>CM042412.1:29612342-29757342 GCA_023634145.1 Thymallus thymallus | reverse complement strand
CTACCGGGCTAGGAACCGGCACTGGAGCTACCGGGCTAGGAACCGGTGCTAGCGCTACCATGCTGGGGACACGCACTGGCGCCACCGGGTTAGGAACCGGCGCTAGCACTACCACGCTGGGGACACGCACTGGCGCCACTGGGCTAGGAACCGGCACTGGCGCTACCAAGCTGGGGACACACACTGGAGCTAACAGACTAGGTACCGGCACTGGAGCTCCCGGGCTAGGAACCGGCACTAGCGCCACCGGGCTAAGAACCGGCACTGGCGCTATCGAGCTGGGGACACGCACTGAAGCCACCGGGCTAGGAACCGGCACTGGAGACCCCAGGCTGGGGACCGTCACTGAAGGCCCCGGGCTGAGGATCGTTACTGGAGATCCCGGACTGGGGATCGACATTGGAGACCCTGTCTCTTCGTCCTGGGAAGAGAGCGGCCAGATGCTCCCTCCACATGACCATGCGGCCCTCAAAGGTATCCCCTTCCTCTTGGTGCTGGCTCTGTGGAGGCTCGTCCCACAGCCCCCATGAGTTGGGAGACAGAAGATTGTTGTCGTACTCCGACGACGACTCACCGTCCTCCTGCTCCCAAAGCTGTAGGGGCTCATCGACGAACCCCCACGACAGGCCCCAGGGGTTCTTCATAGCTCCCCTCCGACAGGCCCCATAGCCCCCTCCAAAAAAAATGCATGGGGGGGGGGTCCTCTGGGCTGGATGCTGGGCCTGCCCTCTGGCTCGCCGCTGCCCTGGATTGGGTGGTAGTTCCAGGACTGAACAATGGAGGTACTCCTCTTTGGAGACAAGCTCCTTACCTCTCATGAGCTCCTCCATTGTCCAGCTCTGTGCGGTCCTGGTGTGGTGGGTTTTTCTGTCACGGTTGCGGTTAGACAGGACCTGAGGCGCAGAGCTGTGGTGCGAATACATTCCTTTATTATGGCAAGAATAACCCCAAAACAACAAAAGGAGAGAATGTGACCATGAACCGGCGAGCAGCAAAGGAAACACACAAAACCCACAACACAGGTGGGAATAACTGAACTTAAATAGCCTCCCCAGTTAGAGGCAATGTGGCGCAGCTGCCTCTAATTGGAGACCAATCCAAAACAGAACATAGAGTTATCCAGAGAGGTCTCTGGACACTAAACCTGAAAACCATAAAGGTTTCCAGAGACCTCTCTGAACATAGATCCTTACAACTATAGTTGTTGTATACAGGTCTACCTTCAACTGAAGACAATAGCATAAAGCAAACGCTTGCCACTTGTTATTTTAAGATTTTGAAAAAATCAAACTGATCCGATTACATAAAGTGATCTATAACAGCCCTTTGGTCCACAATGCTTTATGCTAGAAACAAGCTGTAAGACGATGAATATGGGGATATATTATTTGACATTCAGAGGCTGAGCTACACCTTCTATAGCTGAGGAGACAAAAAAATGCTGTGCTTGAGAATGTAATTCTGTCAAATTGATTAAGCTATTCACTTTCTGTACAATAGTAGATGTTTAAACCCAGACAGCTTTTAGGGAAACACTTGTGACCTTCTCTCGTTGAGTTAAGCCACGGAAGAAGAGTAGACAGTAATTAAAGATGACATCTTTCTGAGTTGATAGGCCTCCTCTGTCTAGAATGGAAAGGCAGGTCTAACTTTTGAAAGTACCATGCTCAGATTCCTAACGATGTCTCAGATTTAATTATTTGCAAACAGGGACAGTTTCATTGCATATAAGTTACACTGAAATATGATAAGATGAACACGTAGGCCTATCTCTCTCTGCATTCTTAGCCTGTCATTTCGGTAAATTTATGTTTCTGCTAAGATTCTGCTAATATTTAAAATGACAATGGCAATTTTTTCACTGACCTGCAAATACGATGATAGATTCATGCAATGTTTCTAATTAAAAGGCGATCTTTCCATCCCTACTCTTGTCCAAGGTTGTCTGCAAACCCACAACCTTCTGGCTCGCAGCCCTGTGAGCTATCACAATTCCTGCATTGCCATGTAACACTGACTGGAGGAAGAACATATTCTTAAACTGCATATCTAAGGCTCTGGTCTGACCAGGAAGTGAGGGTAAACGGTAGAAATGTTCTCTGCTATCCACTTTATGTTTTATTTTGGGTATAGGAGAAGGTTGCTTTTCTCTCAAGCGTTCAGGGAGGGTTTAGGTCAAATATATTTTGCTGAAGGGAGGGCCATCCATTTTCATTTCAGAGGTCCGATTTTCTCTATGTAACCTTCATTATAAATAACGTTCACTCCCGTAGTGAGCGTGTTAGACATGACATGTGTGTGTTTTCCAACCTGAAGCGTGCCTTGTGTGTAAACGACCAATTACACACGCTGCTAATTACTGTGTTAATGACATAATTAGCACTGCCTGTTCCACAGCTACACAAAGAGATATCCCCCACTAGACACACAGGGAGAGGTAGTCAGCGTACACAGAGAGATCATATACATTTACTGAGAAAAGACACCGTCCAACATCACAAAGATCTGAAGATACTTTCTATGTAACGCCATTCATCCTAATCCTGTTTAATTAATTGTTTTTGCAGAATAATAAAGTGTAGAATTACCTCTCATAGTCTAGTACTGCTTCTTACCTAATTATAATCCCAAAACATCCATTGCAAGGTGAGGTGGTGTAATTGTTTATGTTTTCAACCTGGAGGATGAAAACCATTGTGAATCAGAAAGACGGTTAGCACACTGAAGCTGTCTGGTCACTCACTGGTAAACAAGCAACTATACCTTCAAACTCACAGGGAAATATGTACAAACACACGCATACCTGCATACAGAGGAACAAACAACCTCTAGTGCGAGCATATGCACCTGAACCTTGTGTGTATGTACGACTGTGTTTTTCAGCCTGTGTGTGTATGTGCGTGTGTGTTTGAGTGTGTGCGCACGCCTGCGTTTCTCAGCCTGTGTGTGTGTGTGTGTGTGTGTGTGTGTGTGTGTGTGTGCGTGTGTGTGTGTATCCAGCAGCCCCTCTCTCCATCTTGCTGGCTGCTTAAGAATCCAGTCACATCTCTTGCTAGCAGGCAAGCAGTAAGGCGCTTTCACGCTCGCAGGTTTGCTTTGGTTGACTAATACCCCCTTCTCTTTGTGTGTGTGTGTGTGTGTGTGTGTGTGTATGTCTGTATGTGTTTGAACATGTGTGTCTTCTTGTGTGTGTGTTTGTGTATGTGTGTGTGTGTCTGCTCCTGTGTGTGTATTAACCCCTCTCTTTGTGTTGGGGTGTGTGCGGGGGCTCTACACCGGGCTGATAAACCCACTTAGGCTTGGTCCTGATCCGTCAGCCCAGGGCTGGCAGCTCTGCTTTAGCTGGGAGCTGATCTGTGACGGCCTGCCACTCAAAACCCTGCACCACAGAGACACAGCACAAAGGAGGAGAGGAGAGAGGGAGGAGGAGGAGAGGAGGAGGAGGGGAGGATGAGCGCAAAAAGAGGGATAGAGGAAGCAGGAGAGGGTATCAGTGTCTTTCGGAAGCGTGCTAGCTCTCGCTCTCACTGGCTGTCTCCTTATCTCCCTCTCCCCCTCTCTCTGGCTGCATTGCTCCATCTTCTCAAAGCTCTCTATGTCAGTTTTCTCTTGCTCACAAACACACTCACATCTCTCTTCTCAGAAGGAGTGAGAGAGAGAGAGAGAGAGAGAGAGAGAGAGAGAGAGAGAGAGAGAGGGAGGAGGGAAGGAGGGAAAGGAGGATGGTATCAGTAGTGGGATGAATGACAGGGTCGTGCTGGACTGCTATCGCAGTTGAGAAGCCCTGGGAATCTGAGGTGTGTGTGTATGTGTGTGTGTGTGTGTGTGTGTGTGTGTGTGTGTGTGTGTGTGTGTGTGTGTGTGTGTGTGTGTGTGTGTGTGTGTGTGTGTGTGTGTGTGTGTGTGTGTGTGTGTGTGTGAGGGAGAGAGAGAGAGAGAGAGAGAGCACAGAGAAATGTCATTCTTCATAGCTGTCCAGCTCTTTGTCTGTAGAGGCCGTATCTCTGGACTGCAGCTACTCAGCAAACACACACACGCACACAAACGCACACACACACACTCACACCCACATTCACACCCACACTCATACCAGCCAGGTCACCCGTGATGCAAGTCAATATTCGATGTCCATCCATGTCTGAGGTCGTCGGTAGATGATGTGGAAACCGGCCACTAGGGGCAACAGTGAGCGCTGTGACCTTCAAGAAGGTTTCAGTTTTGCCAGGGCGTTGTGGACGGGGATGGTAGATGGGTGTAGATCGTTGTTTTTGAGATTATTGTTTTAAGCCTATCCCAAAACCTAACCCTTACCCTAACCATTCGGCTAATGCCTAACCCAAAGACTTTACATTAAACACTTAAAAATGTGACGTATGCAACAACTTAAGACTGTAAGAGTTAGTTTCTCATACAAACACACACACACACACACACACACACACACACACACACACACACACACACACATTCGCACTCGCACGCACAAGCACACACACACACACATTCGCACTCGCACGCACACGCACACACACATTCACACTCACACGCACACGCACACACACACACACACATACACATACACAGAAATGGTGCTTTGGTGTGTAGTGAAATAAAAACATTCTGTTCTGATTTGGTTGATGTTTCATGTATATCTCAGAGGAACATAGCGTGTGTTTGGAGTGTGTTTCCAGGTCAGAGCTGGAGCCTATGAGACACACTTTTGTTATTGAGTGTGTGGGAGAGTGTGCACGGCTATGTGTGTATTGCTCTGTGTATGCGCAAAAGAGTAAGGGTGTGTGTGCTGCTGAAAGAGGTTTTGGAGGAGGGGTAGGTATACTTCCCTTTGGTCTAAGATTTGATGGGGAAACTTCCCTGCATGGAGTGCCGTCCTGTGGTTGAAACGTTACACCAAGGACCTCACTCTGTTAATACAGGGGAACTGAACATCCCATGGCACTCATGGCTGTGTTAACCCCAGTGTCCTGGCTGAACTCCCGATTCACAGTACGCCACCTAATTATCCTCAGCTTCTTGTTGGCACTGTAACCACTCCTTGGCTCGCCACTGCCTGTGTATGGTGAATGTTCTGGCACAAAATGGTTACTGTGCATCAACTAGGTGGGCAGTTCAGATTGATGTGGTGGGTCGGGTGAGTTACTTGCATGCATCAGCAGGGTGGAACACAAAGAGACAGAAACAGTGAGAACGAGGGGGAGAAAAACATTTCATAGAAGAGAGAGTAGGGGAGTGATCCAGAAAGATGAAGGAGAAAAATAAATTATGGAAACTGAGTTGAAGAGGGGATGAGATGAGATGGGGAGGAAGTCAGAGAACGAAGAGAGATGAGATGAGAGGGGGAGGAAGTCAGAGAAAGAAGAGAGAGATGACTTTAAAGCCAACTGGGAGAAAGAGTCAGCTCAGCAGTATAGAGTTAGCCCAGGGTTACTGCATAGGGCTCCTCATCAGCACCTTCTGCTGTGAATATCAATGACGCATCGCTGCTAAAGTACACTGCCCCCAGATACAGAGCCTTCCTCATCATCATCATCATCATCATCATCATCATCATCATCATCATCATTCTAACCCCAAGATGATGGACTGGCCCAAATATATTGAGCTAACCTCAGTTCTTCTTCTTCTTCTTCTTCTTCAACATCCTCATCATCCTCATCATCCTTACCAATGACAACAAGCAACTATTTGCTCATTTCAACACAGTCATCTTCATTGGTTGTTATGTGAAGTTCACTGGGCAAAGGCAAGGTTTCCTGCAGTTCTCTCCCAGACCCATACCCACCTGCCCCTGGCACAGAGTAAAAGGGAGAATAACTATGCATGTCTTTCTCTCTCTCTCTTCCCTCTTTCCTTCACATCCTCCAATCCATCCCTCTCTCCATTTTTTATTACAGAGAAGCATAGAGCTGCAAAAACTGCTACTAATTAAACAGCCCCTGCCTCTCTCTCTCTCTCTCTCTCTCTCTCTCTCTCTCTCTCTCTCTCTCTCTCTCGCTCTCTCTCTCTCTCTCTCTCTCTCTCTCTCTTTCCTTTTCCCTTCTGAGCTCCACTGGCTCAATACCAACAGCCTGTGGAATCACTCAGTCGCTGCTAAGATGAGGACACACACACACACACACACACACACACACACACACACACACACACACACACACACACACACACACACACACACACACACACACACACACACACACACATACACACACACACACACACACACACTTATTGCACACTCACAAAAATAAAAGCTCAAGCATATGTGTATGTGTGAAGTGTGTGTGTGTGTGTATGAGCGAGCGTGTGTGTGTGTGTGTGTGTGAGGGGGAAGGCACGAGGCTGATCAGCTTGTTAATGAGAGAGAACACTAATCATATTTCACACTGACATAAACACAATCACAATATCTGTATCTACTGCCTGTGACCCTGCTCTTCCTCCCCTCTCCACCTCCTTCCGTCCCTCACTCACTCTCTACCTCCCTGCTCCCCTCTCCACCTCCTTCCTTCCCTCACTCACTCTCTACCTCTCCCTGCTCCCCTCTCTCTCTAGAGAGTCTTGGGAATCAACACTGAACACCTGAGAAGATCATCACTGAACACCTGAGAAGATCAACACTGAACACCTGAGACAAGATCAACACTGAACACCTGAGAAGATCAACACTGAACACCTGAGAAGATCAACACTGAACACCTGAGACAAGATCAACACTGAACACCTGAGAAGATCAACACTGAACACCTGAGAAGATCAACACTGAACACCTGAGACAAGATAAACACTGAACACCTGAGAAAATTAACACTGAACACCTGAGACAAGATCAACACTGAACACCTGAGACAAGATCAACACTGAACACCTGAGAAGATCAACACTGAACACCTGAGAAAATTAACACTGAACACCTGAGACAAGATCAACACTGAATACCTGAGAAGATCAACACTGAACACCTGAGAAGATCAACACTAAACACCTGAGACACGATCAACACTGAACACCTGAGACAAGATCAACACTGAACACCTGAGACAAGATCAACACTGAACACCTGAGACAAGATCAACACTGAACACCTGAGAAGATCTACACTGAACAACATACAAACTCCTTCATCCCAGGTGGCAACACTACTGCTCTACCTCCTTCTACTACTCCATCTCCCTCTCTCTCCATCTCCCACCATCTCCCTCTCACTCTCCCCTTCTCTCTCTTCCTCTACCCACGGGTAGTCCTATCCATCACACAGACAATGTACAAACTCTACTGCCATGCATCACCTGGGTCGGCATGAGAAGTGTGTGTGTGTGTGTGTGTATGTGTGTGCTTGCATGCGTGTTTGCGTCCGTGTGTGCATGCATTTGAGAAAGAGAGAGAGGGAGAGAGAGAGGGAGAGAGAGCGAAGGAGGGGAGGAGACAAGGGGGAGAAAGGAGAGGTAGTGAGTGAATGAATGAGGAGAGAGAGAGAGCTCTAAACTAAAAGAAAATACAGAGATTAGGTGGAGAACACAGAGAGAGTATAGCAACAGATCCAGGGAGAGAGTGACTGGAGAGCAGAACACAGAGAGAGTATAGCAACAGATCCAGGGAGAGAGTGACTGGAGAGCAGAACACAGAGAGAGTATAGAAACAGATCCAGGGAGAGAGTGACTGGAGAGCAGAACACAGAGAGAGTATAGCAACAGATCCAGGGAGAGATTGACTGGAGAGCAGAACACACAGTGAGTATAGAAACAGATCTAGGGAGAGAGTGACTGGAGAGCAGTAGTGGAGGGCAGAACACAGAGAGAGTATAGAAACAGATCCAGGGAGAAAGTGACTGGAGAGCAGAACACAGAGAGAGTATAGAAACAGATCCAGGGAGAGAGTGACTGGAGAGCAGAACACAGAGAGAGTATAGAAACAGATCCAGGGAGAGATTGACTGGAGAGCAGAACACACAGAGAGTATAGAAACAGATCTAGGGAGAGAGTGACTGGAGAGCAGTAGTGGAGGGCAGAACACAGAGAGAGTATAGAAACAGATCCAGGGAGAGAGTGACTGGAGAGCAGAACACAGAGAGAGTATAGAAACAGATCCAGGGAGAGAGTGACTGGAGAGCAGAACACAGAGAGAGTATAGAAACAGATCCAGGGAGAGAGTGACTGGAGAGCAGAACACAGAGAGAGTATAGAAACAGATCCAGGGAGAGAGTGACTGGAGAGCAGAACACAGAGAGAGTATAGAAACAGATCCAGGGAGAGATTGACTGGAGAGCAGAACACAGAGAGAGTATAGAAACAGATCCAGGGAGAGAATGACTGGAGAGCAGAACACAGAGAGAGTATAGAAACAGATCCAGGGAGAGAGTGACTGGAGAGCAGAACACAGAGAGAGTATAGAAACAGATCCAGGGAGAGAGTGACTGGAGAGCAGTAGTGGAGGGCAGAACACAGAGAGAGTATAGAAACAGATCCAGGGAGAGAGTGACTGGAGAGCAGTAGTGGAGGGCAGAACACAGACAGAAAAAAAAGGATCAAGAAGTGATAGCAGATAGAGAGAGCAGATAGAGGAGTGTAGTTGGACAGCAGGACTGGGCGGTACATAGAAACCCCTCTGCTGCAGTCAGGCTCTGTCACAATCCCGACGCCATTTTAAAATCATCATATTCAGCTCCCTATAAACAAGGGCGCGACCCCAAAAACGTCCCTCTCTCTAAATGGATACGCTTTTCTGTAATGGACCCGAAATGGCTGACTGTGAGGTGAAGGGAATATTCTATAATGGAGCCAACATGGCTGACTGTGAGGTACGGTGGTTAGTCTATAATGGAGCCAACATGGCTGACTGTGAGGTACGGTGGTTAGTCTATAATGGAGCCAACATGGCTGACTGTGAGGTACGGTGGTTAGTCTATAATGGAGCCAACATGGCTGACTGTGAGGTACGGTGGTTAGTCTATAATGGAGCCAACATGGCTGACTGTGAGGTACAGTGGTTAGTCTATAATGGAGCCAACATGGCTGACTGTGAGGTACGGTGGTTAGTCTATAATGGAGCCAACATGGCTGACTGTGAGGTACGGTGGTTAGTCTATAATGGAGCCAGCATGACTGACTGTGAGGTACGGTGGTTAGTCTATAATGGAGCCAGCATGACTGACTGTGAGGTACGGTGGTTAGTCTATAATGGAGCCAGCATGACTGACTGTGAGGTACGGTGGTTAGTCTATAATGGAGCCAACATGGCTGACTGTGAGGTACAGGGACACACTTCTTTCGCCCGGCGGGCAGGGCTATAGGTCACGGTGGGCGTAGATTTCAGCGCGCATGTGGGTGCACACAGCATTGAGAACGAGCTGAGCACTCGCTTAAGAGCCGAGCACTCGCTTAAGTGCCGAGCACTCGCTTAAGAGCCGAGCACTCGCTTAAGTCCGGATGTTACTGTTGCATCAGGGAGTAACAAAGAGGAAACAACGTCATCTCTGAGTTCAAGTTAGGTTTGCTATTTCATGCAGCCACAGAATAGTAAGAAGCTAAACAAATTTGTATTCAAATTTCACATTGTTTAAAGTTAAGAGATCATTATGAGACTGGGTGTGTAAGTCTGCCTCCAGGATAATATGGTAACGTTGGCATCATCTATAGGCCTAATGATGCCGCTGGGCCCTCAAACAAATAAACAAGACCAAGGATATACAAAGTCCATCAGATTAACAGTTTTTAATGAAGCCAGCAACACAAAAAACCCACATATAGCTTATGTAGCTAGGTCTACTGTAAAACGCACACCATATCATGCATATCAATGTATTTAGGCATGATGATCATTTATCATACTGAGTCACAGAAAAGGGAGGGGGAAAGGAGAGGCTAGGCTCAGTTAATCTGATCTTGTTCACTTAAACGTAAATCATTCATCTCAGTGATTGAAAGTATACAAGTAATATTGAATATTGACTAACCAATCACAATGAAATGAGATTAAATCGAGTCATATTTTCCATTCTGGTAGGTTTAGTAGATTGGCTAGAGAGCTGCATTGAAGTTGTTGGTTGGCTAGCAACTAAAACCTGACGATACACATTGTTCAGTTTTGGGAAAACTGGTCCAGCCACTTGGTAGCTAGCTATCACTAGTTTAAATCAGGCAAAATTATGTACGAACATGAAAGTGCAATTGTAAACTATAAAGTATAAACCACCATAGTGACGTTGGTGAAGAAGTTAATAATGATGTCCCAGGCAGAGGGTTCGGTTGAACGTGGACGTGCATCGAACATTCCTTACACAAATATCGCACCCCTCACCAGGCGGAATGGTGTGAAAAGAGTGTCCCGTGAGGTACAGGGGTTTGTCTAATGGAGCCAAAATGGTTCCTTGGCTTACCTAGGTACTTACCTGAAAATCCCGGCCACACCTCCTACTAGTGGAAAACATTGGGATATTGCCATTGAAACTAATTCAAAATAGACACAATTCGTGCATTACCAATGTTTCTGGTGTTATAATTGTATCCATAGTGGTTAGTCTGTAATGGATACATAATGGGTGATCGATAGTGCCTCTCTCCAAAGCTGTAATTTCTACCTGCTTTAACAGGTCAAAAGTACAACACAGAGGATGGATTCCTAAGGTCCATCCATCCATCAAAAATAAGTGGCCATCATGAAATGGACATTGTGCTAATGGGAAAGTTTTAATTGCTGTTATTTCAATTAGCATACTGCCATTATTAATGTCACAATACTACGTTTACATGAAATGGGAAGAGACATTAATTGCATTTCACTGTTAGTCTACACCTGTTGTTTACGAAGCATGTGACAAATACAATTTGATTTGATTTGACAATCTATGACAGAGAAAAACAGTGTCAGAGAGAGCAAGAGAGAGAAAGAGAGAGTGAGAGAGAGAAAGAGAGAGTGAGAGAGTGAGAGAGAGAGAGAGAGAAAGAGAGAGTGAGAGAGAGAAAGAGAGAGTGAGAGAGTGAGAGAGAGAAAGAGAGAGTGAGAGAGAGAGAGAGAAAGAGAGAGTGAGAGAGAGAAAGAGAGAGTGAGAGAGAGAAAGAGAGAGTGAGAGAGTGAGAGAGAGAAAGAGAGAGTGAGAGAGAGAGAGAGAAAGAGAGAGTGAGAGAGAAAGACAGAGCGAGAGAGAGAGAGAGAGAGAGAGAGAGAGAGAGAAATGTAGAAAGAGAGGGCTGAGCGAGAGAGAGAGAGAGAGAGAGAGAGAGAGAGAGAGAGAGGGAGAGAGAGAGAGATAGTTGATGATCTGATACTGAGTCCACACACACCATCGCAGGCAGTGGTACGGTAATAACATGGAAATTATATGGTAATGATATGGTAATCTGGCAGCGTTATTCTACTCACCAGAGAAGGAGAGGGAGAGGAACAGCCACACACACACACACACACACACACACACACACACACACACACACACACACACACAAAGACAGAACACAAACTAACTGACTGAGTGAGAGAATATTGAGACGGGACAGGGGGACAGGCTGTAAGTGGTGGGGTTTGGAAGCGGTGGGATAGGGAGGATAGTTTGGAAGCGGTGGGGTAGGGAGGATAGTTTGGAAGCGGTGGGGTAGGGAGGATAGTTTGGAAGCGGTGGGGTAGGGAGGATAGTTTGGAAGCGGTGGGGTAGGGAGGATAGTTTGGAAGCGGTGGGGTAGGGAGGATAGTTGAGAAGCGGTGGGGTAGGGAGGATAGTTTGGAAGCGGTGGGGTAGGGAGGATTGTCTGGAAGCGGTGGGGATAGGGAGGATAGTCTGGAAGCGGTGGGGTAGGGAGGATAGTTGAGAAGCGGTGGGGTAGGGAGGATAGTTTGGAAGCGGTGGGGTAGGGAGGATAGTTGAGAAGCGGTGGGGTAGGGAGGATAGTTTGGAAGCGGTGGGGTAGGGAGGATAGTTGAGAAGCGGTGGGGTAGGGAGGATAGTTGAGAAGCGGTGGGGTAGGGAGGATAGTTTGAAAGTGGTGGGGTAGGGAGGATAGTTTGGAAGCGGTGGGGTAGGGAGGATAGTTTGGAAGCGGTGGGGTAGGGAGGATAGTTTGAAAGCGGTGGGGTAGGGAGGATAGTTGAGAAGCGGTGGGGTAGGGAGGATAGTTGAGAAGCGGTGGGGTAGGGAGGATAGTTTGGAAGCGGTGGGGTAGGGAGGATAGTTTGGAAGCGGTGGGGTAGGGAGGATAGTTTGGAAGCGGTGGGGTAGGGAGGATAGTTGAGAAGCGGTGGGGTAGGGAGGATAGTTTGAATTCTCTCTCAGCAAAGAGGTCAGTGGACTTCTGAAAAGTCGTGTTTTCAACACAATACAACAGCACACAAACTGAACCACCAGGAAATGAATTTAGTCTTACTTGTGAGCTTGAACTGAAGGTGTTGACCTGTAGAGCTTTCTGTCTTTTCCTCTTCCTGTCTGTGGATGGTGTGGAGCATACAGTGCCTTCAGAAGGTATTCACACCCCATGACTTTTCCCACATTTTGTTGTGTTACAAGTAGGATTCAACTTGAGTTAATTGCCATTTGTTTGTCAACGATCTACACAAAATACTCTGTAATGTGAAAGTGGAAGAAAAAATACAAATAACAATTGTAAAAAATAAAGAATGAACAATAAACTAATATACCTTGATTACATAACTATCCAACCCCCTTGGTCAATATGTGTTAGAATCACCTTTGGCAGTGATTGCAGCTGTGAGTCTTTAAGAGCATTGCACACCTGGGTTGTAATATTTGCACATCATTCTGTTTAACATTTTATTCATTTTAAAGAGCTCTTATCAATAGCGATTTACAGGAGCAAGTAGGATTAAGTGCCTTGATCAAGGACACCTAGTCGGCTCAAGGATTCTAACCAGCAACCTTTCAGTTACTGGTCCCAATGCTTTTAATCACTAGGCTACCTACAGCAGTTCTGTCAAGTTGGTTGTTGATCATTGCTAAACAGACATTTTCAAGTCTTGCCATAGATTTTAAAGCTGATTTAAGTCAAAACTGTAACTAGGCCACTCAGGAACATTCAATGTCTTCTTGGTAAGCAACTCCATGTATATTTGGCCTTGTGTTTTAGGTTATTGTCCTTCTGAAAGGTGAATTAATCTCACAGTGTCTGTTGGAAAGCAGACTGAACCAGGTCTTCCTCTAGGGCTTTGCCTTTGCTTAGCTCCATCCTGTTTCTTTTTATCCCCCAAAACTTCCTAGTCCTTGCAGATGACAAGCATACCCATAACATGATGCAGCCACCACCATGCTTGAACATATGAAGAGTGGTACTCAGTGATGTGAAGTGTTGGATTTGCCCCAAATATAACGATTTGTATTCAGGACATAAAGTTAATTTCTTTGCCACATTTTTTTACAGTTGTACTTTAGTGTCTTGTTGCAAACAGGATGCATGTTTTGTATTACTTTTATTCTGTACAAACTTCCTTCTTTTCACCCTCTAAATTAGGTTAGTATTGTGGAGTAACTACAATGTTGTTGATCCATCCTCAGTTTTCTTCTATCACAGCCATTAATCTCTGTAACTGTTTTAAAGTCACCATTGACCTCATGGTGAAATCCCTGAGCGGTTTCCTTCCTCTCTGGCAACTGAGTTGGGAAGGATGCCTGTATCTTTGTAGTGACTGGGTGTATTGATACACCATCTGAAAGTGTAATTAATAACTTTATCATGCTCAAAGTGATATTCAATGTCTGCTTTTAATTTGTAGGAGCTCTTCTTTGCGAGTCATTGGAAAACATCCCTGGACTTTGTGATTGAATCTGTGTTTCAAATTCACTGCTCGACCGAGGGACCGTTACAGATCATTGTATGTGTGGGTTACAGAGACGAGGTAGTCATTAAAAATCATGTTGAGCATTGTCCATGCAACGTATTATGTGACTTGTTAAGCACATTTTTACTCCTGAACTTTTTTAGGCTTGCCATAACAAAGGGGTTGAATACTTTCATCATAAATTCATTTGAAAAAAAATAATCTAAAAACATAATTCCACTTTGACATTATGGGGTATTGTGTGTAGATCAGTGACACATAATCTCAATTTAATATAATGTACATTCAGGCTGTAACACAACAAGATGTGCAAAAAGTAAATGTCTGTGAATGTTTTCTGAAGGCACCGTATGCCTGTCAGTACAACACTGCCTCCCTGTGGCCAAACTACACTACTGCAGTGTAACAAGATGACTGATACAGTAAGAATGATCATGAAGTTTCCTATCATATTGTTGCCTTATGTTTAGAATAACAAGCTAAATACTTGGCAAGGCCTGTTTACTAAAGTAAGGAACAATTTATAATATATCTTCTGTCCTTCATTTGAAAATGTACAAAAAACATTTCAGCACAAAGATCTGAAACACATCAATAATTCAAAACAGTCAGAAAACAAACAAGCAAGGTTGGCACGCTGGCACCACCGTTCCTCCCAGCCCTCTTCCCAGCCCTCCTCCCAGCCCTCCTCCCAGCCCTCTTCCCTGCTCTGTGTCTGATTGACAGGTGGCTATATTCATGCAATATCGCCAGGCGCACGTTCCTACTCCCTCCCGGCCGCTCCATCCGACGGCCAAATTAACCTTCCGTGCCGACGGGAGGGGTTGCTTGGCGAGGGCCAATCAGCAGGTGATTAGGGTGGGGGTGGGTGGGGTGAGGGGTCACAGCGACGGGGCCATCACAAGCCTGATTGGTTTCAATCAGAGACAGCTGGGAACTGAGCCACAGCGGGGCACTAATCAAAGCATCCCACAGCGAAGCATGAACAGTTACACACACACTGAGGTCGGCTCACACTCACACTCTTAAACAGATACACACACACAGCGAGGTGTGAGGATTGGGGAGAAATGAACAGTCAAAGACAAATAGATAAACAGAAAATCTGGTAGGCGAACACACACACAAACACAGAGAGAGAGAGGGGGGGGGTGGGGGGGAGATTGTCTTGCAAACACATAACTCTGCAGTAACTCTGTCATAAAGAAAAGGCCTCAGTAAATTGAAGGAGTCATTTGATTTGATTTGTTAATTTGTTCACCACAGGATTTGTTAGGGGAACATATCATTGGTTGGTGTCACTCTGTCCCGTAGCCTACTCTGACACAATGGGACAGATCATTTCCCCCCTGCTATATGTCACACTGAATCTCCACTATGATTCAGACCAAGCGACTTCCTCTTGGTTGATTGTAAAGAGGGGTGGTAGGTGTTCCCTGATTATACACTGAACAAAAATATAAACGTCAAATCAAAACACATTTTGTTTGCCACATGCACCAAATACAACAGGTGTTTTTTTACTGTGAAATGCTGACTTCCAAGCCCTTAACCAACAATACAACAGGTGTAGATCTTACTGTGAAATGCTGACTTCCAAGCCCTTAACCAACAATACAACAGGTGTAGACCTTACAGTGAAATGCTGACTAACAAGCCCTTAACCAACAATACAACAGGTGTAGACCTTACAGTGAAATGCTGACTAACAAGCCCTTAACCAACAATACAACAGGTGTAGACCTTACAGTGAAATGCTGACTAACAAGCCCTTAACCAACAATACAACAGGTGTAGACCTTACAGTGAAATGCTGACTAACAAGCCCTTAACCAACAATACAACAGGTGTAGATCTTACTGTGAAATGCTGACTTCCAAGCCCTTAACCAACAATACAACAGGTGTAGACCTTACAGTGAAATGCTGACTTCCAAGCCCTTAACCAACAATACAACAGGTGTAGACCTTACAGTGAAATGCTGACTTCCAAGCCCTTAACCAACAATACAACAGGTGTAGACCTTACAGTGAAATGCTGACTAACAAGCCCTTAACCAACAATGTAGTTTTAAGAAAATAGAGTGTTTACTAAATAAACCAAAGTAAAAAAAAAAGTTACACAATAAAATACTGTGGTACCGGTACCAAGTCAATATACTGGGGTACCGGTACCAAGTCAATGTGGGGGGTACCGGTACCAAGTCAATATACTGTGGTACCGGTACCAAGTCAATATACTGGGGTACCGGTACCAAGTCAATATACTGTGGTACTGGTACCAAGTCAATATACTGTGGTACCGGTACCAAGTCAATATACTGTGGTACCGGTACCAAGTCAATATACTGTGGTACCGGTACCAAGTCAATATACTGTGGTACCGGTACCAAGTCAATATACTGGGGTACCGGTACCAAGTCAATATACTGTGGTACCGGTACCAAGTCAATATACTGTGGTACCGGTACCAAGTCAATATACTGTGGTACCGGTACCAAGTCAATGTACTGTGGTACTGGTACCAAGTCAATATACTGGGGTACCGGTACCAAGTCAATATACTGTGGTACCGGTACCAAGTCAATGTACTGTGGTACCGGTACCAAGTCAATATACTGGGGTACCGGTACCAAGTCAATATACTGGGGTACCGGTACCAAGTCAATATACTGTGGTACTGGTACCAAGTCAATATACTGTGGTACTGGTACCAAGTCAATATACTGTGGTACCGGTACCAAGTCAATGTGGGGGGGTACCGGTACCAAGTCAATATACTGTGGTACCGGTACCAAGTCAATATACTGTGGTACCGGTACCAAGTCAATATACTGGGGTACCGGTACCAAGTCAATATACTGGGGTACCGGTACCAAGTCAATATACTGTGGTACCGGTACCAAGTCAATATACTGTGGTACTGGTACCAAGTCAATGTACTGGGGTACCGGTACCAAGTCAATATACTGTGGTACCGGTACCAAGTCAATGTGGGGGGGTACAGGTGCCAAGTCAATGTGGGGGGGTACAGGTGCCAAGTCAATGTGGGGGGGTATAGGTGCCAAGTCAATGTGGTGGGGGTACAGGTGCCAAGTCAATGTGGTGGGGGTACAGGTGCCAAGTCAATGTGGGGGGGGTACAGGTGCCAAGTCAATGTGGGGGGGTACAGATTAGTCGAGGTAATTCAGGCAATTTGTACATGTAGGTAGGGGTAAAGTGACTATGCATAGATAATAAACAGAGAGTAGCAGCAGGTAATATGTACATGTAGGTAGGGGTAAAGTGACTATGCATAGATAATAAACAGAGAGTAGCAGCAGGTAATATGTACATGTAGGTAGGGGTAAAGTGACTATGCATAGATAATAAACAGAGTAGCAGCAGGTAATATGTACATGTAGGTAGGGGTAAAGTGACTATGTATAGATAATAAACAGAGAGTAGCAGCAGGTAATATGTACATGTAGGTAGGGGTAAAGTGACTATGCATAGATAATAAACAGAGAGTAGCAGCAGGTAATATGTACATGTAGGTAGGGGTAAAGTGACTATGCATAGATAATAAACAGAGAGTAGCAGCAGGTAATATGTACATGTAGGTAGGGGTAAAGTGACTATGCATAGATAATAAACAGAGTAGCAGCAGGTAATATGTACATGTAGGTAGGGGTAAAGTGACTATACATAGATAATAAACAGAGTAGCAGCAGGTAATATGTGCATGTAGGTAGGGGTAAAGTGACTATGCATAGATAATAAACAGAGAGTAGCAGCAGGTAATATGTACATGTAGGTAGGGGTAAAGTGACTATACATAGATAATAAACAGAGTAGCAGCAGGTAATTTGTACATGTAGGTAGGGGTAAAGTGACTATGCATAGATAATAAACAGAGAGTAGCAGCAGGTAATATGTACATGTAGGTAGGGGTAAAGTGACTATGCATAGATAATAAACAGAGTAGCAGCAGGTAATATGTACATGTAGGTAGGGGTAAAGTGACTATACATAGATAATAAACAGAGAGTAGCAGCAGGTAATATGTACATGTAGGTAGGGGTAAAGTGACTATGCATAGATAATAAACAGAGTAGCAGCAGGTAATATGTACATGTAGGTAGGGGTAAAGTGACTATGCATAGATAATAAACAGAGAGTAGCAGCAGGTAATATGTACATGTAGGTAGGGGTAAAGTGACTATGCATAGATAATAAACAGAGAGTAGCAGCAGGTAATATGTACATGTAGGTAGGGGTAAAGTGACTATGCATAGATAATAAACAGAGTAGCAGCAGGTAATATGTACATGTAGGTAGGGGTAAAGTGACTATGCATAGATGATAAACAGAGTAGCAGCAGGTAATATGTACATGTAGGTAGGGGTAAAGTGACTATGCATAGATAATAAACAGAGTAGCAGCAGGTAATATGTACATGTAGGTAGGGGTAAAGTGACTATGCATAGATAATAAACAGAGAGTAGCAGCAGGTAATATGTACATGTAGGTAGGGGTAAAGTGACTATGCATAGATAATAAACAGAGTAGCAGCAGGTAATATGTACATGTAGGTAGGGGTAAAGTGACTATGCATAGATAATAAACAGAGAGTAGCAGCAGGTAATATGTACATGTAGGTAGGGGTAAAGTGACTATGCATAGATAATAAACAGAGAGTAGCAGCAGGTAATATGTACATGTAGGTAGGGGTAAAGTGACTATGCATAGATAATAAACAGAGTAGCAGCAGGTAATATGTACATGTAGGTAGGGGTAAAGTGACTATGTATAGATAATAAACAGAGAGTAGCAGCAGGTAATATGTACATGTAGGTAGGGGTAAAGTGACTATGCATAGATAATAAACAGAGAGTAGCAGCAGGTAATATGTACATGTAGGTAGGGGTAAAGTGACTATGCATAGATAATAAACAGAGTAGCAGCAGGTAATATGTACATGTAGGTAGGGGTAAAGTGACTATGTATAGATAATAAACAGAGAGTAGCAGCAGGTAATATGTACATGTAGGTAGGGGTAAAGTGACTATGCATAGATAATAAACAGAGTAGCAGCAGGTAATATGTACATGTAGGTAGGGGTAAAGTGACTATGCATAGATAATAAACAGAGAGTAGCAGCAGGTAATATGTACATGTAGGTAGGGGTAAAGTGACTATGCATAGATAATAAACAGAGTAGCAGCAGGTAATATGTACATGTAGGTAGGGGTAAAGTGACTATGCATAGATAATAAACAGAGAGTAGCAGCAGGTAATATGTACATGTAGGTAGGGGTAAAGTGACTATGCATAGATAATAAACAGAGAGTAGCAGCAGGTAATATGTACATGTAGGTAGGGGTAAAGTGACTATGCATAGATAATAAACAGAGTAGCAGCAGGTAATATGTACATGTAGGTAGGGGTAAAGTGACTATGTATAGATAATAAACAGAGAGTAGCAGCAGGTAATATGTACATGTAGGTAGGGGTAAAGTGACTATGCATAGATAATAAACAGAGTAGCAGCAGGTAATATGTACATGTAGGTAGGGGTAAAGTGACTATGCATAGATAATAAACAGAGAGTAGCAGCAGGTAATATGTACATGTAGGTAGGGGTAAAGTGACTATGCATAGATAATAAACAGAGTAGCAGCAGGTAATATGTACATGTAGGTAGGGGTAAAGTGACTATGCATAGATGATAAACAGAGTAGCAGCAGGTAATATGTACATGTAGGTAGGGGTAAAGTGACTATGCATAGATAATAAACAGAGAGTAGCAGCAGGTAATATGTACATGTAGGTAGGTGTAAAGTGACTATACATAGATAATAAACAGAGTAGCAGCAGGTAATATGTACATGTAGGTAGGGGTAAAGTGACTATGCATAGATAATAAACAGAGAGTAGCAGCAGGTAATATGTACATGTAGGTAGGGGTAAAGTGACTATGCATAGATAATAAACAGAGTAGCAGCAGGTAATATGTACATGTAGGTAGGGGTAAAGTGACTATACATAGATAATAAACAGAGAGTAGCAGCAGGTAATATGTACATGTAGGTAGGGGTAAAGTGACTATGCATAGATAATAAACAGAGAGTAGCAGCAGGTAATATGTACATGTAGGTATAGTTAAAGTGACTATGCATAGATAATAAACAGAGAGTAGCAGCAGGTAATATGTACATGTAGGTAGGGGTAAAGTGACTATGCATAGATAATAAACAGAGAGTAGCAGCAGGTAATATGTACATGTAGGTAGGGGTAAAGTGACTATACATAGATAATAAACAGAGTAGCAGCAGGTAATATGTACATGTAGGTAGGGGTAAAGTGACTATGCATAGATAATAAACAGAGTAGCAGCAGGTAATATGTACATGTAGGTAGGGGTAAAGTGACTATGCATAGATAATAAACAGAGTAGCAGCAGGTAATATGTACATGTAGGTAGGGGTAAAGTGACTATGCATAGATAATAAACAGAGTAGCAGCAGGTAATATGTACATGTAGGTAGGGGTAAAGTGACTATACATAGATAATAAACAGAGTAGCAGCAGGTAATATGTACATGTAGGTAGGGGTAAAGTGACTATGCATAGATAATAAACAGAGTAGCAGCAGGTAATATGTACATGTAGGTAGGGGTAAAGTGACTATACATAGATAATAAACAGAGAGTAGCAGCAGGTAATATGTAGATGTAGGTAGGGGTAAAGTGACTATACATAGATAATAAACAGAGAGTAGCAGCAGGTAATATGTACATGTAGGTAGGGGTAAAGTGACTATGTATAGATAATAAACAGAGAGTAGCAGCAGTGTTAAAACAAAAAGAGGGGGTGTCAATGCAAATGGACTGGGTGGCCAGCAGTCAGTAGTTCAGCAGTCTTATGCATTACGTTTGCTGATGACACAACCTGGTATAGAGTATAGAGGTTCTGGATGGCAGGATGCTTGGCCTTTTCCTGTAGTCCACGATCAGCTCCTTTGTCTTGCTCACTGCCAAGTCTTTGACCTCCTGAGCAGTCGTGGGTGAACAGGGCGTACAGGAGGGGACTAATTGTGTCATCTGTGGATCTGTTGGGCGGTATGTGAATTGGAGTGGGTCTAGGGTTTCAGGGATGATGGCGTTGATGTGAGCCATGCAACAAGTTACAGTTCATATAAGGAAATCAGTCAATTGAAATAAAGTAATTAGGCACAAATCTATGGATTTCACATGACTGGGAATACAGATATGCATCTGTTGGTCACAGACACCTTTAAAAAACAGGTAGGGGAGTGGATCAGAAAACCAGTCAGTATCTGGTGTGACCACCTTTTGTTTCATGCAGCACGACACATCTACTTTGCATAGAGTTGATCAGGCTGTTGATTGTGGCCTGTGGAATGTTGTTCTGCTTCTCTTCAATGGCTGTGTGAAGTTGCTGGATATTGGCGGGAACTGGAACACAGTGTCGTACACGTCGATACAGAGCATCCCAAACATGCTTATTGGGTGACATGTCTGGTGAGTACGCAGGCCATGGAAGAACTGGGTCATTTTCTGCTTCCAGGAATTGTGTACAGGTTGTGTACATTGTGTCCAGATCCTTGCGACATGGGGCCGTGCTTTATCATGCTGAAACATGAGGTGATGGCGGGGGATGAATGGCAAAACAACGGGCCTCAGGAAAAAGGCCATTGAGACCCAGAGTTTCTTTTTCAAGGGAGACCTGGCCAAGAATGCAGCAACAATCAATACATGAGAGAATTAAAACATACAACAATACAATACAACAAAATTATCCACCCTAAAAAAAGCATTTGCACTCCTCTGTAACAGAGTCTCCCAACAACATTTACACTCCTCTGTAACAGAGTCTCCCAACAACATTTACACTCCTCTGTAACAGAGTCTCCCAACAACATTTATACTCCTCTGTAACAGAGTCTCCCAACAACATTTATACTCGTCTGTAACAGTCTCCCAACAACATTTATACTCCTCTGTAACAGTCTCCCAACAACATTTACACTCCTCTGTAACAGAGTCTCCCAACAACATTTACACTCCTCTGTAACAGTCTCTCCCAACAACATTTTAAATTCATTCAGTGGGGCTAACATATCTAGATCTCGTCACAGTATCTCTGTGCATTAAAATTGCCATCGATTAAACTTTTTTTTTTTTGTAGCTTATGTCTGCCCACACCATAACCCCACCGCCACCATGGGGCACTGTTCACAACGTTGACATCAGCAAACCACTCGCCCACAGGATGCCATACAAGCTGTCTGCCATCTGCCCGGTACAGTTGAAACCGGGATTTATCCTTAAAGAGCACACTTCTACAGCGTACTTTATTGATCCCCCGAGGGGGACATTTCTTAAAGATGAGTAAACCTGAGATGGTTTCTGACAGTTTGTGCAGAAATTCTAAGGTTGTGCAAACCCACAGTTTCAGCAGGTGCCCGGGTGACTGGTCTCAGACGATCTCGCAGGTGAAGAAGGTGGTCCTGGGCTGACGTGGTTGACGTGGTTGCATGTGGTCTGTGGTTGTGATGCCGGTTGGATGTACTGCCAAATTCTCTAAAATGCTGTTTAATCAGCTTCTTGATATGCCACACCTGTCAGGTGGATGGATTATCTTGGCAAAGGAGAAACGTTCACTAACAGGGATGGAAGCTTTTTGTGCGTATGGAACATTTCTGGGATCTTTTATTTCAGCTCATAAAACATGGGACCAACACCTTACATGGTGCGTTTCTATTTTTGTTCAGTATATATTTTTGACCAGTGACTTCCTCTCCAGCTGGGAGTCTGATGATAACCAGGAAGAGGGTGACATTCACTCAGGCTTGCAGAACAGAAAACGGACCGATGCTGGGTGGACATGTTCAGGAAACACAGATTTACCTCTCTTTCTGTATTTCTCTCTTACATCAACAAAGAAGGTGTCTGAGTCCTTCATGAGGAGAGCCATTGGAGTCTGCAACCAAGACACAGGTAAGGTTGATTATACACAGCATATTATCTTATGGTTATTTATGGCTATAAATACATTTTTTAACAAACATTGCATATAACTTATTGGTTAACATGACGTTATATGTGGGCTTGATTTATGTATAAAGGTGGTAGAGATGTCATTATATGATTGCCGAAATGTATCATTTTTATTTAGTGACATCCCCAGGAAATGAATTTTCTAACTAAATGGTGGATTGTCCACAGGTGGTAACAGCACAGAGCGCACACTCCGTCCATCCTAGCCGTCGTCGGAGGTTACCAGCGGTTGCTAAGCAACTCAACCTGGAACACATCCCACAAGTAAGACTGCTTATTGGATTTACAATTTACATAATAATTACTAACCTACTGATGCTTAGATTACCCTACCCTGACAGTGTGGTCTTTTTACTGATGAAACTATGTTTTTGTGTATTTGAGTTTCTCCCGTCTTCTTTGGCTGGAAAGACATCTATGCCAACCTCCTGTTGGCACTGGAGGCCCTGCTCACCCTCATAGTGGGCATCGTCTTCCTGGAGCACTGGAACACCCCCAAGGTGCGGGCATCTGTGGGCCCCATCTCCCTCCTCATCCTCCTTTCTCTGCCGGGCACCTTCGCCAGTGTGGTACTGTTGGCAGTACCAGGCCTGCCAGGTCCTCTTTGGCCTCAGCTTCACCCTCTGTGTCTCTTGCATATTGGTCAAGTCCCTAAATATCGTCCTGGCCTTCGAGTTTGACCCGGACATCAAGCATGTTCTTGAAAAGCGTTAGCACCCCTTCGTTATCATCGGTGTGTGTGTGTGTCCCTGCAGGCTGTCATCTGGCCTTGTGGCTGGCCCTCAAGCCCCCGCAGATTAAGTGGGAGGGCCTTAAGAACACGCAGGAAAGACGACGAGAGGCTGTTCAAGGCGTTTAGGGCAATGTTGGGCTACATCGGCCTGCTGGCCCACGTCGGCTTTGCTTTCAGCCTTCAAAGAAAAGAAGCTGCCAGGCAGCTACAACGAAGCTAAGTTCATCACCATTGGCATGCTCGTCTACTTAATCTGCTGAGTTATCTTTGGCCCTGTCTACAACACCACCACGGAGAGGTACCATCCTGCCTTGGAGATGGTGGTCATCCTCATCTCCGCCTATGGCATCCTGTTCTGTCACTTCCTGTCAAAGTCCACCCACAACAGCGCCTCTTCAACCTCAGCAGGCTGAAGAAATTTGTCTTGGCCCATAAAACCCTCACAAACTTTTACAGATGCACAATTGAAAGCATCTAGTCGGGCTGTATCACTGCCTGGTACAGCAACTACACTGCCCACAACAGCAGGCCTCTCCAGAGGGTGGTGCGGTCTGCCCAACGCATCACCAGGGACAAACTGCCAGCCCTCTAGGACACCTACAGCACCCCATGTCACAGGAAGGCCAAAAAGATAATCAAGGACAACAACCACCTGAGCCACTGCCTGTTCACCCCGCTATCATCCAGAAAGTGAGGTCAGTACAGGTGCATCAAAGCTGGGACTGAGAGACTGAAAAACAGCTTCTATCTTAGTCCAACCTGGTGACAAACTGACACCTTTTAATTTTTGTCAAAAACAACTTTATATCGATTGACGGCAATCACATGCGCAGTTCGGGGCGAGACGACCGTTAGACCCAATGACGTGTTTCTACGCATGAGTCACGCCTACAGGTGTGATCGGGGATTTCTATTAGAGAAACAGTTTCCGCCTATTTTCATAGTGCATCAAATATTTGTAACTAAACCAAGATAAACCACAGCCTGTTGTGTCCAATGGGAGCAAATTAGTCATAGTAGGCAGAACAAGCAAGGAGGTGGGCAGAGCCAAGCACGAGCTAGCAAAATGCTATTGGCCTGTTCTAGCATCCTCTCCATATCTCCGTTAGGGAACACTTACTCTGTAAAGTTCAGTATGTGCAATAACTAAATTTGCCTTTGCACACCTTCTAAACAACGTGATTCTACAAAGATTACAACATTTAGTCCACTCTGTTCATAACAGATTCTAGTTTTGGGAACAGCAAACTGTATTGCGATAAAATGTTTTTAATCAATGACAAAATGTGCAGAATGTCGGCCAAAATCCATCTAGTTCCATTTTCTACCACTGCCCGCCAGTGGGATTCCTCTCATTACCATAATTTTGGTAGTGACTGGAAACGCCAAGCAGACGCTTCACATTTATACATCCAGTGAACGCAAATATTAGTGGCGTAGCTCTTATTGCGGGACTCTGAAGCCACTGTGAAATGAGCCACATTGGGCTTATCAGTCAACCTACTAGGTGTATTGGACATTCATATTACACTGTACAGCCTTACCTATGGATTGTGGATCAAAGTGGTTTCAAAGTGGTTTCAAGTCCTGCAATAAGATGCCAATATTTGTGTAAACTCTTCAAAGTTGTGTTCTGTGAGTGCCACTGAGTAGGCAGATACCCCATTTTGAATGATCCACAGTCCATGAGGCTGTATAGTGAAATACACAATGCCCACAATGCAATTCTGAAGTCTAACACATCCACTATACGATTTCAACTGATTAACAAATTATTGTCTTTTGTTGAATTTATATAACAACATTCCAACCTTGTTTAGCATTATCCGGTCCAAATATGTGTGAGTTCGTAAATTCACTGTGGAGTGCCGGAGTGCGCTCAGAGTGTGGTCTGGGCCTTCGTATATTTAGAGCATTGTCAGATTGTCCATTCCTAAATTCAGAGCGTTTTGCTCTCGGAGCATCCGAGAAGTAGGGTTGACCTGAGCATTCTGACATCACAACGGCAGGTCAAGCACCTAAGCTAACAGGCTAACTTTGGCTAGCTTGCTAGCTACTTGACCACCTCACTCTGACCATTTTACTCACCCTAGCAGAGCTGGTTAGGCATGTTATCCAGAGCGTTGGTGACTGTAACTGTGATAGGTCCAGTAACATAAGGAACAAGATCCTGTTATTGATCTAACCTTGGTAGAGAAAATAAAAGATTGGTCAGAAGTCAGTGATATAGGGAAGCTGGTTGACAATTACATTGGTAAAGGTTTTTATGCATTTTTACAGCTTTTTAAAGATGGATCCAAGGACCTAGATAGTTGGTGCACAAGAGCAGGCTTTTACGTTCTTGAATTTGATTCAAGAACGCCAGAGTTTTTATATAGTTGTGGACAGTTTCTCTGAATGTTGAGCGCTACACCCCAAATTTCCCCCCCGGGGGATCAATAAAGTACCTATCTATCTATCTATCTATCTAAGAGGTTTGTTCTGATTGTACAGAGATTGTGACAGCCGGTTAAAATGGGGTCACTAGATAAGGCAAGAACTAGATGTATGTCAGGAGTAGAGCAGTATTATCATAAGGAGAGGTACACTTGGAATATGGAGGAGGGATGGAGGGAAACAGAGAGTGAGGGAGGTTTAAGAGAAAGAGGGAGGAAGAAGGTGAGTTTGAGTCAGTTAAAAATGGCGGAAAAAAGGGAGATGTTTGTTAAAGAAGAATGGTAGAAAATATAAGAAGAGTGAGCTGAAGACAGGAGTAGAAATGGAAGTGAATGAGGGTGAAGTATCGGAGGTGGAAAGTGTGGTGAAGTATCGGAGGTGGAAAGTGTGGTGAAGTATAGGAGGTGGAAAGTGTGGTGAAGTATAGGAGGTGGTAGGTGTGGTGAAGTATCGGAGGTGGTAGGTGTGGTGAAGTATCGGAGGTGATAGGTGTGGTGAAGTATCGGAGGTGGTAGGTGTGGTGAAGTATCGGAGGTGGAAAGTGTGGTGAAGTATCGGAGGTGGTAGGTGTGGTGAAGTATCGGAGGTGGAAAGTGTGGTGAAGTATCGGAGGTGGAAAGTGTGGTGAAGTATCGGAGGTGGAAAGTGTGGTGAAGTATCGGAGGTGGAAAGTGTGGTGAAGTATCGGAGGTGGTAGGTGTGGTGAAGTTCTCTGAGCCCGAGGTTTGCACTGAGGGGCAGGATAAAGATGAGTCTGGGACAGTAGGAGTGAAGTTTTTGGAAAAAGTGGACCCTTGCCTTTTGGCTGATCCATTTGTGGTTTCAGGTGGGTGAAAACAGAGTTGGTGCTGTGGAATCAGTGAGGGTAACCAGAATTGGTCTGGTGATAATTGTTTGTGTTTCTACTGGTCAGGTGAAGGTAACCAGAAGTGGTCTGGTGATAATTGTTTGTGTTTCTGATGGTCAGAGGGAGCAGGCGCTCCTTGTTAAACGAATGGGGACAAGAGATGTGAATTGTTTTGCTCTAAAGAAAAGGGGGCCATTGAAAGGAGTGATTACTGGGGTAGCGGTAAATGTGAAAACTGACCAACTGAAAGGGGAAGATTCACAGTGTTGGTGATGCTCGTCGTTTGGTGCGACGCAGACAGGGTGGCGAGAGGGGAAACAGTAGAATAGTTGTCTGTTCTTTTGAGTTTTTATGTTTTCCCGACAAAGTGATGTTAGGATATATAAGTTAGCCGGTACAAGCTTTTGTGCCGAATACATTACGTTGTTACAGGTGTCAAGGTTATGGGCATGTGGCAGCAGTTTAGGAGGGAGGTTCTTAGGTGTGAGAAGTGTGCAGAAGGACATGAGACAAAGGATTTTTGTGGCATTTATAGCAATGGTTATCAAATGTACTGCAGTGATGGAACATACATCACAGAAAATAGAGGTAGTGGTGGAGCTGCAGAGAGGTATTCAGCTGCAGAGAGGTATTCAGCTGCAGTGAGGTATTTGGGTGTGTGAGACTTATGTGTTAAGTGGTGATGTCCCATCCTTTCAGGATGATGGCCTGAAGTAATTTTTGTTTTTGTTTTTATGTAACCTTTATTTAACTAGGCAAGTCAGTTAAGAACAAATTCTTATTTACAATGACGGCCTACCTACAGGGACAGCCATAGTAGTACGGCGCCCCTGGAGCAAATTAGGGTTAAGTGCCTTGCTCAAGGACACATCGACAGGTTTTTCACCTGGTTGGCTCGGGATTCGATCCAGCAACCTTTCAGTTAGTGGCCCAACGCTCCAGCCACTAGTCGAAATAGATTCAAATAGTGGAGTATGGTATTTATTATGATTTTAAAAAACAACAACATTTGACATTTGAGTGTAGTGTTAGATGGTATAAGGGAGTTGTCCTCCAGTCTAGCAGGTGGCGGTAGTGCGTCATTTATTGGATTCCAACCGCCGTTAAACCTCATGGAAGAAGAAGCAGATAATCTGCTTGCTCCTTCTATCTGTGTTGTTACCGCTAAACGTTTTGTCCCCGTAACTTGGATTATCACAGGCTGTCCCAGGTATGTTTGTCTTCAGAAGTCGTGCTAAATCAGGTTTATGCATTATTAGTCGTGTTGGCGGATTTGGAGAAAAACAATGAAATGCGGAAGTTCATGTTGCTACTCTAGTCTCGTTTTAGCTACTTCTAGACTATAAAACACTAGTGTAGTTTACGGTAGAGGGATGTGTCAACTTGTTGCTGTCTCAAACTATCTTTAGCATGTGTTTATTTCTAAGTTATAACAGCGAAGTCATTGCTAGCACACATTAAGCTGAACTAACAGCTGTTCAGTGTGTTTACCAGATGTTTAGGGATTGACCCGCGTGACACACTGTTAATATGATGACATATACTTACTCATTTCAGAGTTACTAAATATAGCTGTCACTGATTTGTTGTGTAATGTAACTACCAGTCTCCAATATGTGTCTATCATTTCGTTGAACTGACACATTGTAACATTGTTATACAATCTTGATATGAACAATGTTTTATTTTATTTTATTCAGCTCCTGTGATGGCGTCCCTTTGGTGGGGGCTGGTGAACAATGGTAGTGAACATCATGTGGACAATAGCAGTTGTTTCAGCGCCACGGAAAGCACCGTCCTCAAGGGAAACAACTTTGGAGGGGTGCCTGTTGTACTGCTGCTGGACTTCAGCGTCTTCTTGGTGTGTGTGTGTGTGTGTGTGTGTGTGCGTTGCATCAACTGACACTCATACTGAAACTCATATGACCACACACCCCTCGGGGATCAATAAAGTATCTATCTATCTATCTATCTATCTATCTATCTATCTATCTATCTATCTATCTATCTATCTATCTATCTATCTATCTATCTATTAGGGTGATTCCAAACCCTAGTGGGATAGTGTTACACAGTACATGCACACAAAAATCAAGCCATTTCCTCATTCCGTTGTTCTGTACCTGTCTCAGGTGTTGCTGATCCTCTTCTCCATCATCAGGAGGAAGCTGTGGGACTACGGCCGTCTGGCGCTGATCTCTGACAGTGAAGGGTCCGTTATGACATCAAACATCATAACTTCCTGTTGAAACCTGAGAAAAACAATATAAACACACTTACCTAAAGGCATAAGACTACACATAACTCTGCAGTGGGTGTTACTGCCAGCCAGTAGTTGAATTCATTGTCTATAGAGATAAGTGTCCCCCCCCCCACAATGATGATGACCTTAGCCGTCTGTATTTCAGGTTCAGTGATACATCACACCGCCGCTATGGGAGAATGTCGTCCTGTGTGTCCAACGTGGAGGAGCCGGAGCACGAATTGGTGAGGGAGAGGTTATAATCACCTCCATCATCACCATCACCTCCATCATCACCTCATCTAATAATCATATTCATCATCTTTCTTTTTCCTCTCTAGGGATGCTGCTCCTGGCTCCCCTACATCATCAGAATGGAGTGAGTGTTCTCTCTCTCTCTCTGTGTGTGTGTGGCAGAGGGGGGTATGTTGAGGTTGTGTGTGGGGGGGTTGGTATGTTGAGGTTGTGTGTGGGGGGGTTGGTATGTTGAGGTTGTGTGTGGGGGGGTTGGTATGTTGAGGTTGTGTGTGGGGGGGGTTGGTATGTTGAGGTTGTGTGTGGGGGGGGTTGGTATGTTGAGGTTGTGTGGCGGGGGGGTTAGTATGTTGAGGTTGTGTGTGGCGGGGGGGTTGGTATGTTGAGGTTGTGTGTGTGTGTGGGGCGGGTTGGTATGTTGAGGTTGTGTGTGTGTGTGTGGGGGGGTTGGTATGTTGAGGTTGTGTGTGTGTGTGTGTGTGTGTGTGTGTGTGTGGGGGGGGGGTTGGTATGTTGAGGTTGTGTGTGTGGGGGGGGTTGGTATGTTGAGGTTGTGTGTGGGTGGGGGTTTGGTATGTTGAGGTTGTGTGTGGGTGGGGGTTTGGTATGTTGAGGTTGTGTGGGGGGGGTTGGTATGTTGAGGTTGTGTGTAGGGGGGGGTTTGGTATGTTGAGGTTGTGTGTGTGTGTGTGTGTGTGTGTGTGTGTGTGTGTGTGGGGGGGGGGTTGGTATGTTGAGGTTTTGTGTGGGGGGGGGTTTGGTATGTTGAGGTTGTGTGTGGGTGGGGGTTTGGTATGTTGAGGTTGTGTGGGGGGGGTTGGTATGTTGAGGTTGTGTGTAGGGGGGGTTTGGTATGTTGAGGTTGTGTGTGTGTGTGTGTGTGTGTGTGTGTGTGTGTGTGTGTGGGGGGGGGGGGGTTGGTATGTTGAGGTTGTGTGTGTGGGGCGGGTTGGTATGTTGAGGTTGTGTGTGGCGGGGGGTTGGTATGTTGAGGTTGTGTGTGTGGGGTGGGTTGGTATGTTGAGGTTGTGTGTGGGGGGGGTTTGGTATGTTGAGGTTGTGTGTGGGGGGGGGGGTTTGGTATGTTGAGGTTGTGTGTGTGTGGGGGGGGTTGGTATGTTGAGGTTGTGTGTGTGGGGGGGGGGTTGGTATGTTGAGGTTGTGTGTGTGGGGGGGGTTGGTATGTTGAGGTTGTGTGTGTGGGGGGGTTGGTATGTTGAGGTTGTGTGTGTGGGGGGGGTTGGTATGTTGAGGTTGTGTGTGTGTGTGTGGGGGGGGTTGGTATGTTGAGGTTGTGTGTGTGGCGGGGGGGTTGGTATGTTGAGGTTGTGTGTGTGGGGGGGGTTGGTATGTTGAGGTTGTGTGTGGGGGGGGTTGGTATGTTGAGGTTGTGTGTGTGGGGCGGGTTGGTATGTTGAGGTTGTGTGTGTGTGTGGGGGGGGGGTTGGTATGTTGAGGTTGTGTGTGTGGGGGGGGGGTTGGTATGTTGAGGTTGTGTGTGGGGGGGGTTGGTATGTTGAGGTTGTGTGTGTGGGGCGGGTTGGTATGTTGAGGTTGTGTGTGTGGGGGGGGGGGTTGGTATGTTGAGGTTGTGTGTGTGGGGGGGGGGTTGGTATGTTGAGGTTGTGTGTGTGGGGGGGGGGGTTGGTATGTTGAGGTTGTGTGTGTGGGGGGGGGTTGGTATGTTGAGGTTGTGTGTGTGGGGGGGGTTGGTATGTTGAGGTTGTGTGTGGCGGGGGGGTTTGGTATGTTGAGGTTGTGTGTGGGGGGGTTGGTATGTTGAGGTTGTGTGTGGCGGGGGGGTTTGGTATGTTGAGGTTGTGTGTGTGGAGGGGGGGGTTGGTATGTTGAGGTTGTGTGTGTGGGGGGGGGGTTGGTATGTTGAGGTTGTGTGTGTGTGGGGGGGGGGGGGTTGGTATGTTGAGGTTGTGTGTGGCGGGGGGGGGTTGGTATGTTGAGGTTGTGTGTGGCGGGGGGGGTTGGTATGTTGAGGTTGTGTGTGGCGGGGGGGTTTGGTATGTTGAGGTTGTGTGTGGGTGGGGGTTTGGTATGTTGAGGTTGTGTGGGGGGGGTTGGTATGTTGAGGTTGTGTGTGGGGGGGGTTGGTATGTTGAGGTTGTGTGTGGCGGGGGGGTTTGGTATGTTGAGGTTGCGCCCTCAATTTGTTTCTTTTTGCAGTGAGGAGATGGTGAAGGCGCGTTGTGGGATCGACGCGGTCCACTACCTGTCCTTTCAGCGTCACCTGATAACCCTCCTGGTGCTCGTCACCTTCATCTCTGTGACTGTCATCCTGCCTGTCAACCTGTCTGGTAACCTGCTAGGTGGGTGTGAGAGACACTATGTCAACACAACATAAATGCAACACAAACACTGCTAATGTTATGCAAACACCACACAGTCAACACAACATTGTTACAAAACTCTGAATATTACTATATAAGAACCTCACTGTATCACTTTCACAATGCAATGTGAACCCAAACACAACAACAATAACATAACTGGAACATAACAGATGTATAAACAGTGTTTAACATAACACTGCAATGCAAATCACTCTGTAAACTCAACATTGTTTTGTTTCTAAGTCTCACTTTTGCCAGAGTGAGACCCAGAGTACACTGATGTGTAATCTCTCTCAACACAATGGTGTTACTTTACCACTGACTGAAGCATAACTATTTTTTTTAAACGTTTATACTTTCAACATTGTAATCAACAACAACATTGTTATCATTCCTCTTATCCTGTTTATAATTATATGTTTTAAAAGTCTCACTTGAGGAGATTTAAGTGTGATATGTTGATATTTTTTCAGGAAATGACCCGTACAGCTTTGGAAGGACTACAGTGGGTAATCTTCAGAAGGAGTAAGTGTGTGTGTCTGTATGTGCGGTTCTTTCTTTGTATATATTATTAACTTCCTTTTCAGTAGTTCCTTATTGCTTAAGGTAACTGTTTGTTTGTCTGTTTGTTATAATCTCCTCAGTGATAGCATGCTGTGGTTACACACAGTGTTTGCAGTCATCTACCTGATCCTGACAGTGTTACTGCTGAGGCGACACACTGCCCAGATGAAGGGCATGGGCAGAGGACAGGTCAGTTCACACACACACACACACACCAGATGAAGGGCTTGGGCAGAGGACAGGTCAGTTCACACACACACACACACACACACCAGATGAAGGGCTTGGGCAGAGGACAGGTCAGTTCACACACACACACACACACCAGATGAAGGGCTTGGGCAGAGAGCTGGTCAGTTCTTCTGTTCCACCTGTCACAAAACCAGCAGTTCATCCCTCCCTAGTAGTTAGTACTGATACGGATGTGTGTGTGCTTTGCTCCCCCCGTAGACCAGAAACACCCTGTTTGTGTGTTCCATCCCCAAAGAAGCCAGTGAAGAGGGCATCAGGACCCACTTTACGTAAGTAGACTGGACCGCACCATTCCCCAAACATGGGGATGCCACACTAACCCGGTCTTCAGAACCTAAACGCACACCTGTAGTGTCTTTGTTTTCACCATGGCAACAACAGTGATTCAGTTTGACTAGTGTGGACTTGCCTGGATGGGCAGACAATGGCTTACAAGGATGAACATTGGACATACATTTACCTGTATATATATGTTGACCCTGTGTTTTAATCCTCAGCTCTATTCTCCCCTTGCCTTCCCTGCAGTGAGGCCTACCCTACCTGCAGTGTCTGTGACGTGCACCTGACCTATGATGTGGCCAAGCTGATGCACATGGACAAGGAAAGGTCAGTGCTGCTCTGGTAACTTCACGCTGCCCTGTTACTTCACACTGCTCTGGTAACTTCACGCTGCCCTGTTACTTCACGCTGCCCTGTTACTTCACACTGCTCTGGTAACTTCACGCTGCCCTGTTACTTCACACTGCCCTGGTAACTTCACACTGCCCTGGTAACTTCACACTGCCCTGGTAACTTCACACTGCCCTGGTAACTTCACACTGCCCTGGTAACTTCATTGCCAAACTGCCCTGGTAACTTCACATTGCCAATCTGCGGAAATGCATAGCATGTAGTTCTTTAAGATCTGACATGTAGTCAGATATAGCAGTCTGGATTTACTGATTCTTCCTACCAGTCTTTTACACTAAATCCTGTTTTCTCTCTGTCTTAGGAAGCGAGCAGAGAAAAACCTGCGCTACTACGAGCGGGTTCTTGAGCGAGGGGGCCAGAGGGAGGTGATCAACCCCCGTCTGTGTGGTCACCTTTGCTGCTGCCGCACCCGCAACTGTCAGGAGGTGAGACGGGCCATACCAAGAGAAAGCCAGGAGAGGGGTGGAGGGATCTGGGCTGTTAGGAATATGTGGAAGTTTAGCAGTGAAGTTGTGTTGGTGTATCCAGATGGCTGTTTCATTCTGATGGGTCTTGTAGTGAGTGAGACATTTCACACACACATGATATTCTCTCTGTTGTTATATATTTTGTAAATGTTTTCTTGAGTGTAATGTGATATAGGTGGGTGATTATAGAATGTGTGTGTATCTATGTGTCTGTGTTATATATTACATTACATACAGTTGAAGTCGGAAGTTTACATAAACTTCTATTTTTTTTAACCACTCCACAGATTTCATGTTAACAAACTATAGTTTTGGCAAGTCGGTTAGGACATCTACTTTGTGCATGACACAAGTAATTCCTCCAACAATTGTTAACAGACAGATTATTTCACATATAATTCACTATACCACAATTCCAGTGGATCAGAAGTTTACATACACTAAGTTGACTGTGCCTTTAAACAGCTTGGAAAATTCCAGAAATTATGTCATGGATTTAGAAGCTTCTGATAGGCTAATTGACATAATTTGAGTCAATTGGAGGTGTACCTGTGAATGTATTTCAAGGCCTAACTGCCTCTTTGCTCGACATAATGGGAAAATCAAAAGAAATCAGCCAAGACCGCAGAAAAAAAGATTGTAGACCTCCACAAGTCGGGTTCATCCTTGGGAGCAATTTCCAAACGCCTGAAGGTACTATGTCCATCTGTACAAACAATAGTACGCAAGTATAAACACCATGGGACCACGCAGCCGTCATACCGCTCAGCAAGGAGACGTGTTCTGTCTCCTAGAGATGAACGTACTTTGGTACAAAAAGTGCAAATCAATCCCAGAACAACAGCAAAGGACCTTGTGAAGATGCTGGATGAAACGGGTACAAAAGTATTTATATCCACAGTAAAATGAGTCCTATATCGACATAACCTGAAAGGCCACTCAGCAAGGAAGAAGCCACTGCTCTAAAACCGACATAAAAAATCCAGACTACGGTTTTCAACTGCACATGGGGACAAAGATTGTACTTTTTGGAGAAATGTCCTCTGGTTTGAAGAAACAAAAATAGAACTGTTTGGCCATAATGACCATCGTTGTGTTTGGAGGAAAAAGGAGGAGGCTTACAAGCCGAAGAACACCATCCCAACCGTGAAGCACGGGGGTGGCAGCATCATGTTGTGGGGGTGCATTGCTGCAGGAGGGACTGGTGCATTTCACAAAATATATGACATCATGAGGAAGGAAAATTGTGGATATATTGAAGCAACATCTCAAGACATCAGTCAGGAAGTTAAAGCTTGGTCGCAAATGGGTCTTCCAAATGGACAATGACCCCAAGCATACTTCCAAAGTTGTGGCAAAATGGCTTAAGGACAACAAAGTCAGTTAATTTAAAGGCAGTGCTACCAAATACTAATTGAGTGTATGTAAACCAGAATAGAAAGAGGAGTGGGAGGCCCCAATGCACAACTGAGCAAGAGGACAAGTACATTAGTGTCAAGTCTAAGAAACAGAAGCCTCACAAGTCCTCAACTGGCAACTTTAATTAAATATTACCCACAAAACACCAGTCTCAACGTCAACAGTGAAGAGGTGACTCGGGGATGCTGGCCTTCTAGGCAGAGTTGCAAAGAAAAAGCCATATCTCAACTTCAGTTCTGACCCACTGGAATTGTGATATAGTGAATTATAAGTGAAATAATCTGTGCATATATATATATATATATATATATATATATATATATTTGAGATTCTGATGCTTTGATGACAGCTTTGCACACATATATATATATATATATATATATATATATATATATATATATAATGTGTATGTTTTCTGTGTTTCTAGGTAGATGCCATAGAGCACTACCGGGGCCACGAGGCAGGTCTGTTAGAGGGGGTGAGGAAGCAACGAGAGCAGGTGCCACAGCACCCTCTAGGGATGGCTTTCGTCACTCTGCAGTCTGAGGCCATGGCCACATAGTGAGTTTCCTTTTTCTGTGGTGTGGCTGGGCTAAGGGTCATATTGATGATGTAGTTTTAAGACATGATTCTCCAACCTTCGATTGCATCTCTCAGTAGTGCGTAATGCAGTGGTCACCATCCCCAGCTCTGGAGAGCTACAGGGTGTTCAGGCTTTTGTTCCAGCACAACAGGAAAATAAACATGGAATTGATGACTTTAACATCATTAGTGGAAACAATATTAGTTTATGTATCCACTTTCTTGAGTAATATTATGTAAACATGATGATTAACAGCTGTCACTCACTCCCCTCAGCATTCTGAAGGACTTCAACGCCCTGGACTGTGGAGAAGGGGGCAGCGCAGTGAGGTGGGGGTGTGGTCGAGGGCCCCAGCCTTCGACCAATAGCGCGGATCTGAAAGTGAGGAACTGGAGGGTTGACTACGCCCCTCATCCCAGAAACGTGTACTGGTGAGTCCCCCTATAACCTAACCTACAGTGTGCTGTTTGATAATGATGGTTCAGTATATTCTGTCATGTTGAAAATAATGTCCCCTCTGACGGTTTTTCTGCTCTGTTTTCCGCTCTCTCTCCTTCCTCCTCCCGCCATACCTATCTCTGTCCCAGGGACAACCTTTCAGTGCAGGGCTTCCGCTGGTGGTTCCGATGCCTGCTGCTCAACTTCTTCATCTTCTTCCTCCTCACCTTCCTCACCACTCCCTCCATCATCATCAGCACTATAGACAAGTTCAACGTAACCAAGCCCATCTACTACCTCAACGTGAGTCGGTCACCTTCTAGAATAGAATAGAACTGTATTAGCTAGGACTGAGTTGGGTCGGTGAGGTGAGATGAATGCTGTTGCTCATGTGGTGTATTCAATTGGTTGTGAATTGTATACTATCCTATAGGCTATCATGTAATGACTATTTGCTTGTGTGTGTGAGACAGAGTGCTGTGGTCAGTCAGTTCTTCCCCACTCTGCTTCTGTGGTCCTTCTCTGCCCTGCTGCCCACCATAGTGTACTACTCAACTCTTGGAGAGTGCCACTGGAGCAGGTACACACACACACACACACACACACACACACACACACACACACACACAGTGACTTTACTGACATACTGTATCTCTGTACTGTAGGTCCAGTGAACAGCTGATTATGATGCACAAGCTGTACATTTTTCTCCTGTTTATGGTTCTGATTCTGCCATCTCTTGGACTCACCAGGTAACCCCACCCTGATCACCTTAATGATCAATCCAGATAATCAATTAAATATTATTACATATTACATGTTTGTTTTCTTCTGTAGTTTTAACTACATTTGATATTGGTATGTGATTGTGACTGTCTGTTCTATCCACAGTCTGGCTGTGTTCTTCCGCTGGTTGTTTGACAAAGAGTTTCTGGCTGATGGGAAGCTGAGGTTTGAGTGAGTGATCTAACTTTTCTCTATACCTCTGACCTGCCTCCCTTTCTCTCTCAACCATTAGTATCAAATGTACTGTGTCCATGTATAATAACTAGTATCAAATGTACTGTGTCCATGTATAATAACTAGTATCAAATGTACTGTGTCCATGTATAATAACTAGTATCAAATGTACTGTGTCCATGTATAATAACTAGTATCAAATGTACTGTGTCCATGTATAATAACTAGTCTAATGTACTGTGTCCATGTATAATAACTAGAGTCTAATGTACTGTGTCCATGTATAATAACTAGTCTAATGTACTGTGTCCATGTATAATAACTAGAGTCTAATGTACTGTGTCCATGTATAATAACTAGAGTCTAATGTACTGTGTCCATGTATAATAACTAGTCTAATGTACTGTGTCCATGTATAATAACTAGTCTAATGTACTGTGTCCATGTATAATAACTAGTATCAAATGTACTGTGTCCATGTATAATAACTAGAGTCTAATGTACTGTGTCCATGTATAATAACTAGAGTCTAATGTACTGTGTCCATGTATAATAACTAGAGTCTAATGTACTGTGTCCATGTATAATAACTAGTCTAATGTACTGTGTCCATGTATAATAACTAGAGTCTAATGTACTGTGTCCATGTATAATAACTAGAGTCTAATGTACTGTGTCCATGTATTATAACTAGAGTCTAATGTACTGTGTCCATGTATAATAACTAGAGTCTAATGTACTGTGTCCATGTATAATAACTAGTCTAATGTACTGTGTCCATGTATAATAACTAGTCTAATGTACTGTGTCCATGTATAATAACTAGAGTCTAATGTACTGTGTCCATGTATAATAACTAGAGTCTAATGTACTGTGTCCATGTGTAATAACTAGAGTCTAATGTACTGTGTCCATGTGTAATAACTAGAGTCTAATGTACTGTGTCCATGTGTAATAACTAGAGTCTAATGTACTGTGTCCATGTATAATAACTAGAGTCTAATGTACTGTGTCCATGTATAATAACTAGAGTCTAATGTACTGTGTACATGTATAATAACTAGTCTAATGTACTGTGTCCATGTATAATAACTAGTCTAATGTACTGTGTCCATTTTAAGTCTTCCTCTTCTGTCCCAAACTCTCTCTCTCTCCCTCTCATCATTCTCTCCCCCTTCTCCTCCTCCACCAGGTGTGTGTTCCTGCCTGACCAGGGGGCATTCTTTGTGAACTATGTCATCACGGCGGGCCTGGTGGGTTCCGGTATGGAGCTGTTGCGGTTGCCAGGGTTACTGCTCTACACCATCCGTATGACGCTGGCTCGCTCCGCCGCAGAAAGGAAGTATGTCAAACAGGTGACACTAAAACCCCGCCTCTGTATCAATCAGGTGTGCTCAACATTACAGAAAGTTCAGATGGAGATATACAATATACACATAGACAGCAATCTATCACGCCTGGTTAGTATCAATGTTTACCTTCTCTGTGTACGTAGTCATGTGTGATTTAACCTTGTCCTGTCTGCAGAACCAGGCGTATGAGTTTGAGTATGGAGCCATGTATGGGTGGACCCTGTGTGTGTTCACTGTCATCATGGCTTACAGCATCACCTGCCCTGTCATAGTGCCTTTCGGTGAGTGATGGGCAACACACACATGCACACATTATTGACCTTGACCTCCTGAAGTTACATTCCCTCTCCTCTGTGTGTCCAGGTCTGCTGTACCTGATGCTGAAGCACCTAGTGGACAAACACAACCTGTACTTTGCCTACCTGCCCGCCCGCCTGGACAGACGGGTGCACCTGGGAGCTGTCAATCAAGCCCTGGCCGCACCCATCATCTGCCTCATCTGGCTGTATTTCTTCTCTGTCCTCCGGACAGGTAACGCACACACCTGGATATTTACTGGCGCTCTCAGGCATGGGGGCTAACTTCCTGTTTCCATGGAGTTACCTGCTCGAGATAAAGCACCATTTTTGACGTATCCTCACACTTCTCTGTGTGTTTTGGGGTCAGGGTTCATGGCAAACACGTCTGTCTTCACTCTGGTGGTCCTGTGTGTGACTATCTGCATCTGCATCTGCTACACCTGCTTCGGACACTTCAAGTACCTCAGCCCTCACAACTACAAGGTGTGTGTGTGTGTGTGTGTGTGTGTGTGTGTGTGTGTGTGTGTGTGTATTTTAGACACTAACAGTCCCTGTTCTACCTGCAGTTGGAGGAGGATAAGGATGCTGTGGATGTATTGGCGGACAGCAACATGGCGGACAGCAACATGGCGGACAGCAACATGGCGGACAGCAACATGGTCAGTAACACGTTTATTCCTTCACCATGAGTTTATAGACGGAAGGGGGGGAAGCAGTATGATGGAACCCCTCTCCCAGTTCTGCCCAGTTCTGCCCAGTTCTTTCACAAAAATGAGGAAATGAATCATAGAAACAAAAGCCAGAACATTTCATATATATTTTCTGTCTCAGTCTGGGTGGCAGGTAGCCAAGCGGTTAAGTGTTGGGCCAGTAACTGAAAGGTCGCTGGTTCGAATCCCTCAGCCGGCATAGTGTGGGAAAAATCTGCCGTTCTGCCCTTGAGCAAGGCAGTTAACCCCCAACAACAACTGCTTCCCGGGTGCCGATGACGTCCATTTAAGGCAGCCCCGCGCCCCGCGCCCCGCGCCCCGCGCACCTCTGATTCAGAGGGGTTGGGTTAAATGCCACACATTTTGGTTGAATGCATTCAGTTGTACAACTGACTAGGTATCCCCCCCCTCTCCCTTTCCCTCTCCCTCCTGCACATGTATCTCTCTGTGTCCACAGGTCTACACCTTCCAAGGGTGCTTAGAACCGAGGCCCCAGAGTCCTCCTCCACGTCACCAGATGGGTACATATCATACGGAACCACAGACAGCAGCCCAGCCTGTCAGAGTCCAGTAGATGATGAACTGTTGATGAACCCCTGAACCTGAGGTGCTGCCCCCTGGTGGGGCACGCCATAACTGAGGTGATGGCATAGGGGAGTGTATCCCCAAATATTTTGCTGTACCATCCAACACAGGCCCTTCAGATACTCCTAAAAATTCATATTTTCTCTCCCCTTTCATCAAGCTTAGCATGTATCTGATATCAATAGATTGGTCAAAATAGAGCCTTTGCTTTCACTTATTTGAATAGTGCTCCATCAGTGGTTCTTTCCAGGAGAGGAGGTGAGATGTAAAGAGACAACTCTGTCAAGGCACCACCAAGAGCTGGCAGCCACTCAGGAGCCACGTATTCTGTCCAAAATGCCCAAATCTGATCCTTTTCCAAAGGACTGCCTTGGCTAAAGACTATCCAGCCCCAGCTTTCATAGCATAACGTTTGGAAAAACTGCCATGTCGTGCTTTTCTACTGAGGTTGTTTGATATCCAGGATGCCAGAATAGAAGGCATTTTGTTTCTCTGACCAACAGAGGGCGCTCTTGTTGCATGTTCCACGTTAAACTACTTGTACTAAACCAGGGCCTTTCAAATCTGGACCTCAATGTCTGCAGTAACTGCTGCTTTTAATCCTTCCTCTCTGTTTACCTCATTGTCCTCTGAGGCCAACAAATGACACTCAATCAATTGCCCACCAGAGAGACAGTAAAACTAGTAGCCCGTTCAGTAGCATTATGCATAGGATATAAATTATACTGTCAAGATGTAAAGGAATATTAACCAATCAAAAGCTTTTATTTGTACTGTAAATGGAAATCATGTTTTTACAAATACAACTTTTATTTCATTTTGACTGAATCGTGTTTTAAATCAAAATGTTTTATATTACGCTGATATATTTAATATTATAGATTTTTAATTGTTATCAGGCTTTTGAACCATGACACAATCTGTCATGATTTGACATAACTATTGATGATGAATGAGAGCAGGCCTATTTATGTGCATATGATCAGCTTCATATGGAACTTCTCAGTGTTAAATATATTTCTTTGAAATGTCAAATGGTTAATACTTCATGAGATTTTGTTAATCATTATTAGTGTTTGAGAGTTTGTGCCGAATAAGTTATTAATGTGTAAGTAAGTATTAAGTGTCCATAGCCATAGGGGGCACTGCATGACAGTGTCTTGTAACTACAGGACTTTTCTTTCTTTGATCCCCTTGCTTTCTGCTCTCTCTCACCAGGGTGCCTCAGTTTTCAAAAGGACTCTTCTAGGTAACATGTTTGTTAGTACACGCGATTGGCCGAGTAGTTAAATATGGTTAATGAAGTGCTAAGCATGCCAGATATCTCGGTGGAGGCTTTACACGGAGCAGAAAAATAGGGTTTTGTTATTAGACTGTTTTGTTAACGGTAGCGAGCTGCAGAAGTGGTTCTTATTGGCTTACTTTGTTAGTACATTCTGATTTTGTAGTTTTACCACTTACACTTAATTTACTGTTAATTAGCTGTGACACACACACGGAAGTACATAATATATTATAGTTCCCGCAACAGAATCATCTGCAAAACAAACTTTAGCCCAGGGGTAATCTGTTGAACTCAGCTCTGCAATAACTGTCTCTCAATCATGGAGGAAGATACAACAAAGCAGTACGAGTTCACCATGTACTCACAGAGATTGTGTAACAGGCAACTCTAGAGACTGGTAAATAACTTTTGGCAGTATTAAGCTTAGACACCAACTCCTCACCCCTAGCACATGTACTGTACACACGTCAATAACTACACACAAACAGGCATACACACACATACCTGTATGCATTCACATTTATTTAGGGGGCCCTCAAGACTATACTGTTGGACGTTCAAGGAGCTCACAGGATATCAGGTTTGTTTGGTGTCGCTTGTTGGACAGAGATTTTGAGTTGCACAAGAATTGAAAACATTTTTGTGTGGTGTGTGTGATTGAGAAAGGGAGAGTGTGGAGGGGTAATAAATAGTAGATTTCATCAGAATGGATTACTGATGTTAGTCTGTACATCCCTGGAGTGTGGTTGGGTAATTGTGTAGCTGAACACCCAGAAGGCAATTAAAGAGCCATTGAGACTACAGGCAATAATTTGCTCCACCAAATCATAATAACTAATGTTCTAACTACCATTCAGATCTCTATGCTTGTTTATGACACACACACGAGAGGAAACATGAGTGTTGGGTAGTTTGCGGGGGCTCTAATTGCTTGCAGGCCATCTGGGAGCTCTAAGGATGAATTGGGAAAGAGATGTGTGTGAGAGTGGACGTCTGTTGTCTGTCTGTCCCCCTTGGAGAGGTGTCGGAATTGGTGTTATGCTCTACCAGCTCTCACAGTCTCACGTCAAAATTAAGACGTTCATCCATGTTTCTCAACGTCAAATTTAGTGTCTAAGGTTAAGTTTAGGCATTAACTCTGAATGGTAACTGTTAAGGTTTGGGATAGGCTTAAAATAAAAATATAAAAAACTTTCTATTGCTGGATTTTAAGATACAAACAACCTTTGGAATCAGAGGCAGATGTTTACACCCATCTACCATCACCACCCACAACCAAAACCTACTTGAAAGTAACACCACTCACTCAGTTTCCACTTCCTCTCCTGACATCCTCAGACAAAGGAGCCTGGGAACCTGCCTACTCCAGACCCAGCAGTCAAGAAGCAGTCCAAACATCAGTGAGGCCTGACCCTGATCTGACCAGTGGTAAACCGTAAACACAGTGCCTCGGTTCTGACATCGTTGGGTTTGGGCTGCAGCAGAAGGACTGTGTGAAAGTGTGAATATGTCAATGTGTGAAAAAGTTTCAATAATTTAGCCAATAATACTGAAGTGGGATATGGACCAATGTTAAAATACTCCTACACCGACACACAATCTCGAAGGGAAGGGATACTAGTCAGTTGTAAAACTGAATGCATTCAACTGAAATGTGTTCTGCATTTAACCGAAGCCATTGATTTAGAGTATTGAGACACAGCCCATGTTGCTGTGGTCATCCATAAATAATAAACATGTAATCTGTAGGTGTCGGGCAAGGCAGTATCATTCACCATGTAAAGGGGATCACAGAGCGTTTGAGACGGGGCTCCTAGTTTGGATCAAGACATTTACCCACTGCTAATACAGAGTTACTGCTGCAGGGAGCGTACGCGCGTACGTGCAAGTGTGTGTACATTCGCACGTGCTTGTGTGTGTGTGTGTGAGACAAACCCATCGAACCCAGGGCCCTCACCACAGTCTTGGCATTGTGTATCTGTGCTCCATTATACCGCAGACACTTCTTTATTAAGTAATCTTTCTCCCTCTTACTCTGTTGTTCTTTCTGTCTACTCCCAGTTCAGGGCAAAGAACTTACCCGTGGCCTATCACAAGATAGTATATCGAGCCAGACGGCTTTCTTCCGCCATCTTTGAATGCCTTGTTGCCTATAGGCTTACGTTTCTCCGAGGTCGGGGATATGCGAGAGTAATCGCAAGATGGAGGGTTGGTGTGTTGAACGGGTATAAACCATGTTAGTTCCATGGGGGGGATCATTCTTCCTTCATGTCACCGCCATGATCGATGGATCTGACCTCTGACACTGTGAGTTTGTATCTAAACTTAGTTCCAGCCAATCAGGCGATCGCGTGGCCCAATGCCAACCAATCAGATGCTTTATAGGCATCGTATTCTACACCGTTCCCACCTTTTGTCCCTCAGGATTAGTTCCTTGGCAACGCTGGTCGCCTGGGAGGTGAGGTTCCCAGAGGAGCGGGACCACAGCCCACCAACACCAAGTTCAGGGAGGTGGGGGCGATTGTTTCACCCCTTCAAACATCTTGGGGGGAGGGGGGGGGGTTCCTCTCCTGAAAATGTCCACCTCAACTGCCGAAGCCTTCATATATGCCATTTAGCAGACACTTTTATCCAAAGCAACTTAGTCATGCAGAATTTTTTTATGCATGGGTGGCCTTGGGAATCAAACCCACAATTCTGGCATTGCACGTGCCATGCGCTACCAACTGAGCCACAGGGAGATATATGTTGAAAGTGTTTGCATGTTGGTGTGACTCTGTGTGAGTACCTGCTCATCTGCATGTACAGTATGTAAAATGTGAAGCTGCACCTGTGTATATATTTGTGTAGGTTTGTGTGTGAGAGTGTGTGTGTGCACAGGCACGGCTGGTCTGTGGGGACAAAAGGAGAAAGAAAAGTCACCCCACTCAGTCTCTTTGTGTTCTCTGGCTGCGGTCGGGGCCAGGGGGAGGACAAGGAATGGGGGCCAGGGAAGGAGGATGAGGGAGGGGGCTGAAGTCTCCAGTCTCCACTGAGGCGGTAGCATGTGATTCCGGCCCGCCAGGTCCTTTTGTTCGGCAATTACACCAAACGGTAAAGATCTGGTGGCCCGCGGAAGGCATGGGAAGAGCCAGCCAGGACAGCTGGATTTATGAGAACAGGGTTACCTACTGAGCCTTAACAACTGCTTCAGAGTCAGTTCTGTTGCTCGGCTTGTGATGGTAAAGGTTAGGAGAGATGTAGGGAGGGCTGACCCTAAATCCGTATTGAAGGGTCAAAAGAATTAAGTGATTTAAGGGGTCATGTTCAGCAGGGATGAGAAGATGGCGTTCTAGTTTTTAAGAGGGACGTTGTTTCAAACTAACCTCCGCTATCAGGGACATGGACCCCTGCGGCCTGAGGGGGGCGCTGTTGTAGCACTGTTCCTACAGGGTTGCCAGACGTGTAGAACATTAACATTCACCAAGACAACAGTCTGAAGTTACAGTGCTATAACGGTCTATTTCCTTCCTCCATCATCCCAAATTCTTCATATTTCCTCCCTTTATCTTGCTCTCCATATAGTATCTATCATTTCTTCTTTGTCCACATTCTTCAACCCCTATCCCTCTCTTCCCATCTCCTCCCTAATCCCTCTCCTCCTCCTTTCTGTTGCATCCTCTCTGCTCTCTTTCCGGTCCCAAGTCCTCCTTGTGAGACCTCAGACAGACTCAGGGGTGAGAGGATGAGAAGATGTCTTGGTGAGTTAGGGTCATAGGAGAGCTCTAAGGCCCTCTCAGCTCCTGGGAAAATATTGCAATCCTATAATATATATAAAATATGGCCTATATACACACACTTAACTATGTACATGACTCTCTTATATAAGTATGTAAGTACACAGATCGAGGGACATGAACCCATTGATGCACGCACACATATAACATTAATGACCCCCTGTCACTGGGGGCTCAATATTCACAGTAGTTTAATCTTAGTTCCTAGAGCCATAAAGTCATATCCTCCTTTATGTCACGCTGTAGCGTTAGTGGGATCTGAGCATGCATTCTGCCAGCTGTGCACTGGGTTTAATGTCTCTCTCTCTTTCTCTCAATTAAATTCAATTTAAGGGATTTATTGGCATGAGAAACATATGTTTACATTGCCAAAGCAAGTGAAATAAATGATACTAAACATTACACTCACAAAAGTTCCAAAAGAATAAAGACATTTCACTTTTTCTCTCTCACGCTCACTCAATCCTCAGCTAATGGGTGAGAAAGAACTCATGCTGACAGTCCCATTAATCAGAAAGCATTAGGAAACCTCACAGGAGCTCAGAAGAACAGGTTTCTGGCTGTTACTTGAAGGAAAGGCCTTGGAAATCTCGCCCATTCTTCACTCTCAACACTGAATTATCTGAAGTAGCTAAAACTGTAAATTAGAAAAATAAGAGATGAGGATAGGTAGCCTAAGAGTCAAGTAAGTGGCAGATTGTTGCTGAATTAGAGCCAACATATATTAACTTTGTATTTAATAGAATTTGTCTTGCATGGCAGAAGTGTTGAAGTTCAGATTGAGAATTCAACTAATTGAATCGTGCAGCGCAGCTGCGCTGTAGACGGTCTGGAACGCTGCTTCTCTTTCGCGCGGTCAGCAGTTGCTATGACTACACGTAACCAGGGAGATTTGTTTACATTGGCAACCGGACGTGCTTGGCAACTGTCTCTAAGTAAACTAGCAAACATTTAGCCTTCTTTTTTATAGAAAGGTATTTCCTTCTCGGTGAGACAAGCGTTATATATACAATGGACTCCAATACGTTGTACTACTCGTTGGACCTGGTTTCTGGTAGCGGTTTAACTTTGAGCTGTGAGCAGAAGGCCGCCCTGCACACTTCCCTGGTCATTCTGAAGAGGAACAGCAAATTCAACCGGCTCCTATTTTGGGGCAAAATTCTGGGCATAAAGGGTGACTATTTCATTGCACAAGGGGTTTTAGAGGATGAGATGACGGAAAAAAAGAGCCTTTACAGGTAAGAGGTGCAAAGGGAATAGTTTTAGAGCCTCTAGTCTATTTTTCCACAGGAATATTATTATAGATAACTAACGTTAGCTTGCATTTTGTTGTTGACTTGGCACAACCCCCTCTCTCTCTCTCTCTCTCTCTCTCTCTCTCTCTCTCTCTCTCTCTCTCTCCCCCCCCCCCTCTCTCTCTCTCCCCCCCCCCCTCTCTCTCTCTCTCCCCCCCCTCTCTCTCTCCCCCCCTCTCTCTCTCTCTCCCCCCCCCCCTCTCTCTCTCTCTCTCCCCCCCCCTCTCTCTCTCTCTCTCTTCCCCCCCCCTCTCTCTCTCTCCCCCTCTCCCCCCCCTCTCTCTCTCTCCCCCCCCCCTCTCTCTCTCCCCCCCCCTCTCCCCCCCCCTCTCTCTCTCTCTCTCTTCCCCCCCCCTCTCTCTCTCTCCCCCTCTCCCCCCCCTCTCTCTCTCTCCCCCCCTCTCTCTCTCTGCCCCCCTCCCCCCCCCCTCTCTCTCTCTCTGTATGTGTACCCTCTTGCACACGTGTTTGTGTCCTCTCCTTTCTCCAGTTTGAACTGTGTGGACTGGCACTTGCTTCCCCCTGCCACTGAGGCAATGCTAGCGGAAGTGTCTGCTGCAGCAAAGGGTCGCTTCGTGGGAGACCCCTCACATGAGTATGAGCACACCGAGATCCGGCGGCAAGGGGAGGGGGACGAGGCTGTGGATGAGGAAGTCATGGTGGGGACAAGTGTGACGAATTATATTGTTCAATGTTGAGCTAATGGTGTTTTGCTTATTAATAAGTGTCAGTGATTAATGTACAGTGACTGGATTCATATGACCATGGTGACTGTGTGGTATTATTGCAGAAGAGTGATGACTAGTTTGTTTGGTTGTTGTTTGGTTTATGTTGCAGATTAAGGTGAAAGAGGAGAAGAGGCTGGCCTCCACGGTCCACACCATTGATAAGGAGGTGTCTGTGGTCCCTCGCGGCGCCTTCATCAAGAGTCCCCACGGCCTGGTGCAGACCAACCGCAGCTTTGAGGGTAAAACTACTGTTCACGTTGAGAACTGTGTGTGTCACTGCCTGTAGAGGATGACTGTGTAGTTTTTAGCTCTGAGTGTGTTGGAAGTTGGAACCAGCCAGAATCCAGACCATCATATATCACACACTGCACATTGTGCATGTGTGTCTGTAGTGTACACACACATGTTTAAGTGTGTTTTCTTTTTCATACACAGACAGAATCATATCATGCTATCAGTTACTGAGTGAATGATTGAGTCTGTGTTCTGTAGGTCTGTCCTCCTTGGAGGCGGGTAAACTCAGCTGCTTCCTGCATTTCACTAAGCCGCAGAAACTGAAGAAGAAATCTATCCTGGAGATGGCTGACCTCAACCCCTCCATCGACTTCCTGGATCCTTTAAATGAGGATATCCCCAAAGGTAACAAGAGTTCCAAATCTCTCACTACACCACTCCTTTACCAGGGCCATTCTAACAGGTACACTCTTAGAAGTAAAGGTGCTATCTAGAACCTAAAAGGGTTCTTCGGCTGTCCCCATAGGAGAACCCTTTGAAGAAGCCTTTTCGGTTCCAGGCAGAACCTTTTTGAGTTTCATGTTGAACCCTTTACACAGAGGGTTCTACATGGAACCATAAATAGTTCTGCCTGGAACCAAAAAGGGTTCTTAAAAGGGTTCTCCTATGGGGACAGCCGAAGAACCCCTTTTTTCTAAGAGTGTACTGTCATCCTACACTCCTAGAAAAAAAAGGGTTATTCGGCTGTCCCCATACAAGAACCCTTTGAAGAACCCTTTTTGGTTCCAGGCAGAACTATTTTGCATTCCATGTAAGAAGATTTTTCTTTGCAGTTTTACAGCAAATTTCCTGCAAATTCTACACAACAAATTCATTGTCTTAGAGGCACCAAATCCACCAACTTTTAGGACTTTTAGATATCATTTCACATTATAGGTGGAAAAAAAAAAATGAACGCAGATTTACCTAACTCATGGTAGGGTAAGCCATCCCTGATGTGTATTTGGGTATTTGCTCACTCAGGTTCCCTTTATCTAACATTAGGTTTTGGTTGAAGATCTGATGACATTCATTATCAAAAATATGCAAATAGCTGCCTTGCTCTGCTTATCATGGATCTTCAACAGATGGATTCTAGAATGGTTGAAGAATTCCCTGGGCAGTATTCAAACTACTATTCGGTGCTCAATCTGGGATGGACTTGACAAAAAGCTTGCAGCCTTTCCCTTACGATAGTCATATAGCAAACTTTTAGGCCAAGCCTTTGGGCCCACCACCTAATATTATTTACAGGCAGCATTTTTCACAAGCGACCTGAAACCAAAACAGATGGCAAATGTAATACAGTATTGCACACCATTAAGAACACACAACTACGCTTGTCTTGCCCATGCACCTTCTGAATGGCACACATACATAATCCATGTCTTAATTGTCTTAAAAATCATCCCCTTCATCTACACCGACTGAAGTGGATTTAACAAGTGACATCAATAAGGGATCAGAGCTTTCCCCTGGTCAGTCTTTGTCATGGAAAGAGCAGGTGTTCTTAATGTTTTGTACACTCTGTTTATATCTGGATGATATCAAACTGTAGTTTGTCTAAACAGACATGTATCACAATTTGTTTGTGGTGTGGGTGCTGTGGAAAAGTGATAGAGGCTCTGGACACGCACACAGCAGTATCTATCTAAAACATCACTGCTGTTTATTTCAAAGGGATGAGCATCTCTGTGGTGTGTGACTGTGTGTGCATGTGTGTATAGTTTTCTCAAACCAGCTTACATTACACAGCTGTCCCAGTGACAGCATCACCCTCACTGAGAACTCATTACTGGCCAGGCCTCAAGCCTTTCCACAAGGGAGTGAGAGACCCAGACTAAAGACAGTCTCTAAGGACGAAATGGTGGATCTCCACCGAAAGATGGGTGTTTTCCTCTGGGATCCCTGAGTAAAGAGACTTGCCTGAAAGAATATGGCAACAGTTGTTATCGACTCCTGATTTATGCCAATAACCCTTCCGTGCCTGTTCTCATACTGGGTTCCTCTCTATGTCACGTGGAAAGTAGACTTATCTGGACACCATCGCTGAACAGCTTCTCAAATCACATCAACCTGGCAGGAGAGTGTCTTTGGATCATAGATGATGAATCCCGCCCCGTAGACAAAGAGCATTGTGAAACAACTCCCAATAGACCCAGTTTCTGGAATCTCTGTTAGCTATCTCTGATAGCTCTTGCAAAATGTTTCATTTAATTTCCCAGTCCATAGCACTGTGAAACAGTATATCAGAACAACAGACCCAATTTATTGGTATCGCTGTTCCTAGATAGCCCTGGCACAAGGTTTCATTTCATGTTTAATGCTTTGATAATTGGGAGGTTCCAGATTAATGAATGATTTCCAACAAGTCCTGGAGGCTCCTGATTTAATGGTGCAGTGAAATAATTCTGATAGGCTCCCATTCAGCATTAACAGATTTTTTTATGTAACCTTTATTTAACTAGGCAAGTCAGTTAAGAACAAATTATTATTTACAATGACGGCCTAACTACAGGGACAGCCATAGTAGTACGGCGCCCCTGGAGCAAATTAGGGTTAAGTGCCTTGCTCAAGGACACATCGACAGGTTTTCACCTTGATGGCTCTGGGATTTGATCCAGCAACCTTTCGGTTACTGTCCCAACACTCTGACCACTAGGCTACCTGCCGCCCTGTTGCAGTGTAGACTTCTTCACATAGGTAATAGTGGAGTCAGTTAATGAGAGTAATGTGTGTGTGATAGTCTTCATAAACCATATACGTGTGTGTGTGTGTGTGGTGTAGGGTCGTGGAGCTTGCAGTTTGAGCATGGCAGCACAGTGTGTGTGATCCGCAGCATGCTCTGGCTGGGCCTGACCTTCTTCCACGTACCCATGACGCCCCAGCATGGATACATCTACATGGGCGACGGACTCAAGAACCTGGACTTGCCCTTCATGCTTTAAAGAGCCAACGCACGCCACTTATCTAAACTGAAAATCACCGTCAACCTCTCCTCTGAGCAAGCAGTGTTTCATCCCCACCCAAAACCTGAGTTATATTTATGCAAGAGATGTTTATTTCCTGTTATTTAAAGTAAACTAAAATAATTCAGTGTTTGTGATTTACTTCCACATGGTACATTTCTGCTAATAGGCCCAGTAAATGCTTACTCCAACACACACAGTAAACAGATGGTGTAGGGAGGAAAAAGCAGATGCGTTTTATTTGCACATCTGGGTTGTCTCGAAGTACACCATGTCAACATCCCACCTACACTACCGTTCAAAAGTTTGGGGTCACATAAATATCCTTGTTTTGTCCATTAAAATAACATTAAATTGATCAGAAATACAGTGTAGACATTGTTAATGTTGTAAATGACTATTGTAGCTGGAAACGGCTGATTTCTTTAAATGGAATATGTACAGAGGCCCATTGTCAGCAAACATCACTCCTATGTTCCAATGGCACGTTGTTTTAGCTAATCCAAGTTTAGCATTTTAAAAAGGCTAGTTGATCATTAGAAAACCCTTTTGCAGTTATGTTAGCACAGCTGAAAACTGTTGTGCTGATTAAAGAAGCAATAAAAATGGCCTTCCAAAATTGGCTTTTCTTTAAAAAACAAGGAGATTTCTAAGTGACCCCAAATATTTCAACGGTAGTGTGCATTGACACAGTGTAACACTGACCCAATTGATCTTATAGTAAGGTAATGCTGAAGCGTTACAGATTCCGCAAAAACAATATAAAGGTTATTCCCGCTTGAGCTGACCATTTTTTATTTAACTAGGCAAGTCAGTTAAGAACAAATTCTTATTTACAATGGCGGCCTACACCGGCCAAACTGACGACGCTAGGCCGATTGTGTGCCGCCCTATGGGACTCCCAATCACTGCCGGTTGTGATACAGCCTGGATTGAATAGAGCCCTTAATGTGGAGTTTTAAATAGTTGTGTTGCAGGGCATCTTGAAAGGTCAAATGACAGGATAGGTTTCTGGGCACTGCTCCGAATGACTCGTTCCAATGGGCAAATAGGCTAGACAAATACAGATGCTCCCCCATTTTTTCCAATGGCTAGTTGTCAAAGTCAATGCAGTTCCAAATGGGCCAGGAGTTCTACAAGGAAGGACGTCCAATAGAATCGTTGCACCCCATCTCTGTCCCACACACACTGACTCCTGCTGCTGTGAGTTTACATGCCCCAGGTCGTCAATGTTTCAGGTAGAGGATTTTCTTGCCATATTGTACGTTGTTTCTGAGAGCTGAGTGGCTGACATATGCTTTTTTTGCACCACTTCAGCCCCGCCCTACAGATGGGCTTCACCGAATCAATGGACCAGCGAGTCAAATATCTGTAATGCAACACAGGTGTGAGTTAGCCAGAGAGGATATACAAGAGTTAGTTGAAAGGTAATGTAATGAGAGGTCTAACAAGAAACAATACAGGTGTGAGAGGGGAGATAATGAAGGGGGTCAAACACACACGTTACCTGTTGAGCTGTAACGAGTATGAAGCTTGGGCTTCTTTGGGATGTGTCCCTCTGGTAGAGTTGGTTTGTGATCTGGGAGTAGAAAATATAGTACTTTTACCACTTTGAAGAGAACACATTTCACAGCATCGTACCTGCTCTGTGAGCCATCTGCACACAGATGGCAATCTTGCGGTTCTCCTGGGCACAGAGACCAGTGACTCTACAAGGCAGCATTCCTCCATCAGACCTGATGAACTGACTGAGCAACAGGACATCCTGACAAACACAGGGAATTACTGAACACCTGACCTCATAGAACAGGCACACATGCTGATATAAAATGGCAGATGTGAGTGTGTGGACCAGCACTGTGCATCTCTACTCGGTTAATCCTGCCGAACAGTCGCAAGGCAGTAAGTATTCAGTCAAGTATCATTGAAACACTTACTGTGTAGTTGTATCTGTTCTGCCGATTCCATCGATAGATGGGGCACTGGGCTGTGGAGTTGGGGTCCAGCTGTTATCCTGTTAGTCCCTCAATCTGACAATGTGATGATGGTCAATTAATACATAAGTACAGCACAAATCTACTGTAAACGTCACGTTTACTATCTATATAATGGTACATAGCTCGTCTTACACTTCATACCGCATTGACTAGTATTGATTCAAACGCAATAATCCACAACATAGCTAAAGTAAGAGATAAAAGAAACCCATCGCCACCCACAAACAGTGTACAATGATGAACCAACAGGTTAGCAAGCTTGTCACTAACTAGTGTTGTTTTACCTTCTTCCCCACGACTGTAAACACAGCCTTAAATAATCATTATCGAAGGGCAAAGCTAACTGAATGGATGCGCTACTTTACTAGTTCAGCTAGAATATGATATGGATTCAACAAGAATCTCACCACGTCCAATTCCTCTGCTTTGAATATTTCTAAAAACCCAGAGCTGAGGCCAACTGGTTATCCTCTGAAAGGCCCTAATATTGCTGCAGCTGGCCACCAGAAACAGAGGTCCATATGAACCCGGACACAGCGCTGCCATCTTGGAATGTTGACCTGCTTCTTCTTCCTTCTTCTTCTTCTTCTTCTTCTTCTCTGCTATAAAGGCGTTTGTGGAACCGCAACGTGCATGGCGCCACCTACTGTATGAGTAGAGAACAGGGAGGAAACAAAACGCTGTCAAAACCCTTACGCTTTGAACACACCGACTGTGCTTTTTGCGCAAAATCATCTAGATACGTGTGCAGCAAAAGTTCAACATTTACCTTCTGCTATCATTTCTGTTAACCCTTTTAAGCATATAGTTTGACGCATACGTTCGATAAAGCCAACTTATAAAGCCACCACACAGAACGCACAGCAACTGCCTCTGCCACAAGGCTGCAAGGCAATCGCAGCGTTCCATTGGAAATGAATGTCCTTCTGGTGTACAAAAACGCAAAAATACAGTAGTTGTGTTCGAAACTGCAGCATCCTGCAAATACTGCGTCCAAAATACCACAGTCGACTGCAGTTACTTCACTTTTCCAGCGGTTTCAAAACTGCAATAATTTTTTGAAATGGAAAATAGATCAATCAAAAACCTATCCCGTTCCTTCAGTCACATTTCATTCCAGATCACATCCCACAGGCTCAAGGGCCTGGGAGGGGCGAACATCTTCTGACAGTATTCCCTGAAATGTTTCAGCTGTTACTCATTTGGCTCTTTGGAAGTTTGTTTTTAGTTTCACATTGGTTATGGAAACAAAGCCATACTTTTCCTGAGCGGTAAAACGTAACGTTTTTTAAACGTTCTGCGAGCAGAAGAGAAAATGTTGCCTGTTCTGGGAATGTTTATTTTTAGGTTGCAGGGAGGTTCTGATAACGTCTTAATCTGGTTCCTTGAACGTTTTCCTGCGAGGTGTTATGAACACTCTGAGAATGGAAATTATAGGTTATTTTGAGTTTTTTTTTTTATAACTTCCTTAAAACTTTCACTGAATGTTTCAATAAGACTTTCTATAACACTGCTAGCTTATTTTGGGTTAACTTTTTTCTACTCCAAGCACATGGAAATTAATCATTCAATTCAAATCATCAGTGACATTCAAATCTATGACTTACTGTTCTCTATCCTTGGAATTAGTCCACTGTGCCACCAGGATGGCGCTTGCATGCCATGATTTTTCTGCATACAAAGCTGTTCATTGTAGTCTATTCAAACAGACCCCATTTCAAACCCGTTAAGATCAGGTGTGGCCAGGGCCGGAGCGTGTGTATAGGCAGACTATGCAACGGCCTAGAGCGGCACTTTGGAAAGGCGGCAAAATGTGGGCTTATATATATATATATTTTTTTTAAATGGCGCTCACCAATCAGCGTTGTGGTTATGTGTTCTTCAGTTGTCTGAGTTCAGGTTATGGGGGAGGGGGAATGTTAGAGTGCCTACCGTAACCGAGCCTTGCATGGCCGGAGGTTAGGTTCGTTGTCAAAAGTTGAAGGCGGATAATAAAGTGTGACGTTCCTGGAGTCATGCGGTGTACGGGGCACAGGAACTCTGTGTTAAATCAATCTCTGTCTCATGCCATCTTCTTATAGCCGAGCTCGCAACAGTACACTGTAAAACCATGTCTAAACGACCCAAACTGTTGGGTTGTGAGTACAAAAAAATAAAATTAGGAAAGGAGCAATAATTATTTTTGAAAATAGATTGGCGGCACAATTGTGTTTTGCCTAGAGCGGCAGAAATGCACACACCGGCCCTGGGTGTGGCCAATTAGTGGGCTTGGCCAACACACCTGAACACACTTAATGGGGATCCCTTATTAGTGATGCTTGATAGTGTTATCGGACCTCGTGCCTCTGCCTCCTCCTGCATAAGCAGAGGACAGAGAGCACAAAAGCAGGCTGATGACAAAAAGAATCCATACAGAGATGAATTGGAGATGAATATAGGCCATAGAACAGAACAGAACAGAACTGTAATGTTTTTGTTTTCTTTCATTCAGGATTTAGATTCGTTCTGTCACTGGCAGGAAATAAACAACTTATCGTGGTAAGATGTGCTTATAGGCTAATGGTATTTTGTTGTCAGGGGTCTGAATGGTCTGTACTTTCTCTCCGACAACCTATTTTAACAACTACATAAAATTGTATAGACACTGCCCATTTACTCATTATTTTCTGAGTGGAAGGGCATGGGGGCTGGTAATAGCAATGCCCTCCCTCTGGCAAATATCTTTGAATTTGAAAAATAAGTTAACAAGATCACAAAAGCAAGAAGAAAATTATTGGCCTCCAGCCCTGCTCCCTTCTTTTACCCAACCTTTTGATTCTTGGCACATTCAGTATAATTATTAGTTTAGAAATAACAGCTTATTTGTATTTCCTCTCAGGGCAAACTGATGCTTTCAAACAAAACCAGTTGTGAAAGGGAAACCACTGATATGGCCTGGACCTGGAGCCTCCTTGAACATTTAGGGCATTCTCACTTGAGTTATAGGTATCCCACATTTACAGGATCTACCTCTGAGAGAGATGAACATAACACCAATAGATGAAAGAAAGAAATTCCAGGATGAAGTTGTTACTTGGACACTTTAACTGGAGATAATGTCATGTGTTGATTAAGATGTCAAAGCCTGTCTGGGTGAATTGCTGGTATTTCCTTGATGTTGTATATAGACAGAGACAATAATAATCCAGTTCATTCCTATTTGAACAAAAATATTCAACAAGGACAAAATACTGGCCACAAACTGGTTGAATCAATGTTGTTTCAATGTAATTTGTCAACGTATTGTGATGTGGAATCTACGTGGAAAATACATTGGATTTGGAAAAAGTAACCAACTGTAGTTTTGAGGGTGAAATGTCAACCACAAGATTATGTCGTCATGTTAACCAATTTACAACATAGACAAACCTTGTATAAAATATGTTGAATTTGTACCTTCTTTAGTTTTACTTTCGGTTTTGTACACCAGTTTCAAACTGAAAATCCAATATTTTTGGTTATTGAAAATATATATCACACCGGTTTAGATGGTACAATTATTCTCTACATTGCTTGTTTTGTCACATAAACTGAAATTAGGCGAACTATTAGACATTTTGCAACAAAGAAAGGCCGTGAGTTCTGCATATTTAACTTTAAAATTATTGTATAAATACATGACATTGTCTTCCCATTTTAACTTTGTTGTGCTTTTTAAATGTGTAAAAGCACCGTGATAACACATTTAGATGACAACTAAACCAAAAAGCCGACATTGTTTTTCCATTGGAATTTGGACGTGCTTTTAGATGGTTGAAAACGTAGTGATAACACGTTGGGAATTCAACAAACTTCCGTTTGAGTGGGTGAATAAAGTTTGAAATGTCATTGATCAACGTCTCAACCAAATTTTACCCACATTTCCACGTTTAAATGACGTGGTGTTTCCACTGGGAAGATTACCCATTTGTCAACCAGGACATTTATTGTTTGTTTCCAGAATGTTTTACAAAACTGATTTGTCTTTTTTCATTGCGGCATAACTGTCGCCAGGGGCCCCAGTGTCTCTCTCTCTTTAGAGTTTCCCCCAATCACCCTGTACACTTTGACTGGAAGGACAGTATGGAGATTGAATGGGCGTGAACGGGACATGGAAACGTCAGGGATGTTAACCATCACAGCTTTGTTGCACCAACTCCAGGGTTCTGCCATGAGAAAATGCAAGCAATTTCTTGAATTCCATCCAAATGGCCGAACCCAAAGGGAGCTGCGTACTGAGATGCAAATGTGCGTTTCTCAGTAATAGTCTCATCAATGGTGTGGAGGTTTGAAAGACAGAGATTACTGTGGCCCCGTAATAACAAAGCAGGCATTGTCTCGGTGACCCTCGCTGTTCGTCGTGGACACTTAAGCAGTCACATTCCTTGAAAGATGCCCAAAAAATTGCATTTGAATTATCTGGGCACCTTCTCATGGGCTTTGATATTCAAATTAAACACAGCGCTATACAAATAGGCGCCTCCGCTGAGGAACGGGGCGACAAGGTGTAAATCACATAGGATTTCACTCGGATGAAAAGAGCTGCGCTGACATTTTCATAGCAAACGCTGGGGGACACTGAGCCAATGTTGGATAAGGTCATGGGGGGGAAGTTATGTCTGTGTGGAAAGGTTAGCTTCCTAACCCTGCTCCTCTGGACAAACTGCTAAGCACAACATGAAGTGGCCAGATGAACCGGAACAGAGAGGATGACGCCACACGCAACTCTGCTCTGTGATCCCCCTAAATTCATTGTGGGGAGACAGCATAATAGTTTGTTTTGACATCACTATTTTGCCAATGGAGATGACCTGTTGGATGGATCTGTAGGCTCTCACCCCAGGGACGAAACCAATAATTCATGACTGGTCCATGTCTTTGTCATTAGTGCTCAAATCAAATCAAATCCTATCTCGTTCTTGAAGCACGGCCAAGCTAGTTTCTTTCTACAGAAATATCTTCATCAGAGCAGTCAGCAGACACAGTTTCAGACTGAATATTTAATTATTGTGCAGATGGAATGTCTGGATTTGCCGTTCTGCAAATTGATGGGCACAGTCTGGTATGTAATTAATGTGTAGCTGTTACTAAGAGGCTTTCCTGGGTGAGTAACTTGTAAGGGCTGTTGCATCCAAGGAAGTCAACTGGACACAATTAGCCTATTTGAAGAAAAAGGGCTTTGTAAAAAGTCCCCTTTCTGTAAAATGAGGTGAGAAATAAGCCTAGCTAAGCACATAGACACAGATTTAATAGACCAGCAGTCCTCTCAGACTCTCTCCTGTCAGTCAACTCCAAGTTCAGACTGAAAGAGAGAGACATGAATGAATGAATGATGACATTCACAATATCCACAATGTGCATTCATCACTCTTCTTCTGATGTCGGTTGGTGCTTTGCTGTGCCAGCGATGTGAAACTTCACCCATCCGCCCCCCCTTCCCTCTCTTTCTCCCCCTCTCTCTGCCCAGCCAAGCGCCCCTCCCATACTCTTGCCCGCTGAATGGAGAGGACTGGGGCGTACGTGCTGACTGGCAGCGCCTCCTGTGAAAAATCTAGACTCTTTGGAAAGGCTTTTATCCTCTCCTTCCTTCTCCTCTTGGCTCTTCCAGAGCGCCGACTTCCATCCTCACCTACTCCACTGTCATCTTTGTCTCAGACACAGACACAGTCGCACACACGCACACTCAAATGAGTAGTATATATGCCAGAGTTACCTGTCTAACAGAACACAGAGGGTGTTCTTTAATGGAATCCTCTCCAACATAATCCAGGTAGAATCAGGCATTCCCCAGGGCAGCTGTCTAGGCCCTTTACTTTTTTCAATCTATACTAATGACATGCCACTGGCCTTGAGTAAAGCCAGTGTGTCTATGTATGAGGATGACTCAACACTATACACGTCAGCTACTACAGCAACTGAAATGACTGCAACACTTAACAAAGAGATGCAGTTAGTTTCAGAGTGGGTGGCAAGGAATAAGTCAATCCTAAATTTTTCAAAAACTGAAAGCATTCACTAAACCCTAAACCTCAACTATATCTTGTAATGAATAATGTGGAAATTGAGCAAGTTATGGTGACTAAACTGCTTGGAGTAACCCTGGACTGTAAACTGTCATGGTCAAAACATATTGATACAATATTCTTAACAGCACTATCAACAAGGCAGGTCCTACAGACCCTAGTTTTGTTGCACCTGGACTACTGTTCAGTAGTGTGGTCAGGTGCCACAAAGAGGGACTTAGGAAAATTGCAATTGGCTCAGAACAGGGCAGCACGGCTGGATGTACACAGAGAGCTAACATTAATAATATTCATGTCAATCTCTCCTGGCTCAAAGTGGAGGAGAGATTGACTTCATCACTACTTGTTATTGTGAGAGGTATTGACATGTTGACACACAGCTCGGACACCCATGCTTACCCCACAAGACATGCCACCAGAGGTCTCTTCACAGTCCCCAAGTCCAGAACAGACTATGGGAGGCACACAGTACTACATAGAGCCATGACTACACAGAACTCTATTCCCCATCAAGTAACTCATGCAAGCAGTAAAATAAATAAAACAACTGATAAAAATACACCTTATGGAACAGCGGGGACTGTGAAGCATCACAAACATAGGCACAGACACACGCATACACACACACGATAACATACACACTATACACACGCATACACACACACAATAACATACACACTATACACACGCATACACATGCCTGAGGGCACACACTTAATGTGTTGTGAAATATGTTGGGAATCCATTTTTAAAATTGTATAACTGTCTTAATTTTGCTGGACTCCATTTGGATAAACATTTCAAAATTGTTTAAAACAAAACATCTTAAGGATTTTCATGCAGTTCCACATGTGTACTTAGAGGAATAAAAGTGAATATATGCAAATGTCCCCATAACAACATTGCAGGCCTAGGACTATACATCCTTTCAGCAGGGTTCATACAGACATTGGCAAATCAAATTCAGGTACTTTTTCAAACACTTAATTGTCATTTCCAAGGACCCCAATCTTATACAAATGTATAATTTATATAATGGTACAAATAAAACGTGTCAAGAAGTAGGCTATTATCACTTTAAGAATAATGCATTTTTTTAAGCCTTGCCAATGCATTGATATTTAAATCATTATTACATTCTAAAGTATGTGAGAATAATGTGGACACACACACACCACCGGCAGCCAGCCCCCTGGGTCTATTAATGCAAATCCCATGCAGAACAGATCGTCTGGTGATACAATGGCCGCTATAGGCTCCTGAGAGCTCTCATTTAAATGTTTGAAAACATTTAAACTCTTCCTGCACTTTTTTCCCATCTGGGGTGCGTTTTTTGTTTTAGTTTTGATATTTTGCAGTACCTCCTGAGGTCAGTATTATTTTGCAGTTGAGTTGTGTTTGAGGCGGCCTAGGAGAAGACACGTTTTTGTAAAAAGGAAAATATGTTGCTTTTTGAGCCTGAGGTATACTAAGATAAACATTTTCCATCTTGGCTGAACCAAAGTGTTTACGTATCCAAATGTTCTTGTGTCTATTTGTGTAGTGTATTTAGTTAGTATGTTGGTGCCTTTGCAGAGACTTGATTAGATTTCAGTAGGAGGTCTTCCCAGGAAGGAACAACAATGGGACATTCACCAAAGGTCAGTGCCTCACTATCGCATCGACCTGTCACAACACTGTTACTACATCTCCCCAGAATGCTTTCAGGGACAATAAAAACATAACCGATGATTCAATTAAGTTCCGTGGGAGTCTCTAGTATGATGCCAGAGTTTTTCATGCTGTGCAGATCTGTGAAGCACTGACCAGATTAGATTCCCACCACCACTGTTGTACCCTTGCTCTTCACTTCCTTCTTGTGCGTTGCCATGGTGCCCCGGCGCGGCATTCTCACTCAGACCAGATGGTTTCCAGTCAACTGAATCTCACGCCACAGATCTCCTCAGCGGTAAAGGCTGCCCACAGGTGGTCATGTGACCTCCGCACTGACCAGCACCATTTAGCATACAGGAACTGGCACTTTAATCTCTCTCAACACAGTGGGGATGGCCAGGACTACTTCCTTTCAGCCTGCAATATATATGCCAGACTCTTGCTCGATGGAGCACGACTCATTCTACTCTTTTGTGTTTGGTTCTTCTGAGTCAAGAATCCTTCTGTGGTCAGAAAGCTAAGGTGAGAGTGGATTGTCAATATGGAGTGTAGACCATCGAGACATAAGTGACATTTTCAGTGAGACAAAGGTCACCGCTCTTTGCTCACTGTCTTGGGAAGCTTAACCATCTCACACCAAGTGCCTCTCATAGACCTTATGGAATAGAAGCCTATGTAGGTGTTTTGAACAGGTGTGGTGTACGTTCAGCCCAGCAGGGGGCAGTGGTGAATCTCAGGTGCTGTTCCACTCAATGGACACCAACAGACCTGTTGAGGTTGGGCGCGTTCCTCTGCCCAGGCGTTGCTGAGGCATGCCAGATTTTACAATGCCTGGATAGGTATTTTAAGTATCAGCTAATCACATCATATGTAATAGCAATCTGTCAGTCGATAACGTGGCACACTACCATTGGTTGATGCGCGCGTCATCTGAGCAGGGGAACAACCATTGTCTACCTAATCTGGCCTGCAGGATAAAGACCAAACATATGACAGTGTAGAAATAAACTCAACTGAATGTTACTGAGGTCACTTGTGTTTATAGCCATACCTTTGATAAAAGCAGATGTGGTCTTTATTTTTCATGGTACCGATGAAGTATTGCCCTCCTTGTAGAAATATCTACAAACTGTTCACGTAATCAGAGTCTAGGGAGTATAAAGACCAGCCATGGAAACCATGCAGAGGAATGAGCCATGCCTCACTGCCAGGTTAATAAATTAGAAGATAAGATAATAAGGTATTTATAGAAGATTATTGCTATTGTCAGAGTTAACTGTATTAGAACCTTTCCGCTGTGGAATAAAAACTGGGGGGGAATTACTTGTTCTCTCTGAAAGTCTACAGTACTTCTCTGATTGAAGAATTCTCCATCTTTGTCCATGTGGGTTATCGTTCATAAGATTTTTTAGACAACCTCTCTGAAAAGGACTATTCCAGCTACGTGATCTTTGTCCCTAGCTCCGTTCCACTCCTAGTTGGGGGTCATTCATATTAACAACTTGAGACTGTCTTTCTTCACCACAATGTCCAATGCGTTTTCCTCGACCAAGGACTTTAAAAAACACTAATTGACTTTTCTGTGTTTTTTTTCCCCTCCCTGTCTTCCCTTGTGGAGGTGTTGAGTGGGGAACAGTACAGTGAACTGCAGTCTGTCAAGAGCTTCTTCAGTCTGAAGCATCGGCCTAATTAGGAGACATTTGCTCTGACAAAAGACAGGAAAAGACTAAACGTGCAGACCTGGACTCTCCCCACCCACTCACATCCACCAGGCAGCCATCCATCGAACAGTTTAAGCCCCTCACTGGAATTCCATCAGTGGGACCAGGAACATCAACAAGCCAAGATTTGGCCTTTTCTCAGAACTTGTTTGTCTTCAAGGGGAAAAACCACAGACCCACCTCCTCCTCCTTCCCCATCCTAACACATCTAATTGACAATATCCCCCGGATTGTCCTGTCTAAAGTAAGAACATTATTTTGGAACTCGCTCTAAATCACCCAGTCCAAGGCGTTAAGTGGGGTGTGGAGCGAATGATGGACATTGGACATATTATACAGTTCTCAATTTGGATGTGAACAGTAAGTAAAGCAGATGCATTCAACATAAGCATATACTGTACCTTCTTTATCTCCCATATGTCTCTTACCCAGTCTCATGCAGCTGCGGAGTCTGTTTTTACAGTATTGTAAGTAAACTTATGGTTAGACAGCTCACACTGTGCTGACAGGGTTAAACACACCATCACTTCTGAGTCAGATTTAAATAACAGCAAACCCTCAAAAGGTTACTGCGTTTGCATGACTTGTTTATAAGTACTATGCTTCACGGTCATTGTTTAAAGTTTACAAGGCAGGCACCCTGTTTAATTTTTTATGATCTTATTACTAGCAGGGACCTAGTTGAATAATTAAATTACTTCACTGAATAACTGGGTCTGGCTCTAATGGCCCGAAAGAAAGGTTGTATCACAGTACTGATATGACCACAATAATATTTTTTTAAGCAATGTAATATGCAGATTTTACTCATATAGCAAGCCTTTCAAGTGAGAACTTTTCAGCTTGCACAAATAAGTTTTAAATGCCTTTGCCCTAGTTTTTGAGGGCTAGCTGAGTGGAATTTGTGTATTGGCAGTTTGTTAGCTGATAACTAATCCATACCTAGCCTGTCTGCCATTGTAAATCACCAGAGCCTTGAACATCAGCTCACTATTTCACCACCCACAGATGCTATTTGAAACAAGCGTAGTCCAACAAGCAACCAGATGTTTCAGGTTAGTATTATTATACTTCTATTCCATTTAACTCCACGCCCCTCACTTGATTGAAACACTGAGTCAGCTTGGCTTTGGCAACCCATTGGGAAGTTCCGTAGGGCTGTTCCGCACCAGAACCACAGCTGAGCAGAGCGTGAACATGTTGCTTCTCCCCTGTCACTCCCTATTATTCACAGTGGCCTATGAGACAAAAGACCACGACTCTCACAACACTGGGAAACATCATCCGGAAGTGTTCAAGATGCTCTGGCAGAGGACCTCAAATTCAGTTCCATTCAGGTAGGAATGTCTCCGTCCTCCTTACCTCGTCCTAACAATTTAAGTCTGAGACATTCTTTTTTTGTGAGAGGTAACTGGAAATGTAGGTTTTATTAGATTTGGAAAAGGCTCAATAAATCCTCTATAGCTCACAAGAACCATGGTGAGGATAATTTAGGAACCTTAGCCATCATTCAAGATCTCAGGAAACAGCATTGTGCTTGAAGGTAAGTGTCAAGTCTGAGAGGCGTAGCCAAGGGATCATATTCCATCATGCGTTATGGCCTCAAACTCATGCCACTGGCTCCAGATATTTAGGAGAGATTTCCTCTCTCCCGACTGCACTGTTTTAGAGAAGGTCTATCCAGCTGGCAGCTCTTTGTTGTGGTTAATGAAATGATGCCAGGCCTTGGAAGCCCACATGGGACCCTCATGCACAGCACTGGGAAAAGAGATGAAGAGACAGAGGTAAGACAGTAGTCTTCAGTGCAGTGAAGATACCAGGAGAAAAAGACAGCAGTCTTCAGTGCAGTGAAGATACCAGGAGAAAAAGACAGCAGTCTTCAGTGCAGTGAAGATACCAGGAGAAAAAGACAGCAGTCTTCAGTGCAGTGAAGATACCAGGTGAAAAAGACAGCAGTCTTCAGTGCAGTGAAGATACCAGGAGAAAAGGACAGCAGTCTTCAGTGCAGTGAAGATACAAGGAGAAAAAGCACAAAGGTCTCTCAGCTGAGGGAAAGAAAAGCTCAGATCTCATATGCACCCTGTCGGCAGCCTCTCCCACATGGGGGGGGATAACCCAAAACACATCAAAGGGTTTACTACTGCTCCCATATATGAGATCAGGGTGCCCTCGAAGCTTTAATGTCTGTGACCTCACAGCTGTTGTGGAGATGGGAGAGCCTGTGTGTTTGTGGATGGGGGATTGCTTGGTCTGCACCCATAATCATCCACCCACTTAGCATCAGTCCTCACATGTGTCTACTTAACACAGAACCCATACTTAACAGTGTGATCTCTCATCTAAGCATCAGGATGGGAAATGTCCAAGATACACAGGCTGTACTGAATGCCCAGCTAGCACATAATGTTCTGACTACCATATGTTTCTTAGAGCTTGGTAAGCGCGTCTTATTTTGCATACAACCTTCCCACAATGTTCTGGGAATGGTGCAGAATACCCAGCTAGCACATAACGTTCTGAGAACCATATGTTTCTTAGGTGGGAATTTCAGTACTTCAGCATAACGTTTTCTAAAGGTTTCCTCATGGTTGTATTTAAAGTAATGTTCTCAGAATGTTCAGAGAACGCTAAAAAACAGTGTTCTTCTGTGGGAATTTCAGTACTTCAGCATAACGTTTTATGCAGGTCTCCTCATGGCTCTATTTAAAGTCATGTTCTCAGTACATTAATAAAAGAAGAAAGAAAACAGTAACGTTCAAAGAACGTTCTAAGAACGTTATTTAAAAACATACATTCCGTCTTCAGCTTCAACAAGGCTCTCTCTATTCTCTATCTTGTTATGTGTGTTCAAGTCTGTTGTCCGCTAATTGGCCACACCTGATGTTAATGAGTGCTTGTTTCCCTTGAAATGGGGTCTGTTAATTTCCATCTGTTCAAAACAGTTAACCTAAGCTAGCAGTGTTATTAAAAGTCTTATCAAAACACATTACCCAGAATTCCCGTTCTCAGAACGTTAATAAAACCTCCCAGGGAAACTTTCAGGGAATCATAGTAAAACGTTCTCATAACCTCCCTGCAACCAAAAAATAAACATTCCCAGAACAGGCTAAATGTTCACTTTCGTTCTCAGAACATTAAAAAAATATTTTGTTTTACCGGTCAGAAAACTTATGGCTTCATTCCCGGAACCAATGGGAAACCAAAAATGTACGTTCTCACAACTTCCAAGAAACCATATTTTCTAGCTGGGTGCTCTCTTAAAGCTAGTTCTCTATGAAGACCATGCACCTGACTTTGGGGCAAAGAACTTTTTCGAAAATGAGGCATAAACCTACAATAAAATGTAACCAATGGAACCATCAAAAGCAGACTAGACGGGCTGATGGTTTAATTTAAGATGTACTGTTCCTCAGATAGAACTTAACACGTAGCCTGAATGGACTGAATGGCCAGTTTTTGAATTGATCGGGGCTCAATTCAATCAGTATCGCCAAAGTTCAGCAATTGATTTTAGATTGAGCCGACACATGCAGCGTTTAAATGAATGCAGTCTCCGGGAACATGGAAACATTGCCTTTACATTTTCTCTTACGCTGTAGCGCAGGTCTTCAGTGCTACAGATTTAATCGAGCCCCTAGAGTCTTGCATTTTCAAGGTTTGGGGAGTCACTGACAGATCATCGCCCAAGGAACACACAGGTATCACACATGGAAAGGAGACAGACGTTCAGAACTTTCAAAAACCTTCAGAGACACCACGGTCTAGCGAGCCACAAAAAATCCCCTTCAATTATCTGTCTATATACAGCAAAGGCCCTAAAGACTCATTGTCTCACTTCGACCAGGACCTGAGATATCACAGGAGGTTGGTGGCACCTTCATTGGGGAGGACGGGCTCGTGGTAATGGTTGGAGCAGAATTAGTGGAATCATATCAAATACATCGAACACATGGTTTCCATGTAGTGGATGCCATTCCATTTGCGTCATTCTGGCCGTTATTATGAGCCGTCCTCCCCTCAGCAGCCTCCTGTGCCTGATGGAATCGGATCAGAAGATCCAGTTCCTTAGTCATCATCGCCAACTAAGCTGTTGGTTCACTCAGAGATGTATACAGTTCACTGTGATTTTGCACTGGATTGTCTGTAATGTACCTCTCCAACGAATGCTATCTTCATTAATGACTCAGAACATTTATCTACCAGCTGTAAACTGGTCTAGCGATATATGGATCTCTATGACATAAGAAACATCTACCTCTCCATAACATGAACATGAACCATGTTTCACAAATCCACCTTGTGTTTATGCAGAGGTTCTGTCCTGGTCTTGTTCAAATGATTGGTAAGCGGCTCCAGTGTAGATTTACCTTGTGTTTTATGTTATTGTCCTGCTGAAAGGTGAATTCATCTCCCAGTGTCTGGTGGAAAGTAGACTGAAGCAGGTCTTTTTCCTCTAGGATTTTCCTTGTGCTTAGCGCCATTCCTTATCTTTTTCATTCGTAAAAACTCCCCAGTCCTTAATAATTACAAGCATACCCATAACATGATTCAGCCACCACTATGCTTGAAAATATGGAGAGTGGTTCTCAATAATGTGTTGAATTGAATTTGCCCCAAATAAAAAACACTTTGTATTCAGGACCAAAAGTTAATTGCTTTGCTAACATTTGTTCAGTGTTACTTTCGTGCCTTGTTACAAACAGGATGCATGTTATGGAATATGTTTTATTCTGTACAGGCTTCCTTCTTTTCACTCTGTCAAATAGGTTAGTATTGTGGAGTAACTACAAAGTTATTGATCCATCCTCTGTTTTCTTCTATCACAACCATTAAACTCTGTAACTGTTTTAAAGCCACCATTGTCCTAATGGTGAAATCCCTGAGCGGTTTCCTTCCGCATTAGGAAGGTTGCCTGTATCCTTATTTTGACTGGGTGTATTAATACATCATCCAGTGTGATTAATAACTTCACTATGCTGAAAGGGATATTCAATGTCTGTTTACTTTGTTTCCTTGTCTACCAATAGGTGCCCTTCTTTGTGAGGTATCGGAAAACCTCCCTGGTCTTTGTGGTTGAATCTATCACGTTTGAAGGTAAGACCCAGGTCTGGTCAACACCGGGAAAACAGGAACTATCATAAGGCAGGAGCAAAGGGGAAAAACGCTGGTAGGCTTGACAAGCAAAATGAACTGGCAACAGCCAAACAGAGAACACAGGTTAAAGTACCCAGGGGCTAATGGGGAAGATGGGCGAAACCGGAGGGGGTGGAGACAAGCACACAGACAGGTGAAACAGATCAGGGTGTGACAGAATCAGTGTTTGAAATTCACTGCCCAACTGAGGGACCTTACAGATAATTGTATATGTGAGACACAGCGATGAGGTAGTCATTCAAAAATCATGTTGAACCCTATTATTGCAAAGAGAGTCCATGCAGCTTATAATGTGACTTGTTAAGCAAATTTGGACGCCTTAACTATTTTAGTATATACTGTATAATAATAATAACAATATCCAATTTGACATTATGGGGTATTGTGTGTAGGCAAGTGACAAAACATCTCAATTTAATCCATTTTAAATTCAGGCTGTAACACAATGTGGAAAAAGTCAAAGTATTTGCTACTCTATTAACTGAAGGCTCTGAAGCAATTTTAGGTCAGGTAATCTTTCTTTCTTTCTTTCTTTCTTTCTTTCTTTCTTTCTTTCTTTCTTTCTTTCTTTCTTTCTTTCTTTCTTTCTTTCTTTCTTTCTTTCTTTCTTTCTTTCTTTCTTTCTTTCTTTCTTTCTTTCTTTCTTTCTTTCTTTCTTTCTTTCTTTCTTTCTTTCTTTCTTTCTTTCTTTCTTTCTTTCTTTCTTTCTACCAATCACTAATAATCCCTTTCTGTACCTGATTTTCTCATAATATGACTAGGGTGTAATAACAGATACCTACCTTAACCTTGCCAATTTGCACTTCCCTACAGTATCTGTTTATTTCAGTCATGCTTCCAGCTGTACTGTATCAGGATCTGGAGTAAACAAGTGTTCTCCTCGGTACATTTTGTAAAGCCACTTTTACACATCTGTTATGTGCAGTATGAAGGAGAAAGAGCATCCAGTTGTAAACATCTGTCTTTGGGTTCTGTGTCAGAATCTGTTGTGTTAATGAGTCCCCATTGTAGGTTTGATTCCCGCTTCTCCGTAGCGTCATCATGCCTGCAGCTGGCCCTACATTAGACCCCCAGTCTCCTAAAATCCCTTTGCTGCTCTCAGGCCTCACTTTTGGAAAGTGTCTGTCCAGGCGTTAATTCTATAGGACAAGCCAGAGTCAACCTCTAACCCAACCAGATATAAGCAATCCCTGATCATTTCCCCGGGATATTTGCCAGAATGTAATCAAACCAACTGCCAATCAAACCATAGAGCCTGAGGGTGTATTTTTTGCAATGGAGAGATCATTTTCTCATATAGTAAAAGTCTATTGGCCGATATTTACACTTTTCTTAAGGAATATGCATGAACTTCAAATATTATATCCAACTGCTGGAAGGATTGGGACGGGGGTTATCTTTTGTCTCACACAGGGGTATAATTATCTTACCTCACACTCAAGACATGGCTGACTCCCACCCGGGCACCGAATGACATAAAGAAAATAGCAATATCCTATGTTAAGTCCCTATTGACTTATTAAGATGTGCATATGGGAAGTTGACATACGTACATAGAGGTTTGGGAGGTTATGTGGACCCCTGAGGGTGGGTATACAGAATAGGACCTCTTCGTTTTAGGGGCTAACCATCCAAGGGTCCCAGCAGAGCGTCCGTACAGGCCTGTGAGATCTTTACATCCTGGCAGGGGATCCTGGAGTATCTGCTCCAAGCAGAGCAAGCTGCTCTATACTGGGGGTTGGCTGGAAATGAAATTACCTCTCCTTCATATTGCCCCGGTGGTCATGTGTAAAGAAAGCCATGAATAATAATATTACTTTTACGATGGCTAAAGATAATAGTCTTGGATGAATGGTCTCAGGCCCCCTCCAGCTGTTTTGTTGGGAGTTTTGTTGACAATCACTTTATATTATATTGTACATGCTTGTAAGGGATGTAAGGGATACCGTTGCATGGAGCAGAAAAGTTATTTTCCATGGATATCCACCAACTTTGTGCTTGTCTCATGCAATGACTGTGTACTCTGTTTCAATTCATTGTACTCTAAGCATTCCTTCTTTCTCCACTAAAAACAGGTTGTATGTATTAAACATGCGTAATGATTTTACCCTTAAGGTTGTTCAATGTCATAGATCAATTTGGGCATTTCTCACTAACAAGCTTTGCCCAAGACATCACTTTTTGTAATGTTTGTTATTTCATGTTTTTCATCTCTGCAAAGCAGGAACCACTCCTAAACTCCTTCCAGAAGCTAAGTATGCCTCAAACCAAAACAGCAAAAAAAACCCGGACAGTCTTCATGAAGCGATCAGTCACTTTTAATGAAACCATCAGCAGGACACATTAATATGCAGACTGACATCACTTCCAGACCGAGTGTGTTTCCCAAGAACCTTGTGTAACACGCCAACCGTTGATGCTAGTAGCTCTCGTGCTGATCCTGGAAAGCCTCTACTGCGTGACTGTGTAATGTTAGTGACATAGCAATAGTAATGTCATAAGTGATTTCTTGATGACAGGGCCAGGAAGCGTTAGCTTAATAAATTCTGCATCATTCAGGGACTTGAAAAGCACATTAAAGATGACAAATAGCTGACGTGATACAGACGTTTCAATCTCAGTTTCTCAGGATTTCGAGTTTGTTTTTGGAAGAAATCTATTGACAGTGACGTACTGTACATGAAGAGGATTCTTCAAAGGCTCTTCCTTCTCATCTCTTTGTCTTGTCCATGTCATTCATTCCTTCCCTCTCAGATGTCTCAGCGCAGCTAAAGAAGTTGATGGATGACCCTGAGCCAGTGGAGGTATTAAGTTTGAGAGCGCTGACTGTTGCGTCTCCCTTTGGTGGGGAATCGATGCTGCCTGCTTCATCTGTTAGTCAACACGTCACAGGAAACCCAGACACAGCAGACACGTAAACCACCCAGACTTAGTCAGAGATCCTAGTATCAATAACAACAAACCAGACCGGAACAAGGCTGATGAATGAAAAAATATGGTTTCTAAATAGACAGAGAAAAGGCTGACATTCAGGCATTGTTGTTGTGTTCGAAATTAGATCTGTGGGTTCAATCATGGAATTTGTGTTGTGGGAAAACAGAGGTATGAGGAATTGCAGCTCAGCACGAGACCCTTCTGATTCAATATCCAGAACAGATTTTAAAATCTCAGTCATTTACTCCCAGCATTTCCCAATTTGTGGTTTGCTCCCAATTTGTGGTTTGTCGCAAATTCCTTACTGTCGGTATAAACAGTCTGGGATGGGACTAGAAACACTGGATTTCTTCATTTGGTGGGTCAGAGGAGAATTCGATAAACGCATGTTTTACCCAATATATTGGAGTTTAAGGACTGTCTAGACAGTTTTCCATCGCTCCAGGGGTCTCTGTCTACATTCTGTATGTTATTTCCTGTTAGATGCTCTTTCTAATACCGCTCTCAGTCCCTGTGGTCCCACCACCACCCAGACAGTGGAGACCCCTGTCTCTCTCACCTCCTTCCCCTCCTTACTCATCCCATGTTCTCTCCTTCTCTCACTGCTCTTTCCTCTCCCTCTCTTCTGAGTCTGGCTTCACCTCTCTCCTCTCCTCTCTAATGGTGTCTCCTCTCCTCTCCTCTCCTCTCCTCTCCTCTCCTCTCCTCTCCTCTCCTCTCCTCTCCTCTCCTCTCCTCTCCTCTCCTCTCTAATGATGTCTCCTCTCCTCTCCTCTCCTCTCCTCTCTAATGATGTGTCCTCTCCTCTCCTCTCCTCTCCTCTCCTCTCCTCTCCTCTCCTCTCCTCTCCTCTCCTCTCCTCTCCTCTCCTCTCCTCTCCTCTCCTCTCCTCTCTAATGATGTGTCCTCTCCTCTCCTCTCCTCTCCTCTCCTCTCCTCTCCTCTCTAATGGTGTGTTCATGGCGGGCGGTTGGTCAATTTGTTAAACCATTTCTGCAGTTAATCCTCTTCTAACAGCAGCTAAGTGAAAATGTTACGTTACCATACCTGTCAGATGAGGGGTTTTGAAATAGCTGTCTTCCAAGTAGGGTACAGGTGAGACTGAGAGAGAGAGGTTGTGACATTACCCCAAGATTAGAGGCTGAGACAGAACCCTTAGGATTTGCAGGTGTAAAGGATGTCACACTGCTTGCTTAGCAAGTACAGCTAACTCCTGATTCGGCTCATTCCGAGGCTCAAACCCATGACATCTGCCTCGCATACCACCCTCCTTGTAACCCAAAAACCTCAGCAGGGCCCTCTTCCTCATCACTGGAATGTAACAACAACCTCAGCAGGGCCCTCTTCCTCATCACTGGATTGTTCCACATCGGTTGTCTCTTGGTCTGGATCATATTCTGTATTGTCTTCAACTTCTGACACTTCCTCATATAATGCATCTTCACTGTCAGTTTCCTGTCCTCTCTCCTCCTCACCAGTGTCATGATCAAAGATATGATCAAGAGCCTCACATACAGTATATGGTTTGGTCATTGTGCTGCCACAGGATGAATTGGGAGAAAGGCCTCAAAAAAGCTTTATATACCAGGGCTGCGAGAAAAGTTATATATATTATTGAAACAATGTTGCGATTGTTTTATGAGAATGCCAAAAGTTGTGGTTCCGGTGGGGGAAAAGATTCTATTGGGGAATGGTTCCCGTGGGGATTGCCATGGAAGCCAAGAAGGGGAGTGAGGTGTGTTTGGGGTTCTGGGAGAGGAAATGTGTCCATCTGATGAATGGGCATGTGCCTGAACTCAATTTTATACACTAACTTTAGTCTCACCCGTTCATTTCTAATGACCGGCCATTTTTGACCGGGAACACCACAGGTGTACAAAAGTTAAATAAAACACCCAAAATGTAATGAAAATCATTACATCCTGTGTGGACAAAGTCATGGAACCTTATGACAATCACATTAAATTAACTACATTTTTCAGAGAGAGAACTTGTAAATCGGTACAATTCGACCTGAACACAACAGGAGGGTTAACTAATAAGAGGTTGAGTCAAAGTGAGGATGACGTGAGGTAGAGGCGTCATGCCCATAGGGGGCACAAGGGCATGCACCCACCTCAGATTTAACAAAAGTATAATTAACCCCCCTAAGGTCGATGTCCACACCCCTGAGGAAATCTAATAAGCATAATACAAAAAATCTGTCAGTTTAAGCTAGAGATATATATTTTTTGCATTGGATGCATCTCAGTCCACCACATCTGGCTGTGTCGTACTACCGCATCTGAAGTCGGTACAGACGATCTGCCTACCTCTGTCTGTATCATCCGAACAGTTGGACTACACATTAATATGACTCCTCTGTGGAAAGGTGACACTCTAGGACGCCCACAGGCCTCACAAGACTCGTCTGAAGGACACCCGGTACCATGTATGGAAGTATATATGGAGACTGTTTAGTGCCAAAAATAAGGGTTTAAATATATGCAAAAAAAATGTTTTTAATGTTTACTGATCTTTCTTGTATCACTCAGATATAGGATAGATACTTCAGAACAAACTTCCTTTTGATGTTTTTTGGGGACTATCTTTAGTTATTAGTTATTAATTACACTTTGGATGTTGCATCGATACCAGAGGAGGCTGGTGGGGAGAGCTATAGAAGGATGGGCTCATTGTAATAGCTGGAATGGAATGAATGGCTGCATCATGTTATGGGTTTGCTTGTCATAGGCAAGGTCTAGGGAGTTTTTTTAAGGACATACTGTAAATAGATGGAATAGAGCTGCGCACAGGATACCCTGGTTCATTCTGCTTTCCAACAGACACTGGGAGATGAATTCACCTTTCAGAAGGACAATAACCGAAAACACAAGGCCAAATATACATGGAGTTGCTCACCAAGATGACATTGAATGTTCCTGAGTGGCCTAGTTACAGTTCTTACTTAAATTGGCTTTGATATCTATGGCAAGACATCTGATGTATGTAATGCTTTTATATTAAATATGAATTTTTATGGTGAAAAACTATTTTCCCCAAACTTGAAACTCATGTGCTGCTTATGTCTGCCAGTTAGGCTCTACACCCCTTGTGAAGTGGATTAATTTGCTTAATTTTAAGAAGTTATTTGGCCACCTTTAGTTGTGATACAAACCTTATCAAACATATAGGCCTATGGGCAAGGCTACATAAGGTGTGCGACTATGAATCTAAAAAGTCAAGAAAAAAATAAGGTTTCTTGCCTTACGCTGGGCATCATTCACAAGTGATAATATTGTCACCATCACACTATTATTGATTTTATCTTGTCTTTATATATACTAAATAATATATGTGTGAAATTTGTTATGATTTAAAACGGACCATTCTCATGCACCTGTCTCGAAACAGGGGCAGCGGAAAATATACATGTCATCCATGCACTTAAATAGCGGACGCTTTTCCTGTGGTTAATTTTTATGACAGCTAGGTAGGCTAAACTCCTGTTTGTAAAGAGAAGCATTGTGCTTAATATTAGGAAAGTTGATAAATAAATATAGTAGGCCTAGCCTATAGAAAGCTGATGGGATCCTCTTCTTTTTAATAGAGGCCATTACTCTGTTTTCTCACGCAATTGCACAGCCTATAGAAATGTTGCACAACATGAGCTCATGGTCTCATTAAGTGTTTGATTAGATGTTTGATTACATTTACATTGATGTCAGAGTGATTAGAGGGACAATAGAGTGCTGAGTACCAGACAGTTAGCACATTTGGTAGGCCACTAATGACCATCAGCAGCATCAGAGCTTGGAGAAGCCTAATTAACTTGACTAAACGGTCATGTGGAATTTTACTGCCTTCATGACTTGTGACCGCCGGTTTGGCGGTAATGCGGTCACCGTAACAGCCCTAGGTATGATTCGTTTCTGAAGTACTGTATGCTAGGCAGGATGTTAGATACTCTAGTGCGTGCAGGCAGTATCGTCAGTGTTGTAGGAGAGAGTATCGAGTGACACACACAGCGTTTGATGTGATTTTAGCAGCCTGTGATGGGCAGGACTCGCAGGAGGTATGTTTGTAAATTAATTTGATCAAGCTATGCTGCTTATTGATTCCTTACAATTGAGACATGGATTGTGTATGTGTGCCATTCAGAGGGTCAATGTCCAAGACAAAATATTTAAGTGCCTTTGAACATGATATGGTAGTAGGTGCCAGGCACACAAGAACTGCAACGCTGTTGGGTTTTTTACGCTCAACAGTTTCCTGTTTGTATTAATAATGGTCCACCACCCAAAGGACATCCAAAGGACATCCAGAAGGCTTCCATTACGGCTGGGAAACGGCGGTGATAACTTGGGAGAAAATCTTTGCAGGTACACACACCATTGCAGCACAGTGGGTTTTATAGAGTGAGATGTTGATTACCAGCCTTAAAGTAATGTCAGGGGGAAAGTTCTGCTATGTCAGTCAGGGTGTAATTGGAACCTAATGTCACAGGTATGAGAGGCTATAAATGTTTTATGGCATCCATTTACATGTGAAATTTGATCAGGTGTACTGAAGTCCTCACTCACATTCTTATTATCATGATGGGCTGTGTGAATTTACATAGGCCTACACAATGAAGCCATTTGGTGGAGAGGCAAGGTTCCTGGTCGTGTGGCTACTTACCATAAGCCTGGATAACAGGAAACTGTCAACCTTTTGACTGGAAGAATATACAATAAATCATCAGAAACCTGCACTCCTGTAATAATAATAATAATATTAATAATAATAATATAATATACTGAACAAAAATATAAATGCAACATGTAAAGTGTTGGTCCCATATTTCATGAGCTGAAATAAAAGATCCCAGAAATGTTCCATATGCACAAAAAGCTTATTTCCCCATCCCTGTTAATGAGTGGTTAGAGTGTTGGGCCCGAAACCGAAAGGTTGCTGGATCAAAATCCTCGAGCAGACAAGGTAAAAATCGGTCATTCTGCCCCTGAACAAGGCAGTTTGCATGCTGACTGCAGAAATATCCACCAGAGTTGTTGCCAGAGAACTGAATGTTCATTTCTCTACCATAAGCCACCTCCAACATCGTTTTAGAGAATTTGGCAGTACTTCCAACCGGCCTCAACCGCAAACTGCATGTAACCACGCCAGGCCAGGACCTCCACATCTGGCTTCTTCACCTGCAGGATCATCTGAGACCAGCCACCCGGACAGCTGATGAAACTGTGGGTGTGCACAACTGAATAATTTCTGTACAAACTGTCAGAAACCGTCTCAGGGAAGCTCATCTGGTCTTGATCTGACTGCAATTTGGCATCGTAACTGACTTCAGTGGGAAAATGCTCATCTTCGATGGCCACTGGCATGTTGGAGAAGTGTGCTCTTCACGGATGAATCCCGGTTTCAACTGTACCAGGCAGATGGCAGAAAGTATGGAGTCTTGTGGGAGAGCGGTTTGCTGAAGTCAACGTTGTGAACAGAGTGCCCCATGGTGGTGGTGGGGTTAAAGTATGGGCAGCCATAAGCTACAGACAATGAACACATTTTATCGATGGCAATTTGAATGCACAGAGATACCGTGATGAGATTCTGAGGCCCATTGTCGTGCCATTGATCCGCCTCCATCACCTCATGTTTCAGCATGATAATGCACAACCCCATGTCACAAGGATCTGTACACAATTCTTGGAAGCTGAAAATGTCTCAGTTCTTCCATATTTGGGATTGCTCTGGATTGACGTGTACGACAGCGTGTTCCAGTTCCCACCAATATCCAGCAACTTCACACAGACATTGAAGAGGAGTGGGACAACATTCCACAGGGCACAATCAACTCTATGCGAAGGAGACGTGTCTCGCTCAATAAAGTAAATGGTGGTCACACCAGATACTGACTGGTTTTCGGATCGACGCCCCTACCTTTAAAAAATGTTTAATCTGTGACCAAAAAATGTATATCTGTATTCCCAGTCAAGTGAAATCCATAGATTAGGGCCTAATGTATTTATTTTAATTGACTGATTTCCTTATATGAACTGACACAGTAAAATGTTTGAAATTGTTACATGTTGCGTATGTATTTTTGTTCAGTCAAATAAAAACTGTAGAAGTGATGGGGTCTCATTTGAGGCCAAAACAGACACTCTACTCTCAGAGGACGCCTGCCCAGGATGAGGAATTAAGTGATGACAGTTAGATGTTATTTGTTGATAGAAAGAAAACAGACCAAGGCAGTTCTGAACACGTCCCCCTCCTCTGCATGTCAACTCACATACAATTGTCTTGACCTAAGAGAGCTACAGACTTGCAAAGGCTGAGTGTGTGTGTGTGTGTGTGTGTGTGTGTGTGTGTGTGTGTGTGTGTGTGTGTGTGTGTGTGTGTGTGTGTGTGTGTGTGTGTGTGTTTTTGCACATCAGAGTTTGCTAGGACACAAACATTTGTTTGCTAGGATTTGTTAATTGGAATTGTTTAACTTTCCCGGTTTGATTTCATACCGCTAAATTATAATCAAACCAGAGTTTGTTTGCAGAAATAGTGTTCAAAACATGACATCTCTTTCAAAAATGTACCTCATTCCCCATCAGTTCCAAAAGGGAATTACTATGTATTACTGTACAAACAAAGGACATGCCCCAGGACACAGCTACAGTATGTATTGTTGTGTGCTTCAGGTCAATGTATGACAGTTTGAATGACTGATCATTGCTTTCATTATACATACTGTACATTCCAAGTTATTTGAGGGCACACACAGGGAATAGTTCATTTATATTGTGTCTACCAAAAATGTAAGCATTCTGTATGTCTTTTGCATGGGGGGTAAACACTTCTATGGGGAATTGGTGCAGACTACATTAAGAAAAGTTGAGACCCCAATTTCAACAAAACACGGTCAATTTGAAGCAGACACAACAAGAAGCCCTTGTTCGAGCGATCATGGAAACAATTTCTCTGTTGTGGACCTGAGTCCTAAAAAAAAAAACATTTCACAATGGGGACTAAACAAACCAAGAGTTGATATTATCTCCTTCCAAACGAACCAGGTGGGGAAAATAGCCTAAATCACAGTTTTAAGACGCTGGCTGTGGCCATAGTGCTTACTGGTGATTGGGCCTGCCTGGTTTACGTTCCTGACTGGATGGTGTTTGGGTTTGGAGGCTGGAGTTCTTAATATCCCTTTAACTTTTCTTAGAATCCCACTGCGGCTGTGAGGGTGTAAATCTGTATTCACAGTATTTACATCCACCTGCAGCTTGTATGCATCCATCTATATCTGGATTGTTAACATCCTGCACCTGTGAGTGTCTATATCTGTGTACTTTTTGCATTTGTGTATGTGTGTCCAATAGCGTGTCTGTGTATGTGTATGTGTTTGCTCCTGCTGGGTTATCAGTCTGACAGGCTAATGTTGAACTTGGCTGGACAGGGGCTACCCCGACACTGACCAGTCAACATATGTTTACCCATCACTAGGTTTACCCATCACACACTCCTGAGGAGTGCTGTGTGTAGGGGAGTGTGGATGGTATCCCATTTGGTGTGTATGTGTATTTCTCTGCACATACAGTATGTTTGTGTTTCTTTGTGTGCATGTATGAGTGTGTGTGTGTGTGTGTGTGTGTGTGTGTGTGTGTGTGTGTGTGTGTGTGTATATCTCACTGTTTTGTAATTGCGTTGGCTAGTAAACTTGCTAATCACCCTCCACTCTTCTGGGAAGGCTGGCGCCGGCGTCGCTTCCAGAAGCAGTTAGACGTTTCCACTTCACAATAACAGCACTTACAGATGACCGGGACAGCTCTAACAGGGCAGAAATGTTGTCGAACCGATTTGTTGGAAAGGTGGCATCCTATGACGGTGCCACGTTGAAAGTCACTGAGCTCTTCAGTACGGGCCATTCTACTGCCAATGTTTGTCTATGGAGAATGCATGGCGGTGTGCTCAGTTTTATGCACCTGTCAGCAACAGGTGTGGCTGAAATAGCAGAATCCACTCATTTAATACTTATGTGTGTGTGTGTGTGTGTGTGTGTGTGTGTGTGTGTGTGTGTGTGTGTGTGTGTGTGTGTGTGTGTGTGTGTGTGTGTGTGTGAGAGTGTGGAAACTGTGTTTCTTACTAATCCGCCTTCCAGAAGAGACAGTTCATACAGCAGGAGTCGTCTTTGATCCCACACAGATGAAGCCAAAATGCACTTAAGCTACTTAGACTACCCGTTTACTACCTCCTTCCCTCTTTCACATCCCTTTCTTCTTCTTCGTCTTCTTCTTCATCCTCTTCTCTTTCTTTCTCCCTCACTCTTTTTTTTATAGCTTTCTAACCTTGAGGATGAGGATAGCTGGAGGTAAGAGGTTTAGCGTGAACTCACAGGTTAGGCCAAAACATTACACATGTTGGCACTTTTCACACACACATAAACACAAACACAAACACACACACACACACACAAAAACAGAGACGGACGAGGATATGAGGCGCCATTACCTCCAAGAACTCATCATAACCTTTAATAACCTCCACACACAAACACACACACACGCACACAAACACACACACCCCACTTTAGACCTCCTGTCGGTAGCAGAGTGCTCTTGATCTCCCACACTAAATGGAAGTGAAGCCTTAATAAAAAAAACAGATGTGTTGAAGACACTATAAACAACAGACATCCATGTTAAAAGGTCACATTGTGTGTCAGTGTGTGTGTGTGTGTGTGTGTCAGTGTGTGTTTGTGTGGAGGGGAGTAATCATTGTGTAGGTTTGGATATACAGTAAGTCAGTTACCGAGTCAAGAATGTGTTGGCCCATTTCTGGTTATATGTGTGTGTGTGTACACAGAGTTTGTTTGTATTGGTCTGTCACAGTGGACCCAAAGAAAACTATTACTGTGATTGATGAGATCAAATGACCAGTGCCAGAGCCCGCTGTCTGAGTGGAAGGATTCTGGTGTTTGTTTCGTGTTCTTTCAGTGTTTTCCTCCTATTGTGATGACTATGGCTTATGCAGTGACCCACGCAGGAAAAGGTATCGAATACAAACATTCTTTTGACACTCCAGGTGCGTACACTCACACACACACACACACACACACACACACACACACACACACACACTCACACACTCACACTCACTCACTCACTCACTGACTCACTCACTCACTCACTCACTCACTCACTCACTCACTCACTCACTCACTCACTCACTCACTCACTGACTCACTGACTCACTCACGCACGCGCACACACATGCACACACACAAACACATGTCATGCACCCCAAATATTTGAGTGGGCACAAAGTATGTGAGGATGGCTTGGCGTGTTCCGGAAGTTGTAGAATTTAGCTTTTTTCAAACACCTGAAACAGCATTTTACTGCAATCTAGAGACATAATCTTTATGACGCCTCTGTACACACAGTTTAGATGATACTGTATGTAGGCTATAGTTAGGAATCTGTGCAGACATATAAGCCTAGTGTGTTATTCAGGCACTTTGCACTTATGCACACATACAGTACATACAGTGTTGTGGTAAATACATTTATACTGACACACACTGACTCACTCACTCACTCACTCATTCTCTGTCACACACACACATGCTCACTCACACACGTGAGAGGTTAAGGAGTACAGCTGAGAGGTGCTAAAGTCCCCTTCACTCTCGTTCTCTCTGTCTTTCTCTTTTCTTTATCTCTCTGTCTTCTCTCTCTCTCTCTTTTTTAAATTTTTTTATTTCACCTTTATTTAACCAGGTAGGTCAGTTGAGAACAAGTTCTCATTTGCGACCTGGCCAAGACAAAGCAAAGCAGTGCGACAAAAACAACACAGAGTTACACAGTAAACAAACATAGTCAAAAACACAATAGAAAATCTATATACAGAGTGCAAAATGTAGTGCAAAATGTAGTAAGGTTAGGAGGTAGGACAATAAATAGACCATAGTGGTGAAATAAATTACAGATTATCATCATTAACACAGGAATGAAGGATGTGCAAATTATGATGTGCAAATAGATATACTGGAGTGCAAGATTTGTGAAAATAACAAAAATAAATAGAATATGGGGATGAGGTAGTAGTGTGGGCTATTTACAGAAGGGCTATATACAGGTGCAGTGATCGATAAGCAGCTTTGACAACTGATGCTTAAAGTTAGTGAGGGAGATAGGAACCTCTAGCTTCAATGATTTTTGCAATTCGTTCCAGTCATTGGCAGCAGCAAACTGGAAGGAATGGCGGCCAAAGGAGGTGTTGGCTTTGGGGGTGACCAGTGAGATATACCTGCTGGAGCGCATGCTACGGGTGGGTGTTGCTATCGTGACCAGTGAGCTGAGATAGGGCGGGGATTTACCTAATAAAGACTTATAGATGACCTGGAGCAAGTGGGTTTGGCGAAGAATATATAATGAAGGCCAGCCAACGAGAGCATACAGGTCGCAGTGGTGGGTAGTGTATGGGGCTTTGGTGACAAAACGGATGGCACTGTGATAGACTACATCCAATTTGCTAAGTAGAGTGTTGGAGGCTAGTTTGTAAATGACATCGCCGAAATCAAGGATCGGTAGGATAGTCAGTTTTACAAGGGCATGTTTGGCAGCATGAGTGAAGGAGGCTTTGTTGCGAAATAGGAAGCCAATTCTGGATTTAATTTTGGATTGGAGATGGTTGATGTGAGTCTGGAAGTTGAGTTTACAGTCTAACCAGATGCCTAGGTATTTGTAGGTGTCCACGTATTCTAATTCGGACCTGTCGAGAGTAGTGATGATAGTCCGGTGGGCGGGTGCTGGCAGCGTTCGATAGAAAAGCATGCACTTAGTTTTACTAGCGTTTAAGAGCAGTTGGAGGCCACGGAAGGAGTGTTGTATGGCATTGAAGCTTGTTTGAAGGTTAGTAAACACAGTGTCCAAAGAGGGGCCAGATGTATACAGAATGGTGTCATCTGCGTAGAGATGGATCAGAGAGTCACCAGCAGCGAGGCAGTCACTTGAGAAACCAAGGCAGTTGAGTCTGCCAATAAGAATGCGGTGATTGACAGAGTCGAAAGCCTTGGCCAGGTCGATGAAGACGGCTGCACAGTACTGTCTTTTATCGATGGCGGTTATGATATCGTTCAGTACCTTGAGCGTAGCTGAGGTGCACCCATGACCAGCTCGGAAACCAGATTGCATAGCAGAGAAGGTACGGTGGGATTCGAAGTGGTCAGTGATCTGTTTGTTAACTTGGCTCTCTCTCTCTTTCTCTCTCTTTCTCTGTCTTAATATCTGTCAGCATGGTAATTAATTAACCCACACAGTAAAGTAAGCAAGACTACTGAGCTCCCTCCCTCCCTCCCTCCCTCCCTCCCTCCCTCCCTCCCTCCCTCCCTCCCTCTCTACCACTCCCCCTCAGTTGGAGGCAGGCTGAGGTTTCTTGTTTGTTGATGGCGTGAGGCTGTGCTGTGTTTCAGTGTTTCCTGCTTTACACCAATGGACTAAGAAGGCAGCAGGGTGATACAGGAGAGTGTACTGTATGTGTTGTCCCACAGGGCCACTGTATCTGCTGGTTTGAATCCAGGTATATTTTCCAGGTGTCTGCTCCTACCTCCTTCCTGTATGCTCCTACTCCTACTTGTCTCCTCCTACCTCCTACCTGTCTGCACCTACCTCCTACCTGTCTACCTCTACCCCTTATCTGTGTTCTCATACCTCTGAATTGTTACAGGTATTCTTTAAAGAGGAGCTGTTTGCATAAAGCTTCTGCCGGTCTTTCCTCTGCTTTGCAAGGTACATTTGGGAGCTCAATTGCGGGGTGGACGGTTGCATCAAATTTCTACAAAATAGATATTGACCTATCAAGTCAGACTGTTAGTCAGAATCTTCGACTGTTTGACCTTTGGAGAGGTCAAACAGTCATAGTGACCACACTTCTTAGCCGTCTGTGCTGAATCCTGTTGACCAACCATCTGTTATGAAATGTGGCATTACTCATTGAGAGAATAGGAAGTTCAGATTCAAAATGAGGTTTAGATTTCTGTGTGTTTATTTTGTTTGACTGGGGCTAAATGGGATAAAACCCTTCTGCTGTTCATGAACCATTATCTGTATCAAGTCCTGTTAGGGTTAGGGTGTTTCTTAGACCTGTCTTCTCTGGCACCAGTCCAACCATCCTGATTGTCAGCCAGGCCAAAACATGCAGAGGAGATTAAATAAGAACTCCCATCTACTCCCCTGCCGTTTAGAGAAGACATCCTCACACACACACACACACACACACACACACTCATGTAGTTCCTAGCAGTCTCTGCATCACATCTATGACTTAACGTTGCCTAATCCAGACTGATGCTGCTCAGTAACTCAGTAACTCAGTAACAGGATACTGGAAGTTCATAGTTCACAAATTAGCATAGTAGAAGATTTCCCTATTTAGCTTTTTTCAAGCGTCAATGTTTCCCTGATAGAACTAACAGCTCTCTTTATACTTTATACAGACATTCATACGGCTCACTATTGGTGCACTGAAAATCTATGGTTCAATTCCTGTCCATTGTAATGTTTTGGCAGACGGACCAACCACCAACTTTCTCACAGGCTTCATGTTTTTTCAGTGCATTGTCCAATTCTCCCATAGGTATGGGTACAATAGACAGTCCTCTCCATTGTCCTACGTGTCTTTCCCTCACAGTCTCTCAGTATCCCTAAGCCCAGGTCTCTTGCAACATGATACCATGATTGTGTTCGCCAACAAACAACATCAAAGCCTTATTAAACAATTCCAGAGAGAGACATTTTACAATTGGCTTTGAGGATTGAAATTAAATAAATATTACAGAGAGAACACACAAGTATTTGTCTAAACTCACTGAACGGTCTGGAAGCGTCAATGTTTAGAGAGTAAAGAGAGAGAGAGGTCACAAGCCGCCCACTATTTACAACCCCAGAGAACACCGGCTCAAATCTCTTAATGTGTGAGGTGGGCGACTGCGTCCATTAAATATGACATCAAAACTGGCCCACCCCACTGACCTCCACTTCCTGCAGCGCTGAAGTCAAGAGGTTTCAGGCGTCTGGAGAAATCAGAGAGACATATCGGGCCTACAAGGTTCTATCTGTATTTTTGACATGGTCTTGTTCTGGTCAATGTTCTCTACCTATATCATATTCTAAATAACCAAATCATGTTGTTAAGTAAAAAATAATACAATATAAAAATGTATGGCACCATTAAAACCAATGAGGGTTCGGAACATTGAAGCCAATTATCTCGGAATCATATTTTTGCAAATAGAACCTTATAGTCCAAAGCTCTCGAAATATTCAGACAAAAATCCCCTGCCAAGTAGGAAATTAATATTTAGGGCTTGTGACATTTGCTCACGTCCCCAGTGCAGTTTACAGCCAGGGCAGGTGGCAGATAACTGCAGTGTGCTGTCTGACAGGCTAGCTACAGAGGTGTCTGGGACAGCATGTCTGACAGGGGCCACATGCACAGGGGACAAGAAAATACACTGTGTGCACAGGATTTATGTGGCAATGACACATTTATTACCACGTAGTTTTTACATAGTGCGAGAGAGGGAGAGGGAGAGGGAGAGGGGACATACTTATGCTGGGTCTAGATCTGTGCTGGATCTAGACAAATTACCAACTGGGCACAGACGGCATTTCAACATCTAGTTTTGAATTACATCTAGTTTTGGAAACTACGTTGATTCATCCAGTTTATGCCCAGTGGGTAGTATCTACCAAAGACCACAATTGATGCTACTACAAGTGTTGCTGACTGTGATACAACTGCCACTGCACTTGTTTTTTTGCTAATACTGTGCCTGAGTGCCTCTACTTCTGCAATACTACACTCTTAGAAAAAAAAAGGTTCCAAAAGGGTTCTTTAGCTGTCCCCATAGGAGAACCCTTTGGAGGACCCTTGTTGGTTTCAGATAGAACCATTTTCTACCCTTTCCACAGAGGGTTCTACATGGAACCCAAAATGGTTCTACATGGAACCAAAAAGGGTTTTACATGGAACCAAAAATGGTTCTCCTATGGGGACAGCTGAAGAACCCTTTTGGAACCTTTTTTTAGGTTCTAGACAGCACCTTTTTAACTAAGTGTACTATCACCATACCTGGGAAGCAGCTGTTGTTACTTTGAGTCTAACAGCTTCCACTTTCCAACCACTGACCCAAAGCCAGGCGAGGACAAGGGAGGCAGAGACTGTCCAGGACAACCGCAAGGTTTAGTTACTGTTCCTTAATCAGAGCAGTGTACCAAAGAGACACGGTAACATTACAACTCTGATAACCTTAATCCCGATTCCCTCGTATGTTATTCTGGATGTCTTTGTCATTACCCCCCGTTATTTACTTGTTATATTTAAAACTTGTGTCAATGCCAGAGTGCAATGTTTTGTAGCCAAAGAAACCAATCGTTGCTGAATATGAGGCTAGCGTGAGAGACTGGAGTGGGGTTGACTTGGGGGCGTCGGTGGGGGTACCGGGGGTTCATGGCTGGTTTACGGAGAGTGAAAACACATGACTTTGGCCCCTGAGTGGTTCGCAGAGGGAGCTGCTGACAGAGAGGATTAATTAGCCTCAGTGGTCAAAAATAAACGAGAGGAGAAGACGTCTGAATCAGTTTTATATCTCTAGAAGGGGGAGCTCTTACTTACTCCCTGCTGCCCCACCTCAACCAATCGCATGTGGCCGTGTCTGTCAACCCCCCTGTGCTGTGGAAAACATCCTGCCTGGTCCCAGTGCCCAGGAATGCGCACCCCACTGTCATGAATGACTTCAGACCTGTAGCGCTAACATCCCACATCATGAAGACCCTGGAAAGGTTAGTCCTCGCTCACATCAGACCCCCTGGTGTGTACATCACTGGACCCCCTGCAGTTTGCATACCAGCGCAACATCGGGGTGGATGATTCAATCATCTACCTTCTGCAGAGGGCCTACTCTCACCTGGACAACGCAGGTTGCACTGTGAGGGTGATGTTTTTATTACTTCTCCAGTGACTTCAACACCATTCAGCCCCTGCTACTGGGTGAGAAGATGAAGAGGATGAAAGTGGAAGCACCCTTAGTCTCCTGGGTTACGGACTACCTGACCGGTAGGCCACAATTTGTACAACTACAGAGCTGTGTGTCAGACTGGGCAGTGCGCAACACAGGGGCCCCCCAGGGAACGGTCCTGTCCCCCTTCCTGTTCACCCTCTACACCTCGGACTTCAGATATAACTCTGAAACATGCCACCTACAGAAGTTCTCAGATGACTGATTGTAGGGTGCATCAGGGGTGGACAGGAGGAGGAGTACAGGAGCACAATCAAAGACTAAATCAAAACAAAGGAGATGACCGACTGCAGTCTCTATACAGGGGATGGATGTGGAAATGTTTGGGTCATACAAGTTCCTGGGAGTCCATATGGACAGCAGGCTGGAATGGGCTGGTAACACCGGGGCTCTGTACAAAAAGGGCCAGAGCCGACTCTACTTTCTAAGGAGGCTCAGGTCCTTCAGCGTGAGCAGTACTTTCTACCAGTCTTTTTTGCAGTGGTGTGCTGGGGCGCCAACATAAAGGCTGGTGATGCTTCTCGGGTAAATAAGCTGATCAGGAAGATTACTCTTTTGCACTCTAGACTTCTTGTATTTTTATACTTTTTCATAGTGCCGCTCTATGTATCATTTATCGTGTATCTGTCTTTTGGTGTATTTCGTTCTGGCATTTTGCACCTGCCCTGTGTTTTTCGTAGCTGCTTGACAAAGACATTTCCCCCCGGGGATCAATAAAGTACCTACCTACCTACTGACACTCTGCTAATCTCTACCTTATAACAGGCAAGTGAGGCTACACAAACAGAGAGAGGAAGAGAAAGAGTGCCTCATTCACTTTAACCTGCTTTGATCTACTAATGGGGTGTTGGCCCTCATCCAGGTGGGGTGTGTAGCCATGGGCAACCAGACAAGGGAGGCTGATAAGGTAGGTCTGTTCTGGTTGCTGGGACCACGCAGACTAAACAGAAGGAAGCCATTCTACTGGCGGCTGGAGAAAGAGGGAGAGAACAGAGAAGTACGAGAAAGAGAACAGCAAGAGAGTCGCAGATATACTGTGAGACACAGGATTCAGTCACAGGACGCTATACAGTTTAAATAAAAGCACAGCAGTGTTCTTGAAAGGATATTGTGAATTTTGAATCTCTGAATCTAGTATAGCATGAGCTGTAGCAACTAATTTGGGAGATCTGCCCACTAAAGGCAGAGCTGTGGGGTGGAGTTGTGCATTACTTAGTCTTTTATTCTGTGAATTTTACACTTGAACTCTCATGACTGTCTCTCCTGCTCTCTCTCTCTCCACTTTTCCCATCTCCTTCTGTCCCTCCTCCCCTCTCCCACCTCTTTGAACTCTCTTTGATGGTCATGAGGATTGGTTGAGTTTGTCTGTAGGAGTGTTTGTGTGTCTGATAGAGGGGCTTTTCCCAACCCTCCCCAACGCCATGTCCCGGCACCCCCGCCCTAGACAATCCCCTAGAACGTGAACTGGTGATGTTTAGAAGTCTGGTAGAGACTTTTCAACATAATACCTCCCCCACACACACACACGCTATTCCCAGCATCCCCGCCCCACACTCAGGTATTCGAACCAGTGACCTTTTGGTTACTGGCCCAACCAGTCACCCCTCAGCCGCACCATCATCTAAATTACACCCTGGTGATGTCACCAGGCAGGCCAACACTTCATCCCACCAAAACAGGCTGACATTTCTAAAATGGCATTATCATAATTTTCTCAATTTCACAGCATTATTCCAACCTCTTAGTGTGGAAATAGTTATCTATAAAACACAGGAAAAACACTTTTTGGACTGCACTGGGCCTTAAAAATAAAGACATCTGAAATCTAATATTAAGGAAGTCTCAAGGTTTTGTTTCATTTTTGAATTGTAACTTACATGTTGATATGACCTTTCCCCCAGTGCTGTATGGGTAAGATGAGGATCTACTGTTCCATATGGGGTCAGGGCATCACGTGGACAGTGTGTTTCTAAGTACTCATATTGTTTTATGACAAAATATATTTTTAGTTTTTCATGTACAACGTCATCTTGAACTCAGATATTTGAAATGTTCTAACTTCATGGTATTTTAATTTTCTTGTTTTTATTTTATAGAATGCAAAGCCACTCCCTTTTATGCATTTCACTTCGTTGTTATTGTACTCAGATTGTTTTTATGCACTTTACTAACACATTTATTTCACAACCCCAAATTAGTTTGTATCCTGTGCTGGGTTTACTTTTGTAAGTAAGCATTTCACTGTAAGATCTACACCTGTTGTATTCGGCACCTGTGACAAATACAATTTTGTTTAATTTGATGAGAAGAGGAGAGAGAAAGAGAGAGAGAGGGAGAGAGGGACCTCCGTGACCCCTGGACCTGACTGTTTAACAGGTCATACTTCAGAGTTAGGCCTGACGTTTGTGGGCCCTTTCCCTCATTAAACATTCATTAGGCAACAACTGCTAGAGATGGGGGGGGGGATTGAGCTTCCCATTCTCTTATGGAATACACCAGGAGGTGTCGATTCTGCAGGTACCAGATGACATTTGGACCTGGTCTACTAGGGCCAACGTGAGCACCTTCTAGTAGGCTTGTGGCTTGCTAGGTGTTGTCGATGGGGATGGGGATGGTGGATGGGCGTTGAAGCCACAGACTCTTGACTCTGAGGGTTGTGTGTTTTCATATTTGTGTTTGAAATCTTTCCCTAACCTTAGCCCTAACCTTAACCACTTGGAATGAATGCATTAACTTAAGTTTCACCCTATCACTAACCTTAACCCTAACCTTAACCCTAACCTTAACCCTAACCTTAACCATTCGGAATTAATGCCTAAACTTACGTCTTCGATTTTTTTCAGGAGTTTGACTGACAGCTAAGATTCGGCACTAATTAAAACCTCAAGACATTCTGTTGCTACAGTTACACCTCGGACAAATGGAATGAAAAAGGAAGCTAATCAGAGGAGGATATCTGTCTCTTCAGGCCCAGTTGTTCCCTGACCTCTTTCTCTTCTTCTCTTCTTTCACACTCACTCACTCACTCACTCACTCACTCACTCACTCACTCACTCACTCACTCACTCACTCACTCACTCACTCACTCACTCACTCACACACACACACACACACACACACACACACACACACACACACACACACACACACACACACACACACACACACACACACACACACTCACTCACTCACTCACAGGGGCTGTATGTTCTGAGTCTAACCTCTTACCTTGTGTGTGTCGACAAGGTTCCCTCGTCCCTTACCTCCCTCACTCTAAGAGGTGGGTTTAGGTATAGTTGAGGTTGAGGTACAGTTGAGGTTGAGGTATAGTTGAGGTTGAGGTATAGTTGAGGTTGAGGTATAGTTGAGGTTTAGGTATAGTTGAGGTATAGTTGAGGTTGAGGTATAGTTGAGGTTTAGGTATAGTTGAGGTATAGTTGAGGTTGAGGTACAGTTGAGGCTGAGGTATAGTTGAGGTTGAGGTATAGTTGAGGTTGAGGTATAGTTGAGGTTGAGGTATAGTTGAGGTTTAGGTATAGTTGAGGTATAGTTGAGGTTGAGGTATAGTTGAGGTTTAGGTATAGTTGAGGTTTAGGTATAGTTGAGGTATAGTTGAGGTTGAGGTATAGTTGAGGTTGAGGTATAGTTGAGGTTGAGGTATAGTTGAGGTTGAGGTATAGTTGAGGTTGAGGTATAGTTGAGGTTTAGGTATAGTTGAGGTATAGTTGAGGTTGAGGTATAGTTGAGGTTGAGGTATAGTTGAGGTTGAGGTATAGTTGAGGTATAGTTGAGGTTGAGGTATAGTTGAGGTTGAGGTATAGTTGAGGTTTAGGTATAGTTGAGGTATAGTTGAGGTTGAGGTATAGTTGAGGTTGAGGTATAGTTGAGGTTGAGGTATAGTTGAGGTTTAGGTATAGTTGAGGTATAGTTGAGGTTGAGGTATAGTTGAGGTTGAGGTATAGTTGAGGTTGAGGTATAGTTGAGGTTGAGGTATAGTTGAGGTTGAGGTATAGTTGAGGTTGAGGTATAGTTGAGGTATAGTTGAGGTTGAGGTATAGTTGAGGTTGAGGTATAGTTGAGGTTTAGGTATAGTTGAGGTATAGTTGAGGTTGAGGTATAGTTGAGGTTGAGGTATAGTTGAGGTTTAGGTATAGTTGAGGTATAGTTGAGGTTGAGGTATAGTTGAGGTTGAGGTATAGTTGAGGTTTAGGTATAGTTGAGGTATAGTTGAGGTTGAGGTATAGTTGAGGTTGAGGTATAGTTGAGGTTGAGGTATAGTTGAGGTATAGTTGAGGTTGAGGTATAGTTGAGGTTGAGGTATAGTTGAGGTTGAGGTATAGTTGAGGTTGAGGTATAGTTGAGGTATAGTTGAGGTTGAGGTATAGTTGAGGTTGAGGTATAGTTGAGGTTGAGGTATAGTTGAGGTTGAGGTATAGTTGAGGTATAGTTGAGGTTGAGGCATAGTTGAGGTTGAGGTATAGTTGAGGTATAGTTGAGGTTGAGGTATAGTTGAGGTTGAGGTATAGTTGAGGTTGAGGTATAGTTGAGGTTGAGGTATAGTTGAGGTATAGTTGAGGTTGAGGTATAGTTGAGGTTGAGGTATAGTTGAGGTTGAGGTATAGTTGACAGGCCACCGGGCGCCGCACAAAAACATCTGGAATGGTGTTTTGCACGATTGGGTTTTCTATCGCTCATTTGCACGTCACCTTTTTATATTTGTATTTCTATTTGTATTTCTATTTGTATTTATATTTGTATTTATATTTGTATTTATATACTACAATGTGTTTCTATTTGTCTTTGTTACTGCTGTTGGATATTTCTGAAGGGGGGGGTTCGCCCACACACACACCCCCCCACACCCCCAGAACCCCACCCCCACCACCTCCTCTCTCCCACCACCTCCTCTCCCCCACCACCTCCTCTCCCCCACCACCTCCTCTCTCCCACCACCTCCTCTCCCCCACCCCCTCCTCTCTCCCACCACTCACAGTGGACTTTTCACACATCACTCTTTTGTTCTCTCCTACTGGACACACACTGGTTGAATTCAACGTTGTTTCTACGTCATTTCATTGAAACGACGTTGAACCAACGTTGAGTAGATGTTGAACTGACATTTGTGGCTCCTTCCATCTGTGAGCGACTGTGTTTGCTTTTCTTCCTTTCTTTTCCTCGTCTCTCGCTCTCGCTCTTCCCATGTTCACTTAATTTGTCTGGCTCTCTCCGGCAAGAGTTTCTTCGATGCAGTTCTCTTCTCTTTCTGTGTGAGAATTGTCATGGTAACAGTAGCATAGAACATGACATTTGACCCCATGGAACATGAACTCAACGTAAGATACAGCGATACCTCGTATTTACCGGTACAAATTGGTATCAGACAAACATCTAACTTAGCATTAGCCATGGTTATATGCCTGTCTTGTGGTTAATTATCATTAGGCCTAACTGCAGTTACAGCTATGTTATGGTTAGTTAGCATTAGCGGAAGCAGGAGTCTGTGGGGATGTGGTTAACCGGCTATTTCACACACCACCGCGGCCCCAATCGGCACTTCACACACACACACACATCTGGAGGTCAGGGTAGAGGAGCAGAAGCTTAATGCGGCTCACCTCAGTAGTTTACTATGGCTAGTGTGTGTGTATGTGTGTGGCGTTTGTGTGTTTGTGTGTGTGTGTGTGTGTGTGTGTATAGGTTGAAGGGTTCACATCCTCGCCCCAGGGGTTTATTTACCAGCCTGAGTTGGTTGTGATTGGCTGTCTCTAAAAAACACTTGTGGTTGACTGCAGTATGTGAGGTTACTCCATCCTGTTGACATGTTTCACCTCATAAACAAGAATAAACATTAATTCCGAACCATATTCATCAGTTCCTAAATGTGGAACGCTGCAGTTGTATGTCCTGAAGTGAGAAAATTAAATTTTCTTTTGAATCAATGGAAAGATTATGTTTGATGATAGGTTGATAGATTGGAATGTTCATTTCCTGCATTTTGATTGGTGGTTGCTGGACCAGTGAGGTAATTTAGAGGTCACCTCAGTGTAGTCTTTAAAGTGACTTCCCCTAAAAACCAACTAAACCCTTTGAAAACGGCCTATGTGGCATCGATATGAGTCAGAAACATCTATACTAGCGGCAAGATTTACTACAAAGTATAAATAGGATCATTTTGATCATGAAGTCAGTCTTGTCTACAACGGAGTTTGGAACCTCAGTGAGTCACAAGGTTGGGTTTGGATTACAATTCTGTATAGAAATCATGCCTCCTTTTGCCAAGCTCCACGTGCAAATCGCCCCTCCACCCACTTCGCTTCCCTTCATTGAATGGGTGTCCGTTGTTTCATAGCCTCCAACCAATGTGTTCAAGGGGTCACAGATGTTTGAGTCTGAAAAACCCTATAAGGATTGACCATGCAACGCATGCTTCCAGCAGGATGTACAGCAAACAACTATGGTTTGTATGCCCTGCCGAAGAACCCTAACCTGTGGGACAGGTGGTTAGAGTTCATTGGTCACCAGTTGTGGTGAGTATACCGGTAGCTTGACCATAGACTACTGGTTATGTATCTGGTATGCATATTAGATAATCATTATCGCTATCAGCACAAGCATAGCTGATGTTAGCTACCTAACTAGCTAGCTAGCTGGATAATGTTAGCCTACTTCAATACAACTTGGATTTAGCTTGGAAACACGATGACGTTTCAAAAGAAGGCAATTAATAAGTTGGAACACCTTTTCCATGATTGTGATTTCGCCAGATTTACTTTAAATGTTTAGCTAGTTAATATTAGATTACTAGCTATTTCTGACAACTTTGCTAGTAACAGTAATGGCAACATTGCCATCTCTCTAAAGTAAATTTGATGACATCATAATATGGCAAAGTTGTTTCCTACTGATTATTTGCCAACTTTGGCATAGTCAACATATTTCCATGGAACTCTAAATTAGTGTAATTTAGATGAAACAGTCACATTAGCCTCCGAGGTGCAACCCATGTCTAGGGCACAAATAAATATTAGATGCGTCTCTGGCACAAATAAATATTGGATAAAAAATGTGAATCTTTATTTAACTAGGCAAATAAATATTGGATGCAGCTATGGTGGTACTAGCTAACTGTCTGACTACAACAGTGTTCAAACTAGCAGTAACAAACTTAAACCAACCCAGGGCCATAGCAAATCATGTCACTGTTGGTTGCATCGTGTAATGGCCTCACTGGCCTGATTCTAATCTAATCTGGAGCCAGTCATTCTCCATCTATAAAGCATAGAATTAGCTTCCAAACAGAATGACGTTATTTCTCAAGCTATGCTTATAATTGAACAACGATGATAATCGTTGACCCTGTTTTACTGTTAGACAAAGTGCACAGTTGGGTGCCTGACTGATCCCCTGGGGCCTCATTTATAAAAAAAATCTTAGATTTATACTTTAACTTAGTTGTAAGATCATTTCGGACGGTGTGCTTACGTTCGATACCGGGGAGCTGGAATCAGGTGGTGGTCCGCCTGTCGTCGGTACCTGGAGGTGGTCTTGAGAAGGGCCGACCGGGCTCTCCTCCAGGTACGACGACAGCGGCGGACAAACATCTGGGCTGAAGGTACGTCGACCTCCTACACTTGCTCCGATTTACCGTTGGGCTGGGAATGGAAACCGGAGGACAGGCTGGCCGACGATCCAATCAGCATGCAGAATGCCTTCCAGAACCGGGACCCCAGTCGGATACCATGTCACCTGGGAGTCTGTGGATCCGGAAGACGTGCTGCACCATGAGGCCGTCTCCTTGGCTGAGGGCAGTTTGGGGAGAGGAATGAAGTGGGCGGCCTTGGAAAACCGGTCGTCCACCGTCAGGATGGTCGTGTTGCCCTCTGAAGGGGGAGGCCTGTGACAAAATCCAGAGATGTATGGGACCAGGGACGATGAGGGACCGGCAGTGGTTGCAACAGGCCTGCCGGAGCTTGCCGAGTGCACAGACGGCGACAAACGCGGCCACATCCGGAACCATGGTAGGCCACCAAATGCATTGGCGTACAAAGGCCAGGGTCTGGCCTTTGTACGCATCTGGCACAAACATCTGGTTATCTGGGCCCCCTCCAGGGGTTCGGCTGAGACCGCTGCACTTTTTTTTATTTTTTTTTTACCTTTATTTAACTAGGCAAGTCAGTTAAGAACAAATTCTTATTTACAATGACAGCCTAGGAACAGTGGGTTAACTGCCTTGTTCAAGGGCAGAACGACAGATTTGTACCTTGTGTTAGGGTCGCGTCAATTCAAATCTGGTATTGGAACAAAAGGATTACTACACAGTTTAAATCATCTATGTATTTTATTCTAGCAAACCCTTAGATGGTAAGTATAAAGTTCGTATATACAGGCTCACTGTGACACCACGCAGGGCAAACAGCTAGCAGGGCTCGAGAAGAGAGAGAGAGAGAGAGAGAGAGAGAGAGAGAGAGAGAGAGAGAGAGAAAAAAAGAAAGCAAAAGAAAGCAAGATCTATTGAGAAAACAGAACAGGAAAAGGAAGAGACCGTCATATCCTTTGTTCTTCCTTAAATACTCCCGACAGAATAGTTCCCGCTCCTTGCTGGCCTGTCAGAGTAGAGGCTGAGTGTGGTTTAGACTTACTCAGCCTATCGTTGGCGTGCAGGCTGGTCCCAGCCTCGTGACGCACTCCTATTGTCAGGCGTCGTTGTTATCTCGTAGCTTTGCAGGTGGTGTCAAGGACATGATCGCACGTTCAGTTCCAGTTGTTGCACTTTCAGTACTTAGTGGTCTCTCATGTAGCTAACTCTCTAGCTTGTGAAACATTCTTCTTGCATGCATCACTAGCCTCACTTTAATTAACCACACAGTTTCTGCTTTCTTAACTTGTACATTGAAGTAGGCCTTAATCCTTGCTTAAACATAGTTTACAAAATGACAATGGCAGGTTGCATAGCAGACCTATGGTATTCATGCCTAAAACCGATAATTATACCTTACGATCCCCCTTTTCACACCCGCTGGGTGTGAACACCCTTCATGTTCACAAATTTCAGCGAATTTGAGATTCCCCCTTTTGACATCCCCTAGGGTGTCACTCATTCAAAAAGTTACAACCTGAGACTCTCCTTCCTCCAGAGTGAGTTACCCCCCACATTATGCATATCACCCCTATCCCCCACATGTTCTAGCCTGAATCTGTCAACTTGCTCAAGTCTCGCCCTGTCTAAATATTCCGCCGAACCTAGCCGTACCCTCGTAGTTACGGACCTTGCCGGTCGCTAATATTTATCTAATATTTCCCGAACCTAGCCGTACCCTCGTAGTTACGGACCTTGCCGATGAAACAATACTCTAATGTATCAGGGCTTAACATTCACATTATGCATCTCAGGTTTGCATGTCTGTAACGAGGCTGTTCTAGGTGGGGATTGAACCCGGGTCTCTTGTGTTCAAAGTCACTGAGTTAACTCCCCAATAAATGAATCCAAGAGCAGAGGTGGTCAAAAGGCAAGGAGTCGTAGATCTTCAACAAAAGGCAATCTTTACTAATAAAAAGTACAACAAAACAAAGGAAGCCTAGCTTCCAAGAAACAGTAAAAATAAAGATAGACACAAGGGTCCAAAGATATAAACTTAAACTTGAACAGACTTAGCTTGCAACAGGTAACATAGGCTCAAGACTGAACAATAAAGCATGGCACAAACACACTTAAATAGGGCAAGACACAGGTGTGATACATCAGGCATAATGAGTGGTAGTGTTCAGCAGGAGTCAGGTGAGAGGCGCCACCTGCCGACCGGGAGGAAAATAGCAGTCCAGTTAAGGGTTCCTTACAATGTCATCATCACATTTAACAACATCTCAGGTCTGCATGTCATCATATTACTTAATTCAGTTCAATTACATCAAACAGGTGTTTCACAAAATTAATTTGGATAAATCCAATGTGCAGAACTTTAGTTATTCACATTAGGTGTCTGCTTACCCTTTTTAGTTAACCGGACTCTTTATGAAACACACCGTTCAATCTCCAGCAAAGTTCCTCTACCAGATCACGTCGGGGTCACCAATTGTTAGGGTCGCGTCAATTCAAATCTGGTATTGGAACAAAAGGATTACTACACAGTTTAAATCATCTATGTATTTTATTCTAGCAAACCCTTAGATGGTAAGTATAAAGTTCGTATATACAGGCTCACTGTGACACCACGCAGGGCAAACAGCTAGCAGGGCTCGAGAAGAGAGAGAGAGAGAGAGAGAGAGAGGAAGAGAGAGAGAAAAAGAGAGAGAAAAAGAAAGCAAGATCTATTGAGAAAACAGAACAGGAAAAGGAAGAGACCGTCATATCCTTTGTTCTTCCTTAAATACTCCCGACAGAATAGTTCCCGCTCCTTGCTGGCCTGTCAGAGTAGAGGCTGAGTGTGGTTTAGACTTACTCAGCCTATCGTTGGCGTGCAGGCTGGTCCCAGCCTCGTGACGCACTCCTATTGTCAGGCGTCGTTGTTATCTCGTAGCTTTGCAGGTGGTGTCAAGGACATGATCGCACGTTCAGTTCCAGTTGTTGCACTTTCAGTACTTAGTGGTCTCTCATGTAGCTAACTCTCTAGCTTGTGAAACATTCTTCTTGCATGCATCACTAGCCTCACTTTAATTAACCACACAGTTTCTGCTTTCTTAACTTGTACATTGAAGTAGGCCTTAATCCTTGCTTAAACATAGTTTACAAAATGACAATGGCAGGTTGCATAGCAGACCTATGGTATTAATGCCTAAAACCGATAATTATACCTTACACTTGTCAGCTCAGGGATTCAATCCAGCAACCTTTTAGTTACAGGCCCAACACTTTAACCACTGGGCTACCCCTTGACCTGTTTCCCTATACCCCAGCTGTATATATTCTTGACATGTGCGTCAAAAGAGAGATCAGGGTCCAGAGTAATGCCGAGGTCCTTCACAGTTGTTTTTATACACACACACAGACACACTGTCTGGTGGATGTATTGTTGATGGCATCCTCTCAAAGAGGTCCCTGTGGGACATATATGACTCTATAGTATCAGAACATGAATCAGATTAAATCTAACAATACAGAAAACACAGAGAGAATGTGTGTGTGTGTGTGAATTCTACACCACTTCAAGATGGCTATTATGCAATCGTTAGGCCTGCATTATCTGATTTTTGTTTTGTTGCTTTGTGTGACTGTAGATTGCAGCTACTTTTAGCTTAGTAAGTGTCCAAGAATGTCAGTTCTCTAGTGGATTGATGTCACTCTCAATGACTTCCCTGCATGACCACACATTGGTCACTATTGGGGTATGGTTGCGGTCTGATGATTTTACAGTGCGCTATGGTCAGTCTCTATGCTGAGGAAACCACATAGCCTCATAACGTCATCACAAATGTTGCTCTTATTAACTCATCATCATAGCTTGTTTAAAACAGATTACCCGACTTCCTCCTCTAAAAATGTAAAATGTAAATAGTCTAGCTAGATCTGTATAGTAATATTATTCATATCTCAGAGCCATTTGCATTGCTAGTTATTATAGCCTAATGTTAGCTAGCTAGCTAACATTGAACCTGGTTGGTTAGCCACCTGTAGATTCATGCAGAGTAGTATGAGTTGGGATTATGGTCCATTGTTTAGCTAGCTAGCTACATGTCTAAACAAAAGTCTCCACTATGCATGTAACCATTTCAATACAATGTTCATGATGTCAATGCGACAACTGTCGATAGACGTAGCTGGTAAATTCGCTCTGGCTATCTAGTGCAGAATAACTGCTGAATTTACGAACGCTCAACACCCGTTGAATATGGCAGATGTCAGTTAACGTTGGCAAACAAGCGTAATTAAATTGTTGCCGGTTAGATAACATAAAAACAGCCTAAACAGCTCTGCTAGGGAGAGTAAAATGGTCAGATTGAGCTGTTCTCTCATTTGCGTCTGGAAGTAGCCAGCAAGCTATCCATCGTTAGCCAGTTAGCCTGGGTGCTTGACTGCTTTTCAGAAATTCAGAATGTGCGGATCAACCCTACAACTCGGCCAGAGCGTCAAGTGTGAGCTCTGAACGCTCCGATAGCGAAACACTCTGAATTTACGAATGGACTATCTGACAACATTCTGAGTTTACAAACGCCCAGTGCACTCTGAGCGCACTCTGGCACTCCAGATTAAATTTGCGAACACACCCGTAGGATAAACCAGCCTTTAGTCTTGAAATCTTTGGTTGTTTAGTACATGGCCATCCTTAAAGAAATGGGTGGGGCTAAGGCTTAAGAGGGTGTGAATGATGCCGAATGGGTGTAGACAAAGAAGACCTCTCCAGTAGGTTTACTTTTCTCAAAAGTGAGGTTATCAACTTTCAGAGCAGAGTTACTTTCTATAGTGTATGATATACTATTAGTAGTCTCTACTTTGATCCAATGTAAAAAACACAATTTCAAATTTTGCTACATAAGACCGAATCGAGCCAGTCGGTCACATATCAAGAAGCTGATTAAACAGCATGATCATTACACAGGTGCACCTTGTGCTGGGGACATTAAAAGGAAGTTTTCTCACACAGTTTTGAGGGAGCGTGCAATTGGCATGCTGACTGCAGGAATGTCCACCAGAGTTGTTGCCAGAGAATTCAATATTAATTTCTCTACCATAAGCCACCTCCAACGGCCTCACAACCGCAGAACACATGTATGGCATCGTGTGGGTGAGCGGTTTGCTAATGTCAACGTTGTGTTGCATGAGTGTTCTAGTTCCCGCCAATATCCAGCAACTTCGCACAGCCATTGAAGAGGAGTTAGAGCTTGTCTGGTCGTGTTGGTGAGTGGTTTTCTGAACGTATTCCGATCCATCCCCATTTCCTGAGTTTCATTTTAATGTATGCACACACACATTTTTAACCTTTATTTAACTAGGCAAGTCATATACTGTACATACTCATACAAACACACCTTGAACAGACAAAACAAGTTCAATTCATAAACTATTATCTCAGTGATACAAATGAATGATTTTGGACCTGGGGACTGTGAAGAGACCCCTGGGGGCATGTCTTATGGGGTATGTATGGGTGTCTGAGCTGATTGTTATGCAGACAATCTGGAATTTCTGTCACAGTAATATCGCTCATAAAAACCAGAAGAGAAGCAGTTAATCTCTTGTCAACCCTCAACCTTGAAGGACTGGCATGCATGTTGTTGATGTTAGTTCTGTATGTGCAGGTAAGGGAAAGGCGTGCTGCAGCTTTGCTAGGCCTTTCTTTGCTTCACTTGACCATATTACCGGACAGTAATCAAGATGGGACAAGACCAGAGCCTGAACAACTAGTACAGTTGATTTTTTTTCAAGAACGCAGAACATCTTTTTATAACAGACATACCCCTCCCCATCTTCACAACAACTTCGTCAATATGACTTGATTATGATAATTGACCATCCAATGTAATACCTAGGAGTTTATCTTCCTCAACTTGCTCAATGGTCACACCCTTTATGTACAACTCCAGTTGAATGTGTAGGTCTCAGAGAATGTTTTGAACCAGATACAATGCATTTAGTTTCTTATTAATCATTCTGATAATGACTGGAACTCCTTATTTATAATGTCAGTGAGCTCACTGGATTTGGGTGCTGACATGTAGAGTGTGGAATCATCTGCATACATAGTCATTCTAGCTTTGTGTAAAACCAGTGGCAAATCATTTGTTAAAATAGAGAAGAGTAATGGCCCAAGACAACTGCCCTGAGGGACACCACACTGTACACATCTGATGTTAGAGAAAAGAGCTATCCTTATCTTTCATTTTTAGATCATTTATATAAAAAAAATAATATGATGGTTCACTGTTCAATGTTGTGATTTCACTGAGTTTTTCACTTTACTAGTCATTTAAATGATTGGCAATATCAAAAGGTTTTGATATAAATGACCCATCAACTAATGCTAATGTTTCCCAGTAGACCACACATACTCAGACTATTTTCTGTAAGGGGGTGCTCTCGTTAAAAGTATGTCTGAGTAGTCAACATCAGAGACGGCTGATATAGGGGAGATAAGACACTTAACAGCGCTCTCTCTCCCTCTCTCTCTCTCTCTCTCTCTCTCTCTCTCTCTCTCTCTCAGATTTACAACCCTACCCTGAGGGAGAGAGAGTTGATTATATGTCGCTGGTGTCTGGCAGCCAGACAGAGGAACTGAAGAGGACCATCAGTAATTCAATGAGAGAGAGAGACAGGGAGAGAGTGACTGATAGAAGAGGCAGAGAAAGTTGTGTAATAGGGAAACAGTGAGAGGGTGGTAAGATAGATAAATATGGGTAAGATGGGAGTAAAACAAGAGAGAAAGACAAGGCAAACTGATAGAGGCAGTATAAGTTTGGAATTTTGCTGATAGACTGAAAGAGAGAGGGAACAGGAAGTGAGGCCAATTGGAGAGTGCGACGTGAAAGATAATAAAATATTCCCTTTTCCCTGAAATCACATCAATGATGTAGCAGAGCTACAGTACTCTGACCCAAAACATCCAACATTGGGTCACCTCAGCCAATTCATCTTGAACAGACAAGGTTAAGGATGCTACAAGCACAACTCTCCATCATCACGCCGACACCACAGTTCTGGACTGGGTGTCAAAGTTTTCTGTCAACACCAGATATCAACCTCCTCATAACCCTGCTGTGACCCCTCACTCTGTCCACATAAATAACCCTCCTACAGGGTCATAGTTAAACCCTGTCTTTGCCTCTTTCTTAGCCTCTCTCTTTCTTTGATTTACTTCTGTAGTGTCATGGGGCTCCCGAGTGGTGCAGTGGTCTAAGGCATTGCATCTCAGTGCTAGAGCTGTCACTGCAGACCCTGGTTAACTGACTTGCCTAGTTAAATAAAGTTTAAATAAAAATAAATCATACCCACAGCTTCCTCCTCTAACAAAAACAGTTGCTCCAGTTTTTTTTCTAAATTGCTCTGTATAAATTAAAGTGGTTAGGGCTTATTTGGGATGTATAGTGTCACGTTCAGCAAACTCCCCAGTGAGTTTGCCCACCTAGCACGACTCTGCACCTCGTAAAGCAGTCTGTCAGGGTTTGAGGAAAGCTCCCTGGAAGGGTGTAGGATTTCACCGCCAGACTGTAGCCTCAGTCACACCGCAACGAGCTATGCTAACATAGACAGGGCAATTTAGAGGCCTGAAAGAGAATACACACCACACACTGCTCATACGCTCACATATCACACAGAGATCTGTGCTAATACACATATACACAATTGGAAAACTCTTGCACACACTACACACAAGCACACACAAGACACAAAATTTGGTTTGCAAAGGAAGGTTATATTATTGGAAACTTTCTAAGTTTACCAGTATACTACAATAATATCTTTCAAGGAATATATGGAATTTTATCAGATGACATCTAGTGGCCTTTTGGGGTACTTCAAATTATCACAGCTGTCTGTAATTATCTCTGACCCTCTGTGTGGCCATATCACAAGTAAAATATATTTGAACAATAATGATTAAAAAATATATCATTTAATGACAAAGCTGTAAAACATTATCATGAATATTAACCAACAACTTGTTGGTTTCAGCATGAAATGTCCTTTGTCATTTTTTATACAGTTTTATTTATTTCACTATGTCAATATGTCTTTGTTACCAAAAAGGGTTCTTCAAGACTATTGGCTGCCTGGAGATATGGATATGTGGTACAAATTGTAGCATTCTGCACAGAAGTGAAGCAAGATCTCTGTAAAATTATGTGTCATAGATTCAAACCACTCAAACCGCCAGATAAATCTCTCTCTCTCTCTCTCTCTCTCTCTCTCTCTCTCTCTCTCTCTCTCTCTCTCTCTCTCTCTCTCTCTCTCTCTCTCTCTCTCTCTCTCTCTCTTCCTCTGGGGGTCGCTGGGTCAGGCTCCTTAACCTAATGGATCGGTTCACTGGAGCAGGGAGGTGGGGGTGTCTAGTCTATGAGAAGGAGGTGATAGAATGTAGAACTAGAAGGTGATTGCTCACGAAACTAGAACAAGAAAATACCATGTTTTACTTTATAATATAATATAATATAATCCATAGAAGGGTCCTTTGAAATGTGTCTGTTATCCAACCACTGTGTCTGCATTGTGACCAGACTTCCTGGTCCCTTCCTTTATGCAAATTATTTCACAGATATTCTTTCAAAATATGATTTATTTATTTAATGTAAGACACGTATTTATGTAATCAGTCAATAGTGCCACCTGTCAAATTATGATTTAAATGGTTTCTCTATCCAGATCTGTACAATGTGTGTCTGACTACCTCTGGAGGTGGGCAGGATAATCTGATCAGTCAGATCACAATGTGTCTTTTAAACCTTGTTTAAACCTGTCTAAAAATGTGGACAAGATCAGAATGTGTCAAAGATCTGGACAAAGGACGCATGTTAGAACCAGGTATAAGCAGGGCTTCTGTGTGTAACATGAGGAGAGAGCTTGAGTGTGTACACCAAGGTGTTAGCAGTTAGTGGTAGGGGTTGGAATTCTCTTCCTCCAAAGTAAAGCTCTTAATGAAGTGTGTCCATGTCCACTATGGCCTTCTAAAAGAGGATTACATGTGCTTATTGTCCTGTGTGTGTGTGTGTGTGTGTGTGTGTGTGTGTGTGTGTGTGTGTGTGTGTGTGTGTGTGTGTGTGTGTGTGTGTGTGTGTGTGTGTGTGTGTGTGTGTGTGTGTGTGTGTGTGTGTGTGTGTGTGTGTGTGTGTGTGTGTGTGTGTGTGTGTGTGTGTGTGTGTGTGTGTGTGTGTGTGTGTGTGTGTGTGTGTGTGTGTGTGTGTGTGTGTGAATGAATGAATGAGAGATAGAGGGAGAGTAGCCTATACCCTACAAGTCACCAATTAGACCTTGTGTGTACCTGTACCTTCCTAATCAACTAGGCTCGGCATTACATCAAAGACAACCAAGGCCGGAGAGAGTGACTCATTGTCAATGACACAGGAAGTATTCATCGGAAAGTATTCAGATCCCTTTTTCCAAATGTTGTAAAGTTACAGGCTTATTCTAAAATGGGTTAAATAAAAACATTTCCTCAGAAATCTATACACAATAACCCATAATGACAATGCGAAAACAGGTTTTTAGAAATATTAGCAAAAAAAAACGACCTTATTTACATAAGTACTCAGACTCTTTGCTATGAGACTTGAAATTGAGCTCAGGTGCATCCTGTTTCCATTGATCATCCTTGAGATGTTTCTACAACTTTATTGGAGTCCACCTGTGGTAAATTGCCACAGGTGGATGAGGTCAAGCCATGAGGTCGAAGGAATTGTTCGTAGAGCTCCGAGACAGTATTGTGTCGAGGCACAGATCTGGGGAAGGGTACCAAAACAGTTCTGAAGCATTGAAGGTCCCCAAGATTACAGTACCCTCCGTCATTCTTAAATGGAAGAAGTTTGGAATCACCAAGAAGGGCCTTGGTTAGGGAGGTGACCAAGAACCTGATGGTCACTCTGACAGAGCTCTAGAGTTCCTTTGTGGAGATGGGAGAACCTTCCATAAGGACAACCGTCTGGACATACTATAGAGCAAGTCAAAGTGTACAAATATTTATGTTACCTGCCTCTCTCCCTGCCTGGTATAATTCCATGCCCTTGATAAGCAGGAATTCCAGTTTTTATAGCAGAGCCCACACCTATTCATATCAAAACTGATTACAAAATAAATGTTCAAACAACACACAGAGTATGTAAACCCAATCCAGCAATAGTGTTACTACAACAACACTTCAGTTTTACAATCTCTGTTATGACATTATGCTGTACATCGACCCAAGACCAGGGTTATTGCAGTGTTTCATGTTATAAAGTTTATAGTCAAATATATAAACAGGGCTTTTATGGTGAAATGGCTGCCAGTGTTGCATTGTAGGGGCAAGTAAATATTTGTAGAATGAGTTCAACGAGGGTTAGCATGCTTGAACAGCCATAGAGGTTACACTATAAATACAATTATAAACCGGGTGGTTCGAGCCCTGAATGCTGATTGGCTGACAAAATCATTTTTACTGCTCTAATTACGTTGGCAACCAGTTTATAATTGCAATAAGACACCTCGGGGGTTTGTGGTATATGGCCACTCACTGACTTACAAAAAGACCCTAGACCTGTAGTCAATTACCTTCTTTTACACCTTGGAATAGGGTCTGATATGCCACTGCTGTCATCCAATCAGCATTCATGGCTCGAACCACCAAGTTTATAATTAAGCAATAAGACACCTCAGGGGTTTGTGGTATATGGCCAATATACCACGGCTAAGGGCTGTTCTTAGGCACGACGCATCAAGTTGGCTGGATGTGTTTTGGGTGGTGGACCATTATTGATCCACACGGGAAACTGTTGACTGTGAAAAACACAGCAGCATTGCAGTTCTTGACTCAAACCGGTGCAACTGGCACCTACTACCATACCCCCTTCAAACCCCCTTCATACCCCGTTCAAAGGCGCTTAAATATTTTGTCTCGCCCAGTCACCCTCTGAATGGCACACATACAGTTGAAGTGGGAAGTTTACATACACCTTAGACAAATACATTTAAACTAATTTTTTCACAATTCCTGACATTTAATCCCAGTCAAAATTCCCTGTTTTAGGTCAGTTAGGATCACAACTTTATTTTAAGAATGTGAAATGTCAGAATAATAGTAGAGAGAATGATTTATTTCATCTCTTATTTCTTTCTTATTTCCAGTGGGTCAGAAGTTTACATACACTCAATTAGTATTTGGTAGCATTGACTTTAAATTGTTTAACTTGGGTCAAACGTTTCGGGTAGCCTTCCACAAGCTTCCCACAATAAGTTGGGTCAATTTTGGCCCATTCCTCCTGACAGAACTGGTGTAACTGAGTCAGGTTTATAGGCCTCCTTGCTCACACACACTTTTTCAGTTTCTATAGGATTGAAGTCAGGGCTTTGTGATGGCCACTCAAATACCTTGACTTTGTTGTCCTTCAGCCATTTTGCCACAACTTTGGAAGTATGCTTGGGGTCATTGTTCATTTGGAAGACCCATTTGTGACCAAGCTTTAACTTCCTGACTGATGTCTTGAGATGCTGCTTCAATATATCCACATAATTTTCCTTCCTCATGATGCCATCTATTTTGTGAAAAGCACCAGTCCCTCCTGTAGCAAAGCACCCCCACAACATGATGCTGCCACCCCCATCCTTCACGGTTGGGATGGTGTTCTTCGGCTTGCAAGCCTCCCCCTTTTTCCTCCAAACATAACGATGATCATTATGACCAAACAGTTCTATTTTTGTTTCATCAGACCGGAGGACGGCTGCGTGGTCCCATGGTGTTTATACAGTACTTGCGTACTATTCTTTGTACAGATGAATGTGGTACCTTCAGGCGTTTGAAAATTGCTCCTAAGGATGAACTAGACTTGTGGAGGTCTACACATTTTTTTATGAGGTCTTGGCTGATTTCTTTAGATTTTCCCATGATGTCGAGCAAAGAGGCACTGAGTTTGAAGGTAGGCCTTGAAATACATCCACAGGTACACCTCCAATTGACTCAATTAGCCAATCAGAAGCTTCTAAAGCTAAAGAATTTTCCAAGCTGTTCTGACCCACTGGAATTGTGATATAGTGAATTATAATTGAAATAATCTGTCTTACTTGTGTCATGCACAAAGTAGATGTCCCAACCGACTTGCGTGTTTTAATGACTTCAACCTAAGTGCATGTAAACTTCCGACTTCAACTGTATATTATCCAGATTCTGACTGTTAGCACTTGGTGGTCTATAGCAGCTTTCCACAAGAATGGGCTTTAAGTGAAGCAGGTGAAACGGTAGCCATATTACTTCAACAGTATTTGACATGAGATCCTATCTAAGCTTTACAGGAATATTGCTCTGAACATATCTTCTGAAGATGATGAAACCATGTTTGCTACTACTGTATCATCAAATGTATTATCTAGGGTGAGTTTCAGAGATAGTCAGTATATTCATGTTATCTGTTACTAGCAAGTTATTGATTTCATGAACTTTGTTTCTTAAACTACATATGTTATTTTTATCACTTTTCTGGGATAATTGATTGTTTTTACTGCTTTACTGGCAATGATATTTATGTTTGAGCTCAAAGTGAGGAGTGTTTTTTTTGTGGGGGGTTTTCGGACATTTTTTGTCAGAATGGAAGTGCAAAAGTAACAGCGGTTAGAGAAAATAGGATTTTGAATGGGAATAAATTGTTCGGCCCCCACAAGGATAGTAAAACGAGCCTCTGTGTACGTAGAACGGCATCGGTATGGAGAGTGTGTTTGCCACAGAGAGTTCCCGAGCAACATCACACCTGGGTCTTCACACCTCCCATAAGAGAGAGGATTATATTTGGGGCAACACAGCTAGTCTACCCCACACAAAATCCTGTCAAGGGAAACACTGGGCTAGATTAAATTCCAAATCAATTGAACAATAAGGTATAGTGTATGTATATTGTTTTACATTCGGAAAGTATTCAGAACCCTTTACTTTTTCAACCTTTTGTTACAATACAACCTTATAAAATAATTTACATAAGTATTCAGACCCTTTACTCAGTACTTTGTTGAAGCACCTTCGGCAGCGATTACAGCCTCAAGTCTTCTTGGGTAGGACGCTACAAGCTTGGCACACCTGTATTTGGGGAGTTTCTCACATTCTTCTCTGCAGATCCTCTCAAGCTCTGCTAGGTTGCATGGGGAGCACTGCTGCACACCTATTTTCAGGTCTCTCCAGGGATGTTCGATAGGGTTCAAGTCCGGGCTCTGGCTGGGCCACTCAAGGACATTCAGAGACTTGTCCCGAAGCCACTCCTGTGTTGTCTTTGCTGTGTGCTTAGGGTTGTTGTCGGGTCATTGTCATATTGGAAGGTGAACCTTCACCCCAGTCTGAGGTCCTGAGCGCTCTGGAGCAGGTTTTCATCAAGGATCTCTCTGTACTTTGCTCCGTTCATCTTTGCCTCGATCCTGACTAGTCTCCCAGTCCCTGCCGTTGAAAATCAATCTTGGTTTCATCAGACCAGAGAATGTTGTTTCTCATGGTCTGAGAGTCTTTAGGTGATTTTTGGCAAACTCCAAGTGGGCTGTCATGTGTCTTTTACTGAGGAGAGGCTTCCATCTGGCCACTCTACCATAAAGGCCTTGTTGGTAGAGTGCTGCAGAGATGGTTGTCTTTCTGTAAGTTTCTCCCATCTCCACAGAGGAACTCCAGAACTCTGTCAGAGTGACCATCAGGTTCTTAGTCACCTCCCTGACCAAGGCCCTTCTCCCTTGATTGCTCAGTTTGGCCAGGCTTGGTGGTTCCAAACTTCTTCCATTTAAGAATGATGGAGGCCACTGTGTTCTTGGGGACCTTCAATACTGCAGAAATGTTTTGGTACCCTTCCCCAGATCTGTGCCTTGACACAATCCTGTCTCTGAGCTCTACGGACAATTCCTTTGACCTCATGGCTTGGTTTTTGCTCTGAAATGTGTGCATTTCCAAATCATGTCCAATCAATTGAATTTACCACAGGTGGCTCCAATCAACTTGTAGAAGCATCTCAAGGATGATCAATGGAAACAGGATGCACCTGAGCTCAATTAAGAGTCTCATAGCAAATGGTCTGAATAGTTGTGTAAATAAGGTATTTCTTTTTTTTAGGTTTAATACATTTGCAAAGATTTCTAAAAACCTGTTTTCGTTGTCCTTATGGGGTATTGTGTGCAGATTGCTGAGGATTTTTTATTTTAACAAAATGTGGAAAAAGTGTAGGGGTCTGTTACATCTGTTTTATGGCCATGCATGTTCAATGTTATGTAGTCTACTTCTATATAGTGTAGTATGGCTGACACTTTGTCAGGTTTGAGCAGTGGCGATTTTAGCATGTAAATCTTGTTGGGGCAAAAAAATATGCATGCCAGCAAAGCCACTACACAACACAACACTAAACAATACATTAATTGCATTATAGCGGTGACAAACGGTGCCTACAAACTGTTAGGGCCTACATAAAGCTGTCCCATCAGCAGTTCCAACATCTTACCACTGCTACACCTGGCTATCAGCGGAGCGTTGTCTGGCAGCGAAACAGTTAATGGCTAAACACATGTGGTTTCTAATAACAATTGAGATGGCAATCCGTAATTTCGATTAAGACAGTAATAATCGAGCTAGGACAGACGTAGTCAATATAACTATTTGTTCAGCACTTTTGAAATGTACAGCGACAGAATTCAGAACATGGGCCATTCTTACAGTGTTCTCCCTGAACACCAAGTCAGAACTATAGGATAAATAAAGGAGGAATATAAGCAGACAATGAAAGCTCTTACAATATTGAATGATGACATTTCTCTAAAACAGGTTATAGGCTACATGTGCAACACCAAGTCAGAACAGTAGGTGACATTAAGAGGTGAAAATAGACCAAATTATTAGAGTGAGAAACATGGTCTAGTAACAGCTTACTACACAACATACACTTAGTATTACTTTCTTAGCTACAGTATACATATCTCCCTGTTATATTACATAATTTATGCAGCAGCATACAATACATTTTTGGACTCACCTTGTTGTGCTGTGCTCACTTGAACAGGAAGGTGGTGCTGCGGTCCTTCGTAGGGAAATGTTGTCATGAAAGTCTGTCATTCTCTGGATTTATGGTGCTTTCAAGACAACTGAGTCATCATGAATCATAGCTCTAGAAAGCTACGTAGCTCTAGAAAGAGTTGGAATTGTATTTTCCCAGTCGGAGCTCGTTTATTTTCGACTTCCCAGTTGTCTTGAACTAAGTTCTGAGTTAACTGTTGTTTTGAGGCCGGCACAAATCATGCTTCATTGACAGCTTGGCCAATGTTGAATGTTTATCATTTTACACTCAATCTCAGATTTGTGACCACATAGCCACCAGCAGGCTAATGATTGCTTTGCAATGCTTGCAGTTAGTCACTGTCACAGATTTTTTCCAAACCACACATTGTTGAATTTGTGATTTCTAACTTGTTGTGTAATGTTTATGTATAATGTCTGATGAGTACAGATATGTTTTATCTATAATTTATTGTAATTATTTCTCTTCATATGATAAGGATTAAAAAGGATTTGCCAGCAGATTGTCGACTTGATTCATGATGATGACTGCTAGCTAAGATTTTGAAAGTATGATGTTGACATGATCAGTCCAATCAAAGCTACTGTAGATATAACGGGATTTGACATCATTTTATCTGTGGCCAATGACCTTGAGCCTTCTTGGATGGGCACTTCTAATGTAACTCTATGGCAGCACCCAAGGGTCTTGAATTTTCGAGGTCTACTCTTAGACTTGGCGGTGACGTAGTGTCCCCATGAGTGATAGAACACTGAGCCAATCACGGCGCAACACTCTGGCTTGCCCCACCACCACAGAAAGCACTGAGCTAGGCTGAAACAACTGCATTTTGGAGATGCCTTACTCATTGTTTGCAAACTGATATGTGACACGTATTAATGCCAAAATAACATGCAAAACAGGCAAGCCAGTTTTTTTTTGTTTTTTGGGGGGCTCAAAACAGGAATTGACCGGTCCCACTGGGTCTGAGTCTCCTGACTTTCCTTTCACTGGGTTCCATTTGTTTATCGTCCTCTCTGAGCCACTGGACTCTATTTGAACCCTCTAAACTACACCACTAAAAATAACAAGGCCCAAGAACTCACTCACTTACTGGAAATATGCAAAGACGTTGGATGGATACAGAGGTAGAGGGGGGGTTAGTGGGAGAGAGAGAGAGAGAGAGAGAGAGGCAGAGGGAGAGAGAGAGAGAGAGAGAGAGTGAAAGTGAAAGTGAGGGCGAGTGAGAAGGATGGAGCAATACAATTGCTGAGGCGTTTGATCCCTCTTCCCAGTAATTCTAAAGGATGGATGAGGCAGGGGGGATCCCCTAAAGTTTGTCAGCGATCACGTAGACGTGTGCTGCCTCTCCGTGGCACGCTCTCCACAGCTGTCCCAGGAGAAAGGTCAAAACGCTAAGTGCGGTTTGGCAGATGATTCATAGAATGACTATCTGTAATGACTGAATTCATCTGCTGTGCTTGGTGTCCAAGACTCTGTCAGTCCTGATAAGGGAGCAGAGATGGAACAGAAACTATTGTAGCTGGCTGTTACGGGACGGGAACAGGAAGATTCCCTCCTCTCAAAGTTCACTACATACAGTACAGACGTAGAGACAGGCTTTATGTGACAGAGAACAGTAAAGGAGAGCAAAGAGAGACGGAATATGTTTCACTCACAAACACCTTTCATTCCACAGACATACCAAGGGCTCACCCTCACACACACACAACTACTGCCAAGGAGTGATTGTTCTGTTTTTGTGAGCGAATTAGAGCAAATGGTGTTAACAAACTATTTGCTTTTCTTGTATTTTGTTGTAGAACAATAGTGAAGACATCAAAACTATGAAATAACACAAATGGAATCATGTGTTGAAACCAAAAAAGTGTTGAAACAAATTCAAAGAGATTCAATCAATCAAATGTATTTATAAAACCCTTTTTACATCAGCAACAAAGTGCAATACCGAAATCCAGCCTAAAACCCCAAACAGCAAGCAATGCAGATGTAGAAGCACAGTGGCTAGGAAAAACTCCCTAGAAATATCAGCGTTACAGGTAAGACCCAGGTGCAGACAATATCGTAGTAACAACAGTTTATTAACCCAACGGGCAGGCAAGAGACAAGTAATCCAGATAGACGGGGAAAAGGTACCGGACAGTAGGCAGGCTCAGGGTCAGGGCAAGCAGAGTTCGGTAATCCAGAGAGGTGGGGCGAAGGTACAAGACGGTAGGGAGGCTCAGGCTCAGGGCAGGCAGGATGGTCAAAACCAGGAGAACTAGAAAACAGGAACTATAGAGAGACAGGAGCAGAGGGGAAAATGCTGGTAGGCTTGACGAAACAAAACCAACTGGCAACAGACAAACACAGAACACAGGCATAAATACACTGGGGATAATGGGGAATATGGAGACACCTGGAGGGGGGTGGAGACAAGCACACAGACAGGTGAAACAGATCCGGTTGTGACAGTACTCTACCCATAACAGTTGCTGACTCCAGGTGGTGGGGTTGGCGGAGACTAGGCAGCGAAGAGTCGTCTCTGTCCTGGTTGGCTCACTACGACTGACCGTTGGACTGCGGGTGGAATCCAGAGGACAGACTGGCCGACGACCCAATAAGTGAGGAACTGAGGACCCCGGTCGGAGACCATGTCAACCGGGAGTCCGTGGATCCGGAAGACGTACTACACTATAAGCTGGGCCGTCTCTTTGGCCAAGGGTAGTTTGGGGAGAGGAATGAAGTGAGCGGACAGCGTCAGGCACAAACATCCGGTTATCTGGGCCCCCCCCCCAGGGTTCGGCTGGGAACGCTGAGCCTCCCGGACCAGTTTCCCTATACCCCAGCTGAGTGCTGTCACCAGGCACAAGGTGGGAAGGATGGTCTTGGGCTTCGGGATAGTACCCGTGGGGCTATAGTAGTGCGACAGGGCATCCGGCTTGATGTTCTTGGAGAGGAGGTAGGAGAGGCAAAAGTTGAACAGGGTAAACAGCAGGGCCCATCTCGCTGGAGTTGAGGCGCATGGCAGTGCGGAGATACTCCAGGTTTTTGGGGTCAGTCCATACAATTAATAGATGTTCTGCCCCCTCTAGCCAGTGCCTCCATTCCTCCAACGGCATCTTCACCGCGAGAAGCTAGTTCCTCTCCGTGGTGTTGAGGCGATGGGCTGTGGGAGAAAAAGGCACAGAGATGCAGCTTACGGTCCAGGGCAGAACGTTGGGACAGGATAGCCCCCACTCCGACATCCGAAGCATCGGCCTCCACCACGAACTGACGGGAAGGGTCAGGATGCACCAAGATAGGGGCAGTGGTGAAGCGGTGTTTGAGGTCCGAAACGCCTGGTCAGCGTCAGTGGACCACGTGACCGATAAAAGTTGGCAAACCCCAGGAAGCGTTGTAGCTGGACCCTGGTCATGGGCTGAGGCCAATCCACCACCGCTCTCACCTTACTGGGATCCATCTGGACAATCCTAGCGGAGATGATGTAGCCCAGAAAGGGAATGGTGGAGCGATGGAATTCACACTTTTCTGCCTTAACGAACAGCTGGTTCTCTAGAAGAGAACCTGTCGGACGTGGAGCACGTGTTCTTGGGGAGAGCAGGAGAAGACGAGGATGTCATCAATGTAGACGAAAATGAACCGGTTCAACATATTGCGGAGAACATCATTCGCCAGAACCTGGAACACAGCAGGGGCGTTGGTGAGGCCAAAAGGCATGACCAGATGCTCGTAGTGGTTGCTGGCCGTGTTGAAGGCGGTCTTCCACTCGTTATCCTCTCGTATCCGCACCAGGTGGTAGGCGTTCCGTAGATCCAGCTTAGAGAGAACAGTGGCCCCCTGGAGCGGCTCGAAGGCAGAGGAAATGAGGGTTAGAGGGTAACAGTTCTTCATCGTAATGTCATTGAGGCCCTGATAATCAATGCATGGTGAGAGAGGAAGATGGACGGATAAATCCAGCAGCCAGGGAGTCCCCGATGTACACTGGGGGCCAAAAGTTTGGAATATTACTCATTCAAGGGTTTTTCTTTATTTGCACTATTGGTTACATTGTAGAATAAAAGTGAAGACATCAAATCTATGACATAACACATATGGAATCATGTAGTAACCTAAAAAGTGTTAAACATCAAAATATATTTTATATTTGAGAATCTACAAATAGCCACCTTTGCACACTCTTGGCATTCTTTCAACCAGCTTCACCTGGAATGCTTCTCCATCAGTCTTGAAGGGGTTCCCACATATGCTGAGCACTTGTTGGCTGCATTTCCTTCACTGTGGTCCGACTCACCCAGGACCATCTAAATTTGGTTGAGGTTGGAACCAAAAATCTCAAATTTGGACTCCAGACCAAAGGACAAATTTCCACCAGTCTAATGTCCATTGCTCATGTTTCTTGAACCAAGCAAGTCTCTTCTTATTATTGGTGTCCTTTAGAAGTGGTTTCTTTGCAGCAATTCAACCACGAAGGCCTGATTCACACAGTCTCCTGTGAACAGTTGATGTTAAAATGTGTCAGTTACTTGAAACTCTGTGAAGCATTTATTTGGGCTGCAATCTGAGGCTGGTAACTCTAATGAACTTATCCTCTGCAGCAGAGGTATTCCTCATGAAGCTGGTTGAGAAAATGCCATGAGTGTGCAAAGCTGTCATCAAGGCAAAGGGTGGCTACTTTGAAGAATCTCAATTATAAAATATATTTTGATTTGTTTAACACGTTTTTGGTTACTACATGATTCCATATGTGTTATGTCATAGTTTTGATGGCTTTATACAATGTAGAAAATAGTACAAATAAAGAAAAACCCTGGGTAGTTGTTTCCAAAATTGTGACTGATACTGTATATAACATTATAATATGTTGACAAGTAGGCTATGGTGTGATGGAATGTCTTCCCTTGTGTGGTATAGTTTGTGGGTTTTGACACTGTTACGTAGGTGTCCTAACCAGCCATAAAATAACGCAGTATATGTCACAACGGGTTTAAATATATAACCAGCCATAACATAACGCAATATATGTCACATCAGGTCTAAATATATGTGTCATCACATTCTTATGACCATATTATGATTATGATTTATGGTTATGACAAGTTATGTCAGCTGTTATTACATATGACATGGTTACGACAAATACTCATTCCTCATTAAGTGATCTTGCGGGACATTGATTCAGCTTCCTAGATAATTTTCCAGAAATACTTTTACCATTCTCAAATGGCTCCGTCACGCTCCGGCAGCACTACATCCCTGTAAGCAAATTAGGTCTAAAAAACTGATTTTCACAAAGTCATATGAATTTATTGTATTATAGGTTTCAACCAAAGTAACCATCGTTTTTAAGACTGTTTTATTCATCAGTTGGGGTCTCTATAAGCTGCAATATGAGGTCCAAAACATACCATGAAAGTGTATCCTTGTAGCTGTGTGGGCTAATATAGTCAAAATGTTTACCTTGGGGTAAGTTGAGCCAATGGCCACCATACCCCATACTAATGATGATTACATTAGGTCAGTTTTATGTATAACATGCATATGAACTCAAAGTAGAGCATTTGTATTGTTACAGAGCAGACATCATAACCTGTGTACGCAAACGTAAGACAAGCAGAGGTTCAGCCCCCTTGAGGTTCTTGAGAGAGCATCCAAGGAAGTGAGAGAAGTGAAGCGGTCCATTGGAGCAGCAGCAAGGGATGAACTGATAGACTGAACGACACTGAAGAGAGATACACTGACAATAAAGAAACGTGCAAAAGATGAACGTTGATAGAGTAGCAGAGGCACACAAGGTCTTATCTGATGACATGGAGTCTGAGCAAAACATATCAAGAATCTCGTGGACCAGTTTCACGGGCTTAGTATCCTCAAACGCAGAGAACTTGCCCACGAATTGGCACATGGAAACCACATCCCTGGAAGGGTAAGTGCTATTGAACAGAGATATCTACTGTACTGTTTATCTGAATGTAGGCATACATTTAAGATATCTAACATACCACACCCCCAGTTCATGAATTAAACTTTGACCTGTCAGCACCATCACCCACTATCACAAGACACCATCACCCACTTACCCCAAGGCGGCTCAACTTACCTTGTTGGTAAGTTGTGCCAAGAGACTTCTTTTTTTGGAAAGTACAGCGGGTGAAATAAGTATTGAACACGTCACCATTTTTCTCAGTAAATATATTTCCAAAGGTGCTATTGACATGAAATGTTCACCAGATGTTGGTAACAACCCCAGTAATCCATACGTACAAAGAAACCAAAACCAAAATAAGTTCAGAAATTACGTTATGTGTAATAATGTGAAATAACACAGGGAAAAAGTTATGGTATGGGCAAGCATAAGCTACGGACAACGAACACAATTGCATTTTAACAACATGTCACCCATTGAGCATGTTTGGGATGCTCTGGATCAATGTGTACAACAGCATGTTCTAGTTCCCGCCAATATCCAGCAACTTCACACAGCCATTGAAGAGGAGTGGGACAACATTCCACAGGCCACAATCAATGTGAAGGAGATGTGTCACGCTGCATGATGCAAATGGTGGTTTTCTGATCCATGCCACTACATTTTTTAAAGGTATCTGTGACTAAAAGATGCATATCTGTATTCTCAGTCTTGTGAAATCCAAATATTAGGGCCTAATTAATGTATTTGAATTGACTGATTTACTTATATGAATTATAACTCAGTAAAAGCTTTGAAATTGTTCCATGTTGCGTTTATGTTTGTTCATTGTAGATATCTCAATCAGTATCACTGACTACTAGGCATTTTGTGTCTCTAGAGCTGTTTACAATTAGGCCTACTCGCTGGAATTTGGGTTGCTGTCTGTGGCCTGTTCGTGCAGGGCAGTTGTGATGGGGCACAAGCTGTTAGGGCCTGTGAATGTGTCTAATGGTTGCGCGGCCTACCTGCTGCTGTTTGATGGTTGGTTGTGGTTGTTTAATGGTTATCTTTGTGATTGTGTCACACTGATTAACTCAGAAAGTGCCTCACCACAGACCTCACTGCACATTACTGGTAAGTGTTGGACAGAGTACAGAAAAAACAGTGTTAAAAAATAACAGTTAATTTAAATTTCCCTTCCAAGTATTTTTAACCCATTAAACCACAACGTTCTGATGAAACACGCTTCCTTTTGAGAATGGGAATGGACAAAGTCTCTGACAGAATCAACAGATTAAATGAATCATCAACAGTTCCTTGGAATACTGTGGTCATGATGGAAATTATGAGGTTGGCAGACTTCCTTGTAATACCACAGACATACACATCTGGTCAAAAGATTGGAATATTACTTATTCAAGGGTCTTACTTTATTTGCACTATTTTTTACATTGTAGAATAAAAGTGAAGACATCAAAACTATGACATAACACATATGGAATCATGTAGTAACCAAAGAAGTGTTAAACAAATCAAAATATATGTTATATTTGAGACTCTTCAAATAGCCACCCTTTGCCTTGGTGACAGCTTTGGAGTGATTGTTCTCTCAACCAACTGTCCCCTCCTTACAATAATGTATTAAAAATAAAAAACAGAAAGACCTTATTTACATAAGTATTCAGACCATTTGCTATGAGACTCGAGATTGAGCTCAGGTGCTTCCTGTTTCCATTGATCATCCTTGAGATGTTTCTACAACTTGATTGGAGTCTTAATTGGAGTCCACCTGTCGTAAATTCAAGCCATGAGGTCGAAGGAATTGTCCGTAGATCTGGGGCAGGGTACCAAAAAATGTATGCAGTATTGAAGGTCCCCAAGAACACAGTGGCCTCCATCATTCTTAAATGGAAGATGTTTTTAACCACAAAGATTCTTCCTAGAGCTGGCCACCCGGCCAAACTGAGCAATTGGGGGAGAAGGGCCTTTGTCAGGGAGGTGACCAAGAATCTGATAGTCACTCTGACAAAGCTCCAGAGTTCCTCTGTGGAGATGGGAGAACCATTCAGAAGGACAACCATCTCTGCAGCACTCCACCAATCAGGCCTTTATGGTAGAGTGGCCAGACGGAAGCCACTCCTCAGTAAAAGGCACATGACAGCCCGCATGGAGTTTGCCAAAAGGTACCTAAAGGACTCTCAGATATGAGAAACAAGATTCTCTGGTCTGATTAAACCAAGTGTCACGTCTGGAGGAAAGCTGGCACCATCCCTACGGTGAAGCATGGTGGTGGCAGCATCATGCTGTGGGGATTTTTTTCAGCGACAGGGACTGGAAGACTAGTCAGGATCGAGGGAAAGATGAACAGAGCATAGTACAGAGAGATCTTTGATGAAAACCTGCTCCAGAGCGCTCAGGACCTCAGACTGGGATGAAGGTTCACCTTCCAACAGGACAACGACCCTAAGCACACAGCCAAGACAATGCAGGAGTGGCTTCGGGACAAGTCTCTGAATGTCCATAAGTGGCCCAGCCAGAGCCCGGACTTGAACACGATCAAACATCTCTGGAGAGACCTGAAAAAAGCTGTGCAGCGAAACTCCCCATCCAACCTGACAGAGCTTGAGAGGAAAGAAACTGTGCCAAGCTTGTAGCGTCATACCCAAGAAAATTCAAGGCTGTAATCGCTGCCAAAGTATTGAATAAAGGGTCTGAATACTTATGTAAATGTGGTGGTTAATTTTCTACATATTAAATACATTTGCACAAAAAAATATATATTTTCGCAATGTCATTGTGGGGTATTGTGTGTAGATTGATGAGGGAATAAGGTTTTAAAAAGTCAAAAGTGTGTGTGTGTGTGTCAAAAGTGTGTGTGTGTGTGTGTTCACTCCTAGTAAGCTGTAGGAGTGAAGATCTCATTAAGTCGCCTGTGTGTGTGTGTGTGTGACACGCTGATTCTCATAGTTTCAACAGAAAATAGGATACACACACACCACGTACACCCTTGCACACACATACCCTTACACACACACGGACACGCACTGAGTCAGCAGAAAGAGGTGCTTGGTGACACAGCTGATGAACCTGTGTGTTTTTCTTCAATTAAACTTATGGATGAGTTCTGAGCCAAGGAACTCTCCTCAGCCCTGCTCAAGTTACATGATTGCCAAATCCCTTTCCCTCTCTCTCCCGCTCTCAACTATCTTCTTCTCTTAACTCTTTGCTTCTTTCTCTCTATATCTTATTGTTATTTACCCCCTCTGTATATTGTCCCATAGGTGGATCTGTTCCAAAGTACTCCCACACATAATAGAGATATATACAGTATGTGATTGTATAAAACTGTACGTTTGAAATGGTTATGTTTTAGTAAAATATTCTATATTTTTGGGGCTTCTTGCGGTCAATTTGCAGTCTACAAATTATTTGTAATTATGTTCTGGCCCCCTGACCATCTGCTCAATAAGAAATTGGCCCGTGGCTGAATCAAGTTGATAATCCCTGTTTGTACTGTACGATTTGCATACCTGCTCGCAGTTCACGCCTGTAGTACCACACGTCACAAGCAGAGGGCAGAACTGCATTCATGTGACATCGGGCATACATCCAATCATGTCAAAACATTGAACGCTCACAAGATCACATGACCATGAGAAAGTTATCTCAATGTTTTGATCCAGATCTTTATATTGGTAGTTGTTTTTGGAAAAGTGAGAGTTGTAACCTATGTGGAGAGAAATGCCACCACCACAGTGGGAAAGGACGTTTCCCTTTTTTCCTCTCCTCATTCAACGGTTGTGGTTTCGCGCACGTTCGGCTCTGAGCTATTTTAAAAGGCAGTCCATTTGTCCGTCTGTCAGGTGGTCTGTTGGCACCTAATGCGAGCTAGCTTCGAGGGAAAACGGAGAATAATTGTATCTCCCTCTAACGCGCTAGTGAAAAGGGGGAAGCCACCGCACGCACGTTACAACTTTCCATGACAACGCACAGCGACGCAGGCCACCGCGGGGCTGACCACAGCTCACATACCCAGACAGCGCGCACTTGAACGAGCGAGCCGGTTTTGTGGCGTCCCCCGAACGCACTAACGCACACCTACCTGTACGTTGCGGTGGACACACGCTCACTCCCATGTCCAGATTCGGTAAACAAAATATTTCAACATTTTGAAAGATAAAAATGGAATCACCTAATATAGGCTATTGGATAATATGTGACATTATAGATTGTGAAGACAATGCATTCCTTTATTTATGATGGGCATGGTGGTATATTCCATCCTCACTGGGGATCGATCTGTTCGTAACTGACTTCTATAAATAGTTAAGTCAGATCACTATTTTAGAATGATGTTTTTGATGCGGATGTTGGTTGTGGTGATAACTTCTAGAACTGCATAAAGTAACCTTTTGCATAAAGTTCAAGAAATCCTATTTGAGGGGAAATGAATATTCACAGATAAAGTCAATGAAGAGGCTACTAATGTAAATGTCATTGTTGTTCTTATTAATTATTGAGGAAACAGCCGTTTTAGTTTATTATAATGTAATATAGCCTATTTCTCTTCAGGACATATTGCAACACACACAACAAAACAATAAAGCAACAAAGACCATTTTGATGCTGGATATTGTTTTTTACTTTTACTGTACTCTGAGGTTATCACCAAAGCACCCTTGGCTGAGGCGATAGAAAACGTTTTTAGGGGATACAGTATCTTCAACCTATTCTCATCAAAAATATAAACGCAACATGTAAAGTGTTGGTCCCATTTTTAATGAGCTGAAATAAAAGATCCCATACATTTTCCATATGCACAAAAAGCGTATTTCTCTCAAATGTTTTGCACAAATTTGTTTGCATCCCTGTCAGTGAGCATTTCTTCGTTTGTCAATATAATCCATCCAGGTGTGGCATATCAAGAAGCTGATTAAACAGCATGATCATTACACAGATGCACCTTGTGCTAGGGACATAGAAATGTGCAGTTTTGTCACACAACACAAGGCCACAGATGTCTAAAGTTTTGAGGGAGCGTGCAATTGGCATGCTGACTGCAGGAATGTCCACCAGAGCTGTTGTTATGCTGACTGCAGGAATGTCCACCAGAGCTGTTGTTATGCTGACTGCAGGAATGTCCACCAGAGCTGTTGTTATGCTGACTGCAGGAATGTCCACCAGAGCTGTTGCCAGATAATTTAACGTTACTTTCTCTACCATAAGCCGCCTCCAACGTCGTGTTAGAGAATGTGGCAGTACGTTCAACAAGGCTGCACAGCCGCAGACCACGTGTAACCACGACCAGCCTAGAACCTCCACATCCGGCTTCTACACCTGCGGGATAGTCTGAGATGAGCCACCTGGACAGCTGATGAAACTGTGGATTTGCAGAACCGAAGAGTTTCTGCACAAACTGTCAGAAACCATCTAAGGGAAGCTCATCTGCATGCTTGTTGTCCTCACCAAGGGTCTTGACCTCCTGATTGCAGTTCGTCGTCGTAACCGACTTCAGTGAGCAAATGCTCACCTTCGATGGCCACTGGCACGCTGGAGAAGTTTGCTCCTCACGGATGATTCCTTGCTGTAAATGAACAGGGCAGATGGCAGACAGCGTGTATGGTGCTGTGTGGGAGAGCGGTTTGCTTATGTCAACGTTGTGAACAGAGTGCACCATGGTGGCGGTGGGGTTATGGTATGAGCAGGCATAAGCTACAGACAATGAACACAATTGCATTTTATCAATGGCAATTTAAAAGGGAAAGGAATGCACAGAGATACCGTGACGAGATCCTGAGGCCCCATTGTCGTGCCTTTCATCCACCACCATCACCTCATGTTTCAGCATGATAATGCACAGCTCCAGGTCGCAAGGATCTGTACACAATTCCTGGAAGCAAAATGTCCCAGTTCTTTAATGGCCTGCATACTCAGGCATGTCAACCATTGAGCATGTTTGGGATGCTCTGGACTGACGCGTACAACAGCGTGTTCTAATTCCTGCCAATATCCAGCAACTTCGCACAGCCATTGAAGAGGAGTGGGACAACATTCCACAGGCCACAATCAACAGCCTGATCAACTCTATGCGATGGAGATGTGTCACGCTGCATGAGGCAAATGCTGGTCACACCAGATACTGACTGGTTTCCTGATCCACACCCCTACCTTTTTTTAACGGTATCTGTGACCAACAGAATCATATGTGTATCCCATTCATGTCAAATCTATAGATTAGGGCCTAATGAATGTATTTAAATTAATTGATTTCATTATATGAACTGTAACTCAGTAAACATGTTGAAATTGTTGCATGTTGTGTTTATATTTTTGCACAGTGTACTTTCCTTTACCTCTGAAAACCGGAAGTAGGGACCCCTCTCAGACGCCTGCCACATTAAAGTGACAAAGTCAAAGGCATAGGTGACGAGTCCATAAGCCTAGCGGAAGCTTTTCCTAAAGTCAATTGAATTACAAAGAAAAGAGATGAAATGTATCTATAGCCTAGGCCTACTCTACGCCACTACACACTGTGTTGAACAATATTTTTTTGCAAACAGTGATTGAGTTATATTATTAGCCTAAATTATGACTATCCAATCAAATCATCACATTAAGAATAGTAAGCTATAAGTCTGCAAATTCCAAAGATCCTTTATTATGATGGAAACGTGCTTTCCCAATGTTGAAACCCAAGCGCAGCCTATGGTCAAAGGGCTTGTTCTAAATTACAGCCTGACTGACTGATCTACAAAGAACCTTGCATCATAAAAAGCTACTCAATATTATTTGTTAGTCAGTCAGTCTAAAATTACCCATGATACATTACGGATTTGATCCACACCTCCATGATCAAGGTTTGATCAATGAACCACACTGCGCAAGCGGCCAGTATCAGAGCACTGCCATCTGACCTCACACTTCTGTCAAGATTGGTTAACCACGCCCACCCACTCCCTTTAGCCAATGAACGACTTTCGGAACTTTTCTCCATTTCAAACTCCTTGCGTCCTCTCCTCGCTCCTCGACTCCTTCTAAAAAAACAACATTGGAATAGAATGTCAGAGGAGGGACTTCTGGCTTTCTCGTCCAATTGGTTTTGAGAAGGAGGCGAGGAGAGAGGACCCGAGGAGTAGCAAATGCAATTGAAATTCTCACCCGGGGCTTCCAATCCCTCCGTGCAACCATTCGACAGTATATTCGCTGCTCGAGAGACCGATACAGGGGGACATGTAGACCTTCTAAACTCACTACGGTGATGTGTTAACGACAGTAGAGTAGACGAGAGCTGGGATCACTCAAACCGGGAGAACGAGTAGAAAGCAAAATTAAACCGCATTTTATGTCATGGTTGGAAGTTTTGACGGATCTCATAAAACAGTGGATTCTTTAAATGTCATTGTAAACACAATTCTGGGGTTGACACAGGAGTGGAGGTCTCTGTAATCGCATTTTCCCCTTTTCCAATGGACACGCATTTGGAGACGCCTGGTACACCAAGTAGACCTATGGAATTACTTCTGTAATGTGGATTGCAATTTTATTTAAAAAAAATAAAGATCTACTTCAGAACAATGTGAGAAGATATTCATTCTGGATTTTAATGTTTCTGGATATCTTGAAAATTATTGGCAACAGTTGAAAGTCGCTATGCTCAAGGGATTTGTGCTCAGGTGTCTTCCCTGCTCCGACCAAAATGGATTTGACGCCACTACAACCCACCTTCTCTCTTTAACAGAAGTTCTAACAGTTCTCACACTTTATTAACATACCATTTCAAATTTCACAAATGCTTTGGAAGAAATCGCAAGACGACCCGCATGGATTTTAAATCGGCATTCGGAATTTCAATCATGAACTTTGTTGACAGTTTGATAACCTTATTTCTCCTGACGCTTCTGTATTTGTCAGCTGTCAAGGTAAGCTATGTGTCATAACAGACCCAGGGTCTCTAAATGGACGTCAAGAAATGTATTATATTTGTGAAATGTGGTCAAGTGTAGGTCGTCCTTGTCGCTCCCCTTACTAGGTCATTGCTCATGTTTTAACAGCCTCAAAATGTTTCGTGGCATCGGATATATTTAAATAGCTATTATGCAAATCTGACACTGCTCCAACTTCATGTATTTACTGTCTGATGTGGTGCGTTGTCGTTAACAGAGGTTATACACTTTAGAGTCTAGACTGGTGATTGCGGGCCTGCTCAGAACCACCTTGGCGATATTATTACGTTTTAAAGGCGCAGCGGCATTTTGAATTTGTAGAGAAATGGCAACATTTTCGCTGCCTGCACACTCGATCAAATAGCTTCATTAGTCGACACTAACAGAAGTCCACAACACATTTTAAATGAACATTTCTAAAAAAAAAAAAGTGCATTGGCTTCATATTTTATTAAGGCTTTAAAATTACGTTAACGCTTTAAAATGTAGACTTTGACATAGGCTGGTTTGAAAATCATTCATCAAGATTTTGAAGCCTCCACATAACCCTTGAGCAAAAGTTTAGGGTAAAACAAAAACCCCAACCAATATAGCTCTATAGACACTGGCCTGAATAGGTTAAACTCCTGAATTATATAGAATTGGCCTATACTTTCTCAGCCCGCATCCCATCAACGGTCAACCCGTGAACACCGCATGAGACCGGTGTTCATAAACTAGCTCTTTGACTCTGTGGAGTCAAAGCTGGCGCAATTTGTCGTAATTAGTAATATCACCACATTGTCCATGGGCAAGTCTTCAGTAAGAGCCTTTGAGGTGTTGCGGTTACTCATAAGTTCCAATCGCCAGATCCTCACACCACCCAAGGGGCGGGGACTGCTGCTTCCTGAAAAGAAACGATGGGTCTATTTTACTTCTCAGCCTGGGGTGAAAATGGTTGTGGATAAGCATCTGCCTCTGATTCCAAAGATTGAAAGTAGTTTATTTTTATTTTTAAGCCTATCCCAAACATTAACCTTACCTTAACCATTCGAGGTTAATGCCTAACCTTAAGAATTTGGAGTTAATGCCTGAATTTAATCCTACCTTAAAAATGTGGAGTTGATCCCTAAACACTTTGAAATTTGACGTTTGGAACAACTTCGAAATTTGATGTTTAATAAACATGGATGAACGTGTAATTCTGACGTGAGACTTTGAGAACTGGTGTCACCGGTTGAGGTTGATATTATTCGCTTGCATTGTTCCGCCTAAACTCCGTAGTCCTCAGTGAAAGCCACTTGGTAATGCGGCCTCGCGCAATCCTGGGCAGAAATTGCACAAGTTTGTGTTTGATGATGATGGTGTGTGTGCGTGTTTGCATATGAGTGGATAGATGCCAACCACTGTGGCAGAACTGCTGACAACAATCCCCCAGTGGAGAAATGTCGCAAGCTGTGGGCTGGATGCGGGTCATTGTAGCAACAATTAACAAGTTTGGTCTGAGTTGCGTAGCCTACACTCGCATAGAGGATTAAATGGGTAACATTTGCAAACATAGGCTTACAATTTATTTCATCTTCACAGTGAATTTCAATGTAGGCCTTGGCTTTGAAACAAAATAAACAAACCGGTTGATATTTGACAGCGGCCAATGTCATATCGTGTCTGCGCCACGTAGCTTCTTTGGTTACAATTTAGAGAATGTGAACTGCACTGCACTGTAATATGACGTTCATAAATGTAAGGCTACAATGTAACCTCCAATTTGTGTGCCCCTTTTAATTTCTCCCGTGCAGAGTTCCCACATAACGAAAGAAGGGTGGAGGATTTCGCATGACGGCGGTAGGTGTAAGGCACCTTGGGGAAATGACTTTTTCATTGGGCTCCCTCCAAGGCAATGGAACAGGGTTTGTGTGGTTCACATTGAGCGCACATGGGGACCCACGCCGCCTGGTGGACTGAAGCGTAACTGCACTAGGTCCTCAGGTTGGCTGAATAGACTCCAACATTGAAGCCATAGTAACACATTTCAAACGGAATGTTGTCAATTTTCACTTATAATCTCCACAAATTACATTTGAAGTATTGTGTGAGGTTAAGATAGTGAAATGTTATCTTAACAGGATTTTTATAGAATGAAATTTAGTCTCTGGCCTTCTTGGCTTCTTTACACAAGCATAAGTTGCACAATAAAGGAGCTGCTGTCCATCAGAAGCTGAATGTTATATGCGTGTTTAGGTTCTTGGTATAGTAAATGTGTGTATGTCTCTCCTCAGTGATACCCTTCATGGAGGTGTACAATAAGAGCCTGTGTCAGCCCAGAGAGCTGCTGGTAGAGATCACACAGGAGTACCCAGAGGAGGTAGAACACATCTTCATCCCATCCTGTGTGGTGCTGACACGCTGCGCAGGCTGCTGCAACGACGAGATGCTACAGTGCACGCCAACCTCCACGCATAACGTCACCATGGAGGTGAGAGACTGACCCCTGACCTTTGACTGTTGAACCCCTTACCTCTTGCATTTAGACTGGACACCTCCTCAAAATGGCCCTAAACTCCCCCTATCCCTTTCAGGAATCTCTCCAGCCTCTTTCTGACAATCCATGTGCTACATGCGTGTCTCAAGTTCTGTGGGTCTATATATGTAGAGATGGGATAATGAACGAGGGCCTATGCATTCTATGGAAAATACTGAATGACGTGAAGCTTCCACAGAGTTGCATTATCTTCTAGAGAACACATAGAGCCCTGAGTTGATTATCCCTTTAATACCATGGCTATAATTTGACACATTGCTGCTAGAAAAAGTATGAACATGTATGAACTAACTAACTGTATGTCACTCTGGATAAGAGCGTCTGCTAAATGACTAAAATGTCAATGTATTTGTTAATATGAATTATATTTTAAAACTAGACTTTCCTTTACACAAACCATTGCAATTTGACTATATAACTCACAGGTTTCAGCTTGCTTTATGCAGGTTTGCATTGTATAGGCCTATACAACTGTAATTAAACGTAACTCCCACAGTCTATTTATGTAATCAGTATTGTGTTTGATAGATAGATAGATAGATAGATAGATAGATAGATAGATAGATAGATAGATAGATAGATAGATAGATAGATAGATAGATAGATAGATAGATAGATAGGTACTTTATTGATCCCCGAGGGGAAATGTCTTCGTCAAGCAGCTACGAAAAAACACAGGGCAGGTGCAAAATGTCAGAACGAAAATACACAAAAGACAGATACACGATACATGATACATAAAGAGGCAGTATGAAAAAGTATAAAAATACAAGAATGTCTGGAGAGCAAAAAAGCTATAAAAAGACATTGCATTGTATGGGTAGCCAGCCAGCCCAAGTTTGAATGTAGCCTAAACCAAATTTGATCACGTTCACATTTCCTCCTCACACAAATATGTGGGCTATAAATAGACTACATAACCCTGGCAAGAGGGGACCGGGCGCATTGGCTGTAGCCTATGGAGCTGCAGGCTGTGGTTGTCATCAGTAGCTTAGTTGATCAGACTGAGAAATCCTCTCATTTTCTTCCCATACAGTTCAAGTGTAGGCTGCTGCAATATTTCTGTCAAGAGTTCTTGCTTGTGTATGTTGGTAGTGATGTTTTATCACGTTTGCTAAATAAATACTGGAGGACAGTGGAGCGGCGTGCGCTTTGTGCCTGGCCTGCGCAACTTGTGATTTCTGTGAACCTGCAGCACTCCAATATGAAGGACAGAATGCTCACATAGTGCTCGAGATGACATATCGAGTCTCTGGAGTCATACAGCTCAAGTCAACGTTAAGTCAAAGTCAAGTGGCAGATGTATTTTTAATTTTTTTGCCAAGTCAAATCTTAAGTCACAAAATGTGTGTACTCGAGTCCAAGTCACGTGATCGAGTCCACATCTCTGACTATAGCCTTTGAATTCTACCGGGCGAATATCTAGTGCGTTACAGGGAAATAATGCACACTCTAGAATGCCCTTCAAGCCAATCAGAAACGTTTTCAACAATGCCATGATATATGTAAGGGATAATCAACAAGGGGCTATGCGTTTTATGGAAAATAATTAACGACGTGGAAGGTGTGTTCCACAACGCGGTTGCATTATTTTCCAGAGAACTCAGAGTACAGAGTTGATTATCCATTTTATACCATGGTTATAATTGAACAGATTTGCAGCTAGAAATGTCTTAATTTGCCGGAAGAAATTTGTTCAACATCACTAACGTAGCTAGTTTACTAGATAGCTGCAGTAGTCGCCGTTATAACCAAACCATAAGTCCTAGCTTGCCATTATGAAAATCTAATTCAACAATGACAATAAGGTTTCAATTAGACTTTTGCTTTCAAAAGCAGCTCAAACATAGAACATGTAAGAATGAACTTCATAGCCATTGAATTCTACCGAGCAAATATACTGTGCGTTATAGGGATATAATCCATGCTCTAGAATGCCAATCAGAAACAAGTATTGAACAATGCAATTATATAAAAGTGTTTAAAGAGAGAGTCTATATGTGTGAGTATGTTTGACCGTTCTATACTGTCTTCTACGGTTTTGTTTCCACAGATAAAAAGAATAAAACCCCAAAGGCAACAAAATGATATCTTTATGAGTTTTACAGAACACAGTGCATGTGAATGCAGGTAAGACTGTTTAAGTATTTTGTACACACACACACACCTACTATCTAATCCAGTGTTGTTCTCAGTTCCTCTTCTACGAGGAATTCAGGGGCATTTACTGTAAACAGCGATATTGATTGTCTCTGTTAGATAACTAAGAGTATGTTCCTACTTCCTGGTGCCATCTACAATCACACAGAGCACTGATCAGGGCCTGTATCCACAAAGCCTCTCAGAGTAGGAGTGCTGATTTAGGATCAGATCCCTCCTGTCCATATTATCGTATTCATTATGATATTAAGGCAAAACTGATCCTAGATCAGCATTCTTACTCTGAGACACATTGCAGGTCACAGAAAAGTTGCACGTTATGAACCATGTATCAGTTTTTCCTTTAGCGCCATAGCTATTGATTTATTTAACATTTTATAAAGATTTCTATCCTACGTTCAGTGTGTATAATTTAATTTGTAGTTTCTTAACCATTAATAAACTCTTTGTAAATCACTATGTTTTCACATATCTTAACTAGTTTATAAGTAGACTGCATAGTTTTACATGGTTTTCTCTGAACCTATTGAGAGTACTGTGAAATGAAATGTGACGTTTCACAATTCTTGGCCTCCTGTACCCACTGGATTAGCTGTGAGCCAGAGGATTTGTTGTTCCATAATCAGTTATAGAGAAATGAACTGTCAAATTGAGCAACAAAATAGACTTGACAATCAGCTATTGTTATCAGATATTGTATATTCTTGTGTGTGTGTGCACCCTTGTCTCTCTGTGTGTGTGTGTGTGTGTGTGTGTGTGTGTGTTGTTTGAAAACAAATCAAGGACATAAGACAGGGAGAAAGCCTTCCTTTTCATGACTACTTAGGCATCAGGGATGGGAAAAAAAGCTGGAGTGCTACAGGGCCACCCAGGCTGATCCCTGCCTATGTCCATCTATCTATCTATCCACTGTTGATGATCTGAACCTGTTTACAAAGAAACAAAACAGTGGGCTGTATTTTGGGTTTATTTGGGATCCCCGTTAGCTGTTGCCAAGGCTACAGTACTCTTCCTGGGGTCGAAACACCTTAATGCATTTACATTACATATAAAACAAAATATAAAACAGTATATCATATTACACTACTACATATCTACAATACAACATGTATAATACCACCATACAACAATATTACAATGTATGTGTGTGTAGAGTGCGTGTGCTAGCGCTTGTGTGCGTATGCGTGTGTTGATCCATGAGAGACTGACATGCATATCATTAATGTAAGCGCCCCGTGTACTTTTAAGGGCCAGCAGTGCTGCCCTGTTCTGAGCCAATTGTAATTTTCCTAAGTCCCTCTTTGTGGCACCTAACCACACAACTGAACAGTAGTCCAGGTGAGACAAAACTAGGGCCTGTAGGACCTGCCTTGTTGAAAGTGTTGTTAAGAAGGTAGAGCAACACTTTATTATGGACAGACTTCTCCCCATCTTAGCTACTGTTGTATCAGTTTGCAATCCAGGGTTACTCCAAGCAGTTTAGTCACCTAAACTTGCTCAATTTACACATTATTCATTACAAGATGTAGTTGAGGTTTAGGGTTTAGTGAATTGTTTGTCCCAAATACAATGCTTTTAGTTTTTGAAAAATTTAGGATTGACTTATTCCTTGCCACCCATTCTGAAACTAACTGCATCTCTTTGTTAAGTGTTGCAGTCATTTCAGTCGCTGTTGTAGCTGGCGTGTATAGTGTTGAGTCATCCACGTACATGGACACAAGTTGCATGTCGTTGGTAAAGATTGAAAAAAGTATGGGGCCTAGACAGCTACCTTGGGGAATTCCTGGTTCTACCTGGATTATGTTAGAGAGGATTCCATTAAAGAACACCCTCTGTGTTCTGTTAGACAGGTAACTCTTTATCCACAATATAGCAGGGGGTGTAAAGCCATAACACATACGTTTTTCCACCAGCAGACTATGATCGATAATGTCAAAAGCCGCACTGAAGTCTAACAAAAACAGCCCCCACAATATTTCTATCATAAATTTCTCTGAGCCAATCATCAGTCATTTGTGTAAGTGCTGTGCTTGTTGAATGTCCTTCCCTATAAGCACGCTGTAAGTCTGTTGTCAATTTGTTTACTGTTAAATAACACTGTATCTGGTAAACACAATTTTTTCCAAAAGTTTACTAACAGGCTGATTGGTCGGCTGTTTGAGCCAGTAAAGGGGGCTTTACTATTCTTGGGTAGCGGAATGACTTTTGCTTCCCTCCAGGCCTGAGGGAACACACTTTCTAGTAGGCCTAATTTGAAGATATGGCAAATAGTAGTGTCAATATCGTCTGCAATCTTCCTCAGTAACTTTCCATCCAGGTTGTCATTGTTCATAGAACAATAATTGTTTCTCCTAATTTTTCCTAATTTGGTCAGATATACTTGGATGTGTAGTGTCAGCGTTTGTTGCTGGCATGTCATGCCTAAGTTTTCTAATCTTGCCAATGAAAAGTCGTAAAAGTAGTTGGCAATATCGGTTGGTTTTGTGATGAATGATCCTTTTTGCCCAAAATTTCAATGAAGGAGCTCCAAAGCTTTATACTGTCATTCTTTATATCATTTATTTTTGTTTCATAGTGGAGTTTCTTCTTCTTTTTATTTAGTTTAGTCATGATTTCTCAATTTACAGAACGTTTGCCAATTGGTTGTAAAGCCAGACTTATTTGCCAGACCTTTTGCCTCATCCCTCTCAGCCATTTTTTAAATTCCTCATCAATCCATGCGGATTTAACCATTTTAGTCATTTTCTTAACGGGTGCATGCTTATTAGTAAGGTAAGGGCTGTAAGGTAACGTCATGTTTGTTTCTGTCTTTCAGGCCAAAGAAAGAAGTGAAAGAACAGAGAGAAAAGTGAGTACTTGCTCTTTGTTGATTTGAGAAGCGATGTCCATCATTTTCTTGTCCATCTCTATGTCATTCTTTCTCTCTCTATCTTTCACTGTCCTCTCTCGCTCTCTCTATCGCTCTTTCTCCTGTGCTGACACATTTTCAAAATATCTCTCTTAAACTGTGTGTTACACACAGTATACAACAGTATATCAAATGATCACTCACAGATCCAATGAGCTTCCTGAAGTTCACAAAGAATCACATCCCTTTAATCCATTCTAATTTCATAACCCTTTGAGCTCTCAGGTCAGACACACGGAAAACCCCTAGAATGCTTCACCCAGGTGAATAAGTGACACCTGATGAGGTCAATGTTCTCTGCTCCTGTCATCTAATGTCGTTTTATAGACACCTGCTGCTCTATACATTCCTCCGTTATGATCCTCCCTTCTGTCGCTGTACCTGCCTTTAAGTATGTCTCAGGGTTCGTGTCTTTACCTCTGTTTTACAGGATCCTGTGATGTGTAGATGACTGTGTGTTTTTAGAGACCTCCTTTAACCTTTTTTTTGTGTGTTTATGGGTCTGGCTTTAGTGGATTTCTTGTACTACAATTCATTTTTCCCGCTCTACATGGGATTGTCTAGTTTTCCTATTGCCTAAACCTATGGGATTACGAGGGTCTTTGGTTGTATTTAGGTTTAATATGTCTTGTGTCCAGCAGTATAGATAAGTGTTTGTTTCTGAGACCCTATCTGAACAGACTTGTTTTAACCATTTGAGTCTGAAGGCTTTAGTTGGCTTTAGTGTCCCTGCTACCATGTTTCTACACTGAGATGCCCCAGGGGTCGTTTAGTGTCCCTGCTACCATGTTTCTACACTGAGATGCCCCAGGGGTCGTTTAGTGTCCCTGCTACCATGTTTCTACACTGAGATGCCCCAGGGGTCGTTTAGTGTCCCTGCTACCATGTTTCTACACTGAGATGCCCCAGGGGTCGTTTAGTGTCCCTGCTACCATGTTTCTACACTGAGATGCCCCAGGGGTCGTTTAGTCTTTGTCTTGGCCAGGTCGCAGTTGCAAATGAGAACTTGTTCTCAACTGACCTACCTGGTTAAATAAAGGTGAAAAAAAAAAAAAAAAAAAAATAAATAGTGTCCCTGCCACCATGTTTCTGCACTGAGATGCCCCAGGGGTCGTTTAGTGTCCCTGCTAGCATGTTTCTACATTGAGATGCCCAACGGGTCATTCAACTCTTGTTTTTGATGCTACCGTGCTTTACTGTTTGCTCAACTTTTACACCTGGCCATGCTCTGGTGACGGCAGGGCTGGATTAAGAAATCATAGGCCCCGGGTCTTATATTTTATAGGGCCCCCCTCACCTTTTCGTATGTGTACACGTGCTTATGAGTGCACACTTTTTTTTATGAGCCTAACAATAAAGACGTAATTGAACTGTAAAAACAATTTCAAAGTTTTATCTGCCTCTTGGGTGTTGCAGTAAAAAAATTAAAAAATATATACATTTAGCTCTCCTTCAAGGGCCCCCAGGCCTCAGCCTATGTAAGCTCCTGCATTAATCAGGCCCTGGGTGAGGGGCCTCCTTGGTAGTTAGAGTCACAGTGGTGTTAATGATGGTACAAACGACCTCTGAAGATCAATGGGTTCCTTTCATGTCACATTTTTGTTTACCCGGCACCTGTTAAATCTGCTGGAAGTGAATACACTACCTGGTGCTCATTGTACTGTTATAAACAAGTTGAACAGGAAGAGTGACTGAAGACGTCGGGAAATGCCTTCAAAACCGGACACTAGGGGTAACAGTGGGCGCCATTACCATCAAGTAGGCTTGGGTTTTGCTAGTGCGTTGTGGACGGGGGTGGTGGACAGGCGTCATCCTTTGCGTGTTTAATCCCAGCGGTAGACCCTCAGGTTTTATTTTTAACCCCATCCTAAACCTGAACTTAACCATTCGGAATGAATGCCTAAACGTAATATTTTGAATCCCTTCCAAAACCTTAACCCGAAACCTTACCCCTTAACTTCGAAAATGTGACGTTTGGAGCAACATTTGGAGAAAAGTGCAAAAACGTCAAATTCTGCTGTGAGAGCTTGTTGAGTTCAATCAGCCAAGACTGGTGACCCAGATTAGTTGAAAGAGAACTAGGCTGAGTTGTGATTCTGGATGGCCAGATAGCTACGAACAATGACGAGAAACTGCCATGTGGGGAATCGTAAGTGACTTGTTTAATCTTCTTCTTGATTCTTGAAAAGTGTTCTTTTGAGGTGCTTTGACCGATTTCATGTCAATGCTAATATGTCTGAAATTCGCTAGCTAGCTAGCTAGCTAACCAACAACTGTAATGATGCATTTGAGAGAAACTGCTCATTTTGCAAATGTGTTGATGTTTCCAATCAACATTGGAGACTAAACAAAAATAAACACAACATGCAAAAATGTCAAAGATTTTACTGAGTTACAGTTCATGTAAGGAAATCAGTCATTGAAATAAATTCATTAGGCTATAATCTATGGATTTCACATGACTGCGAATACACATATGATTTTGTTGGTCACAGATACCTTTAAAAAAACAGGCTGTTGATTGTGGGGTGTGGAATGTTGTCCCATTCCTCTTCAATGGCTGTGCGAAGTTGCTGGTTATTGGAGGAAACTGGAACACGCTGTCGTACACGTCGATCCAGAGCATCCCAAACATGCTCAATGGGTGACATGTCTGGTGAGTTTGCAGTTCATGGAGGAACTGCGACATTTTCAGCTTCCAGGAATTGTGTACAGATCCTTGCAACATGAGGCTGTGCATTATCATGCTGAAACATGAGGTGATGGTAGTGGATGCATGGCACGACAATGGGCCTCAGGATCTCGTCACGGTATCTCTGTGCATTCAAATTGCCAAAGATAAAATGCAATTGTGTTCATTGTCCGTAGCTTAAGCCGGCCCATACCATAACCCCACCGCCACCACGAGGCACTCTGTTCACAATGTTGACATCTGCAAACCGCTCGCCCACACAACTCCATTTATCTGTAAAGAACACACTTCTCCAGCGTGCCAGTGGCCATCGAAGGTGAACATTTGCCCACTGAAGTCGGTTACGACGACGAACTGCAGTCAGGTCAAGAGTAAGTCTAAAAGTATTTGGTTTTAAACATACTTAAGTATCAAAGTAAAAGTATACAATTTCAAATTCCTTATATTAAGCAAACCACTCAGACATAATTTACAAACAAAGAATTTGTGATTATTGAGTCTGCCAGATCAGAGGCAGCAGGGATGACCATGGATGTTGTCTTGATAAGTGTGTGAATTGGACCATTTTACTGTCCGAATGTAAGGAGTACTTTTGGGTGTCAGGGAAAATGTATGGAGTAAAAAGTACATTATTTTCATTAGGAATGTAGTGAAGTAAAAGTTGGCAAAAATATAAAAAGTAAAGTACAGATACCAAAAAACACTACTTAAGTAGTACTTTAAAGTATTTTTACTTAAGTACTTTACACCTCATTTTAGTGGCCTTTTATTGTCCCCAGCACAAGGTGCACCTGTGTAAAGATCATGAAGCTTAATCAGCTTCTTGATATGCCACACCTGTCCGGTGGATGGATTATCTTGGTAACGGTGAAATGCTCACTAACAGGGATGTAAACAAATTTGTGCACAACATTTGAGAGAGAAAAGAAAAATGTCTGGATTCTTTTATTTCAGCTCATGAAACATGGGACCAACACTTTATATGTTGCGTTCATATTTTTGTTCAGTACAGTTTACATGTAGTCAACAATCTAAGACAACCCTGTCTGCTAGTTACACAAGCACCGATTTTGTTGCTAAACAACCAACCCATCTATAGTCCAGTATCCATTTGGGAATGTTAAGACTAGATGAGGGAGTGTTTTGGCAAAAGAAAGCGCTTACACAGCCAAACGTAAATATTAAATTTGTGAAACCCTTTCTTTTTGGTGTAAGAATGTCTAGAAGCCAGTGTTCTTTTGATAATTTATTTTGCTACACCGGTGACAGTCTTCTAGATTTTATGGGCCGCTCTGAATCGGAAAAAGCTTACTTGTCAAATTCTTACTCACTAGATTTATTGAGACCATTTTATTATATTTCAGTCCATATTCTCACTCCTATAGCCTCTGTGTGAATGAACAATCAATTGATTGAGTGATTGATTTACTGAACTGAAAACTCTTCCTCTCAGATGTCTCAGCGGTGCTGTGCTTCTTTCTATTTTTTCCAGAAAACCCCGGAAGGGCAAAGGCCAACAGAGAAAGCGAAAGGAAAACCAAGACCAAAAGAATCGTGAAGCGTATGTCAGCTCGGCTTTCTCTGCCCCACCTCTCCTCCCAATACCACCACCACTCAATACCACCACCACAACCAATACTACCACCTCCACCACTCCTCCCAATACCACCACCACAACCAATACTACCACCACCACCACTCCTCCCAATACCACCACTCCTCCCAATACCACCACCACCACCACTCAATACCACCACCACCACTCAATACCACCACCACCACTCAATACCACCACCACCACCACTCAATACCACCACCACCACCACTCAATACCACCACTCCTCCCAATACCACCACCACCACCACTCAATACCACCACCACCACTCAATACCACCACCACCACCACTCAATACCACCACCACCACCACTCAATACCACCACTCCTCCCAATACCACCACCACTCAATACCACCACCACAACCAATACTACCACCTCCACCACTCCTCCCAATACCACCACCACTCAATACCACCACCACAACCAATACTACCACCTCCACCACTCCTCCCAATACCACCACCACAACCTACCACCACCACAACCAATACTACCACCTCCACCACTCCTCCCAATACCACCACCACAACCTACCACCACCACCACTCCTCCCAATACCACCACCACCACTCAATACCACCACCACCACCACTCAATACCACCACCACCACTCAATACCACCACCACCACCACCACTCAATACCGCCACTCCTCCCAATACCACCTCCACCACTCAATACCACCACTCCTCCAAATACCACCTCCACCACTCAATACCACCACTCCTCCAAATACCACCTCCACCACTCAATACCACCACTCCTCCCAATACCACCACCACCACTCAATACCACCACCACAACCAATACTACCACCACCACTCCTCCCAATACTACCACCACCACTCAATACCACCACCACCACTCAATACCACCACCACCACCACCACTCAATGCCACCACCACCACCACTCAATGCCACCAACCACCACTCAATACCACCAACCACCACTCAATACCACCAACCACCACTCAATACCACCAACCACCACTCAATACCACCACCACCACTCAATACCACCACCACCACTCAATACCACCACCACCACTCAATACAACCACCACTCAATACCACAACCACTCAATACAACCACCACTCAATACCACCACCACCACCCAATACAACCACCACTCAATACCACAACCACCACTCAATACCACCACCACTCAATACAACCACCACCACTCAATACAACCACCACTCAATACCACCACCACCCCTCAATACCACCACCACTCAATACCACCACCACTCAATACCCTCAATACCACCACCATCACTCAATAACCTCAATACCACCACCACCACCACCACTCAATACCACCACCACCACTCAATACCACCACCACCACCACTCAATACCACCACCACCACTCAATACCAACACCACTCAATACCCTCAATACCACCACCACCACCACTCAATACCACCACCACCACTCAATACCAACACCACTCAATACCCTCAATACCACCACCACCACCACCACTCAATACCACCACCACCACCACTCAATACCACCACTTAATACCACCACCACCACACAATACCACCACCACCACCACACAATACCACCACTCAATACCACCACCACCACACAATACCACCACCACCACTCAATACCACCACCACCACTCAATACCACCACCACCACTCAATACCACCACCACCACACAATACAACCACCACCACTACTCAATACCACCACCACCCAATACAACCACCACTCAATACCACCACCACCCAATACAACCACCACTCAATACCACCACCACCCAATACAACCACCACTCAATACCACCACCACCACTCAATACCACCACCACTCAATACCACAACCACCACTCAATACCACCACCACCACTCATTACCACCACCACCACTCAATACAACCACCACCACTCAATACAACCACCACCACTCAATACAACCACCACCACTCAATACCACTCAATACCCTCAATACCACCACCACCACTCAATACCCTCAATACCACCACCACCACTCAATACCACCACCACCACTCAATACTACCACCACTCAATACTACCACCACTCAATACTACCACCACTCAATACCCTCAATACCACCACCACCACCACCACTCAATACCCTTAATACCACCACTCAATACCCTCAATTCCACCACCACCACTCAATACCCTCAATACCACCACCACCACCACCACCACCACCACTCAATACCACCAACCACCACTCAATACTACCACCACCACTCAATACCACCACCACCACCACTCAATACCACCACCACCACTCAATACCACCACCACCACTCAATACAACCACCACTCAATACCACCACCACCACTCAATACCACCACCACCCAATACAACCACCACTCAATACCACCACCACCACCCAATACAACCACCACTCAATACCACCACCACTCAATACAACCACCACTCAATACCACCACCACCACCACTCAATACCACCACCACCACACAATACCACCACCACTCAATACAACCACCACTCAATACCACCACCACCACACAATACCACCACCTCTCAATACAACCACCACCACTCAATACAACCACCACCACTCAATACCACCACCACCACTCAATACCACCACCACCACCACTCAATACTACCACCACTCAATACCACCACCACTCAATACCACCACCACTCAATACCCTCAATACCACCACCACCACTCAATACCCTTAATACCACCACTCAATACCCTCAATACCACCACCACCACTCAATACCCTCAATACCACCACCACCACCACCACTCAATACCACCACCACTCAATACAACCACCACTCAATACCACCAACCACTCAATTCCACCACCAACCACTCAATACCACCACCACTCAATACCCTCAATACCACCAACACCACTCAATACCACCACCACTCAATACCACTCAATACCACCACCACTCAATACCCTCAATACCCTCAATACCACCACCACCACTCAATACCCTCAATACCACCACCACCACTCAATACCCTCAATACCACCACCACCACTCAATACCACCACCACCACTCAATACCCTCAATACCACCACCACCACTCAATACCACCACCACTCAATACTACCACCACTCAATACCACCACCACTCAATACCCTCAATACCACCACCACCACTCAATACCCTTAATACCACCACTCAATACCCTCAATACCACCACCACCACCACTCAATACCCTCAATACCACCACCACCACTCAATACCCTCAATACCACCACCACCACCACCACTCAATACCCTCAATACCACCACCACCACTCAATACCAACACCACTCAATACCCTTAATACCACCACTAAATACCCTCAATACCACCACCACTCAATACCACCACCACTCAATACCACCACCACCACTCAATACCCTCAATACCACCACCACCACTCAATACCCTCAATACCACCACCACCACCACCACTCAATACCCTCAATACCACCACCACCACTCAATACCAACACCACTCAATACCCTTAATACCACCACTAAATACCCTCAATACCACCACCACCACCACCACTCAATACCACCACCACTCAAGACCCTCAATACCTCCACCACCACCACTCAATAACCACCACCAGTGTATGGAGTGATAGAATAATGGTAAAGATAACAGAACTGAACCAACCAGCATGGCTTTTTGCAGAAGATCTCACTAATCCGGTATCTGTTGTGGGGATCATCCAAGGCCTACGTTAGTGTTGAGTCTGTCTCGCTTTGCTGTGTCTCACATTCACCCTTTCCCCCTTGTTTCTTTTCCTCCCTCCAAACAGGTTGTTGCTGTTCCGTTTGCCATCGCTGGGCTTAGTTTGCAATGTGAGCATTCAGTACGAGAGAGAGCTATCATATTGTTGTTTCTTTCTGGGTTATGTAAATCAACCAGTTTAGTCCGTTCTCTTTGATGCCTCCGTGGGTCTCGACAACACGATGAACACAAAACAATGTTTAGTTTGGTGCTGTTTTCAATGGAAAGAGATGCTCGTGCTTCTGCAATTGTCTTAATGTCAAAGAACAGAGTGGTTCTGTTCACTGTGCTGTGCCTTTAGTTCTCAATGGAATGTCTGTCTGTCATCCCCCATACTCAGTGAAAATGGTTTGGTCCACTATCAACCCCTCTGTGTGGAAACAGAATGGTACAGTCTCTCTAGTGCCGTTCTCTGTCATTTAAACCAGATCTATTCTCTGTTATCTACTGGTTCTCTATCTAATCTGTGTCTACAGGTGTAGGATCTTAACTTCAGACAGTTTGCTACAGCAGGAAAATAATCCTGCAGCAACAGGAAATGTGAATTGTCATGTGAATTTTAATTAATGGGTGTTTTTGTAGTGGTTTATAAATTTTTTTCGTTACGGCAAGTCACACTACAAGTTTCCATTTTCCATTCACAGCAACAAAAAACTGATCAAATTAATATCATACATCTGTATAAGGGAAAAACAATACTTTTAATATTTTAATTCAATAAAATTGAATCCTGTATCTTTACGCACAAAGACAACCTCTGAGTTTTATTTGACCATGTAAAAAGAGAGTTTTGGGATGTGTTGAATTTGACAGTGTTTTGTGTCTTAAGCCTCACATCCCTGCCAAAGCTTGCTGGTGCATGTCTAACCAAAACAATGCATACTGTATGTGGGCAAGCCAAATCATCAAGAATCACTCCCCCCTACCACCCTGCGAGACAGGAGGACGTCTCCCTGCCAACATTGGATGAGTTGGGGAACAGGGGAGAGAGGGCGATGGTTTTGGTGGGTAATTTATTTTTCCTCTCCTCTCTCTGTCTGTCTATAGTCAGTGCAAGCCATGTTGTGATGGCTGTTCAGAGAGGAGGAAGCAGGGGTTCATCCAGGACCCTCTGACCTGCCAGTGTTCCTGCAGAAACTCCAACGCCCACTGCAGGGCGCGTTACCTGGAGCTCAACGAGAGGACCTGCAGGTGTGTTTGTGTGTGGGTGTCAGGGGGACTCTTGACCTCATAATTCGGTATGGTAACCAAGATGGTGTTTGGTAACATAACAGCCTACCGTTAGCCAAGAACCTGACCAAGACATTGGCGCTCAGTTCCCAGACCACAAGATCAAGTGTGTGTTTCATGCAACCATACAGCCCTACATCTCTGTTTAATGCCCATCTTCTTCCCCCAGATGTGACAAGCCGAGAAGATGAGAGACCAAGCTTCAGATGAAATTACATGAAGGAATATTCACAAGATATTTCACAGCTCAGCACTTTGAACTTTCAACTCTGAGCTCATCTTCTCCGTGGAAAGGATTCCCCTGGACTGACTGAGAAACAACAGAGAGAACAGGAGAAAGAAAATGAATGAACAGAAAAAGACATCCCAATGTATATCTGTACATACTAAAAGTACAGAAGTTTTATTGCTGCTAAAAGAAAACTAACTGAAACCCATCATTATAAAAAAGCAAACAGCCGTGTGGTTTTGTGTTTCGCTGGCGTGTGACCGGACTGCAGTTTTGTTGTCAATTCATTTATGCAAATTCTTCACTGGATATATGAGTGGCTATGTGTCGAAACAGAAACAACAACACCTAGCTATGTGGTATATTTATCAGCAGGGAGGGATGTAAAGTACTGACCCATAGACTGCCGTTGCAGGAACCCAATGGCAGGACAGCCAATGGGAAAACTGGGATCCGTCCCTTTGTGACATAATTTCCTTTACCTGAAAGGAAGTTCTAGAACTGATGAGTAGAACTTGTGGAATGCTAGAACTACGTCTCTTACTGCCCTTACTAGCAGTGGAACTGGATTTGGAGTGCCATAATACTTCTAAAGGGATACTGATGATTGATTTTGGTATACATGGAAACCTCTAGAAACAACTTATACTGTAGCTTGATTTCATTGAGAAACTGTACCTCACAAACTGTGCTGATCACGTCAGTGTGAGAAATCCTGAATTTGCTTCTTAAATTATTTGTTGTTTATTTTTTTGGAAGGGAGAGTATGGTACGCTGTCTGCGCTTGGACTCAATACAAAAGGCAATAGTATCGATGGCAAGCAGTCTGTCTGTATATAGTGCCAGTAAACATTTTGGACACCTACTCATTCAAGGGCTTTTCTTTATTTTTATTATTTTCTATATTGTATTGCGATGGAGAATTGCGAAGACATCAAAACGTTGAAATAACACATATGGAATCGTATAGTAAGCAAAAAAAGTGTTCAAGCATATTTGAAGAATCTCAAATATAAAATATATTTTGATTTGTTTAACACTTTGGTTACTAATGATTCAATATGTGTTATTGCATAGTTTTGATGTCTTCACTATTATTCTACAATGTAGAAAATAGTAAAAATAAAGAAAAACCCTGGAATGACTGGTACTATATACTATACATACTTAATATCCCTTATGTCATTGTCCGCTATAGATAATTTATAATGTTAGAGTATTTTCAGTATTCAGCCATCTACCCGTATTTAATTTGATCTATTTATATATTCAGTGTTATGTTCCTCTTGGGTTTCCGTCCTCCCCGCTATGTGATGTCATCGTTGTCTCCTCTCTGCCTATAGCTAAATGGAGAACCTCTGCTCTTGGCTTTTATAAGGAAAAGAAAATCTTTGTTAACATTCCTGAAATGGATCATTTGTATGGATTCCCTTTGTAGGGTGGGGTTGTTGCGTGTGATTTTCACCCTGCTCTTGTGTGTGTGTGTGTGTGTGTGTGTGTGTGTGTGTGTGTGTGTGTGTGTGTGTGTGTGTGTGTGTGTGTGTGTGTGTGTGTGTGTGTGTGTGTGTGTGTGTGTGTGTGTGTGTGTGTGTGTGTGTGTGTGTGTGTGTGTGTGTGTGTGTGTGTGTGTGTGTGTGTGTGTGTGTGTGTGCGCGCGATAGAGAGAGGCAGAGTAAACTTTTGCTTGTCTTGAGCTCCACCACGTAAATAACAATAAACCCTTGCTGAAAAAAAGCTTGGCTTACCAAGTCAACGCTTCCATTTTGTGTTTGAATTAAATCTAGCAATCTGAAACCTACAGTGCATTTGAAAGGTATTCAGACCCCTCCCCCTTTTCCACATGTTGTTACATTATAGCCTTATTCTAAAATGGATTAAATTATATCTATTTTTTTAGTCAATCTCCAAAACAATACCCCATAATGATGAAGCAAAAACAGGTGTCTAGAATTTTTTGCAAAAGTCATGGGGTCTGAATAGTTTCCGAATGCACTGTAACTGCTATCTCGAGTATATGATTAAGTGTCTTGCTCAAGGGCACATCAACATATTTTTCAGCTAGTCAGCTCGGGGATTCAAACCAGCGACCATTCTGTTACTGGCCCAACACTCTTAACCACTAGGCTTATTGTTTCTTTTACAATGTAAACATGTTTTTTTTCTGTGACAGTGTAAAGTAGTAAAGCATATTATTTACAAATGATATCGTTTTTAACATGAAACTGTTTTGATATGTAGTAACGGTTGGGAGACAACACCCTACTAGTCTACCAACTACATACATTACACTAACCAACTACATCCACTACACCTGTCAGCTACATCCACTACACCTACTAACTACATCCACTACATCTACCAACTACATCCACTACACCAAACCAATTACATCCACTACACCAAACCAATTACATACACTACACCTACCAATTACAACCACTACACCTACCAACTACATCCACTACACCTACCAATTACATCCACTACACCTACCAACTACATCCCCTACACCTACCAACTACACCTACTAACTACATCTACCAACTACATCCACTCCACCAACTACACCTACTAACTACATCAACTACATCTACCAACTACATCCACTACACCTACCAATTACATCCACTACACCTACCAACTACATCCACTACACCTACCAATTACATCCACTCCACCAACTACACCTACTAACTACATCCACTACATCTACCAACTACATCCACTACACCTACCAACTAAATCCACTACACCTGTCAGCTACATCCACTCCACCTACTAACTACATCCACTACACCTACCAACTACATCCACTACACCTACCAATTACATCCACTCCACCAACTACACCTACTAACTACATCCACTACATCTACCAACTACATCCACTACACCTACCAATTACAACCACTACACCTACCAACTACATCCACTACACCTACCAACTACATCCACTCCACCAACTACACCTACTAACTACATCCACTACATCTACCAACTACATCCACTACACCTACCAATTACATCCACTACACCTACCAACTACATCCACTCCACCAACTACACCTACTAACTACATCCACTACACCTACCAACTACATCCACTACACCTACCAACTACATCCACTCCACCAACTACACCTACTAACTACATCCACTACATCTACCAACTACATCCACTACACCTACCAATTAGATCCACTACACCTACCAATTACATCCACTCCACCAACTACACCTACTAACTACATCCACTACATCAACCAACTACATCCACTACACCTACCAATTACATCCACTACACCTACCAACTACATCCACTACACCTACCAACTACATCCACTCCACCAACTACACCTACTAACTACATCCACTACATCTACCAACTACATCCACTACACCTACCAATTACATCCACTACACCTACCAACTACATCCACTACATCTACCAACTACATCCACTGCACCAACTACACCTACTAACTACATCCACTACATCTACCAACTACATCCACTACATCTACCAACTACATCCACTGCACCAGCATTTGCATAACACCCTCTGAACCAACCCTGCTAATTGTTATAGTAGCCCACGTTGGCCAGAAGGCCTAATCACCCTGTAAATGTGAATTGTTGGGTCTTTGGCCATGTCTGTTTTTAAACAGGCACCCTCTTAGTCCCAGAGGTTGCCATTGCCCACCGGATTACCTATTAGCGCAGAGCGCTAGCTAATGCAGTTGTGTGAAAACACTTCTTCACCCCAACATTTTATGCTACTCATGAAATATACCATAAACCCAGTTAATCCCAAGGGGCCCTCGCATGGCTAAACACCATTAAGAATGCAGTAAACAATTACATCTGTGATTTACTCTTGAATCCTAGGGAGGTGAGTGAGCTAGCCATCTGTTTCTCTCCCCCATCTAGCTATGTAAACGTAGCCTAACACAAGTTAGCTAGCAGACCCACTGGACTTTACTCTGTTGCTTAACAACAGCAAGTCTGTGACAGATTGGATTGTTTATATAAAGGACAGTTTAATGTGTGATCCAACCCGCTTAATGGAGGGAAAATATGATGGGATGTCCAGAATTATGTTTATGAATTAGTTTTATTGTCTTTAAGTCAAGAACTCCAGGCATACAGTGCATTTGTGGGCTCCCGAGTTGTGCAGTGGTTTTAGGCACTGCATCTCAGTGCAAGAGTCATCACTACAGTCTCTGGTTCAAATCCAGGCTGTAAGCCATCATTGTAAATTAGAATTTGTTCTTAACTGACTTGCCTAGTTAAATAAAGGTTAAATAAATAAATACAAATCTACACACAATACTCGATAATGACAAAGCAAAAACGGTTTTTTAGACATTTTTCACAGCCACTGAAATATCACATTTACATAAGTACTACAGCCTCGAGGCTTCTTGGATTTGACGCTACAAGCTTGGCACGGTGTCACGAGAGGGTGCATACATCGACCAAGACGCAGCGCAGGGATTATAGTTCCACATATTTATTTATTTATTTACTAAGTATATAAATAACCAAAATGAACAAACTATACAAAACAGAACAAACACGAAAGACAAAACGTCACGGTAACCAAAACAAACACGAATGAACGGACGTAACAATGTGGCACACTTACTGTCACCGTGACAACGACCCACATCCCCGGTGTGGAACATACAAACCTATGTAGGATCCCTAATTAGAGACGATGCAATACAGCTGCCTCTAATTAGGGATCCAACACAAACCACCACCAGAAACAGAAAGAAAAGAACTGTCAGACTCTGACCATGGCTACATAGAGAAGCAAATAGGTTTCTCTATGGCCAGAGCCTGACACACCTGTATTTGGGGAGTTTCTCCCATTCTTCTCTGCAGATCCTCTCAAGCTCTGTCAATGGATGGGGAGAGTCGCTGCACAGCTATTTTCAGGTCTGAGATGTTAGATCAGCATGATGCTGCCACCTCCAGACGTGACGCTTGGCATTCAGGCCAAAGTGTTCAATATTGGTTACATCAGACCAGAGAATCTTGTTTTCCATGGTCTGTGAGTCCTTTAGGGGCCTTTTGGCAAACTCCAAGAGGGCTGTCGTGCCTTTTACTGAGGAGTGGCCTGTTTAGTGGAATGCTGCAGAGATGGTTGTCCTTCTGAAGGTTCTCCCATATCCACAGAGGAACTCTGGAGCTCTATCAGAGTGACCATCAGGTTCTTGGTCACCTCCCTGACCAAGGCCCTTCTCCCCCGATTGGTCCGTCGGCCAGCTCTAGGAAGGGTCTTGGTGGTTCAAAACTTCTTGGAGGCCACTGTGCTGCAGACCTATTTTGGTAACCTTCCCTAGATCTCCGCCTCGACACAATCCTGTCTCGGAGCTCTACGGACAATTCCTTCGACCTCATAGCTTAGTTTTTGCTCTGACATGCACTGTCAACTGTGGGACGTTATATAGACAGGTTTGTGCCTTTCCAAATCATGTCCAATCAATTGAATTTACCACAGGTGGACTCCAATCAAGTTGTAGAAACATCTCAAGGATGATTAATGGAAACAGGATTCACCTGAGATCAATTTAGAGTCTCATAGCAAAGAGTCTGAATACTTATGTAAATAAGGTATTTCTGTATTCTTTTTTTTAAAAACAGTTTTCGCTTTGACATTATGGGGTATTGTGTGTCGATTGATAAGGAAAATGTTTGATTTAATTAATTTTAGAATAAGGCTGTAACGTAACAAAATGTGGAAAACGTCAAGGGGTCTGAATACTTTCCGAATGCACCGTAGTTATTTTACTACTGTGTATATACAGATCTGGTTTCTTCTCTTCAGAAAGACAGAAAATATTACTTTTCCCTTACAAAAATGTACCATGGTACTACTATGGTACTTTCATTCATACCATGGTAATACTATGGTACTTCCACTTATATGGTATAGTCTGAATCATGGAAATGTTCCATGGTTTTAGCTTTGAAGTATGGTAATGCCATTGTACATAAATATTGCCATGGTATTTCATCATTTATACCATGGCATAGATGTGGATCATGGAAATACCATGGTTTTAACCTGCATTATACATTCTACCATGGTTACGCACAATTATGATAAATGGTACCATCAATTATTATATGGTACCATCTTTACTAATATTTCATTACCATAGTACAATAGCAGTAATAATGCATTAAATAAATAAGAGGTTGGATGTTATTATATTGATGAATTCATATACCACTACAGGCACGTTTCTGATCAAGTCAGAGGCAGACTACTATTGTTGGTCCTAGTTTGTCTGTAACATCAAAGAAAAGGGGAAATATTTGCAGTGAAATTAGGATAATACTAACAGTAATGTTATTTGTTTGTTTGGGTTCACTGGGTTGCCAACCTGAAATGTGGGAGAATGTCAGATACACTATATACATAAAACGATTTTTGTTGCATTGTTGCTCCTAGAAAATACCATGTTATTTGCA
>CM042412.1:29579842-29609842 GCA_023634145.1 Thymallus thymallus | reverse complement strand
GTGTGTGTGTGTGTGTGTGTGTGTGTGTGTGTGTGTGTGTGTGTGATCTCCCACACATCTTTACTGAGGTCTGCACCGCCTTCAGGTCACTGGAGAACAAAACTCCCGGGCCTCATGTAAAAAATATTAGAAAAGGTGTGATTTTTCAAACAGTCCTACATACGCACACCGGTAGGAGATAACCGTTGATAAATACCAGTTGTTCTGAGCCTCAGTGCTCGAGCACGACCGTGGCTATTTGCATTTCGAAACGCCCCTAAGTAACCATATATGGTAAAAATCATCCCTTTAAAGCCCATGGGGAATATTTCCAAAACTGAAATAGAGGTGCAAGTGTCAGAGATTGAGTATAGTTGTGGCTTGACCAGTCAAAATAAAAACAGCTACAAAGGGAGGACCATTAGGACAATTCAAGTTACTATAGCAATGACAAATATACTTCATATGAGTAGGCAACACTCACCAATAAGCCATCCATCTTCAACAGCTCCCTACTGTAGGCATATAGGCCAACATTGCTGTTCTGCAGAATGAATGATTTGTGCGTTCCACCTGGCCACCTTGTCACCACATTCAGCAGCTTCTTTTGCGCATTACATAAACATACATCACCAGTACATTAAGAGTGGAAACCTTTTCTGTTCACATAGTTTAAAAACATTTTGGAGAGTTATTTCATGTCTATTACTCTGTTCTTATTTGGGAACCCATTGATGGCATGGTGCATGGAAATTGTTGGCGTTACTGTTCGTTTTGCTGTGAGATGCAGATAGACAAGATTCCGTTGAAAGTTCCCGTTGTCAAAAACCAGAGGTTGGATAGCACTTGGATGTGCACCGGAATAGGTAGGTGTTTTCCTTTTTAAACGAGCTCTTAAATCTTCACAAAGTTGATATATGATTGGTTTTGGGAAACGATATGTGATGAGCCAATCTGTACTTTCTGGGGGAAAAAGTCCCACATACCTGTCTCTAAAAATGCGCTCTCTGCGAAATACAGCGACTGCCAAATCTCCCAACACAGCAAGACCAGCCATCTCTCATTTGATTTCCCAGTATCTCAGTCTTTTATAGTATCTCAACAAAGGTTTCACTTTCACACATGCCTCTAATTTAATAAATGACTGTACTTTATATGGATTATTTTCGTAACAAATGTACTGATGTGGACAAATTATATACAGCCTGTCAAGATATGTTTCATGAATTCACAATGGAAATAATTATATCAAAAAAATATTTAATTATTACTCTCACAATTTAACATACAGTGAGTGTACAAAACATTAGGAACACCTTCCTAATATTAAGTTGAACCCCCTTTTGCCCTCAGAACAGCCTCAATTTGTCAGGTCATGGACTCTTCAAGGTGTCGAAAGCATTCCACAGGGGTGCTGGCCCATGTTGACTTCAATGCTTCCCACAGTTCTACCAAGTTGGCTCGATGTCCTTCTGATGGTGGACCATTCTTGATACACACAGGAACCTGTTGAGCATGAAAAACCCAGCCTCAAAGCTTAAAAATCCTTCTTTAACCTGTACCCTCCCCTTCATCTACACTGATTGAAGTGGTGACATCAATAAAAGATCATAGCTTTCACCTGGATTCACCTGGACAGTCTAAAAAAAAAACGTTGAAAACGTTATGCAATTAAATTATATATCTATAGAGTCGTCATGTTTGTAGGCCAAACCGTTCAGACACTACAGACGATTTTGTGAGAAGCTGTCTCAAAGTCTTCAACACAGTACATAGTGAACTCCTTTGGAAGGTCATCCTGCAGTATGGCTGCCCTGGGAAATGTGTAAACATCCTGCGTCAATTCCATAAGTGGATGGTGGCCAGAGTAACAGCTGGCAGTCAGGAGCCTGAACCCTTTGGAGTTGGCACTGGAGTGAGGCAAGGGTGTGTGCTTGTGCCGTTCCTGTTCCATGTCTTCCTCTTGTGTGTCACAACACTCCTGCACAAGGACAATATTAGGGGGCGCCAAGCTGCCACAAAGTGCAAATCAGCAAACCCACAAGCAGTAGTGGTAGTCATCTTCGGATACGATGGACTATCTTAAGCAGTGTGTGTGTGTGTGTGTGTGTGTGTGTGTGTGTGTGTGTGTGTGTGTGTGTGTGTGTGTGTGTGTGTGTCAGACTTCACTTCGTATTTAGTCTCACTGTTTAGGAATGAGCTAAAAAAAAAAAAAAGATTAAAAAAAAGATAATATGACTGATTGGGTCACCACAACAAAGGAACAAGTTAATATTAACATTGTATAAAAACTATCTACCTCACTCTCTCATACCAGCCACCAGCACTACAAACTTGAGTCAGTGTCATCGGTGGTGTATACAGTAGAAGCAGAGACCAGGAGAAAAGGGAGGGAGAGAGCAAGTGGAGGAGAAAAAAGAGGAGGGGAAAGGGGATATAATGTTGGTGGGACTATGTTGTGTTTCAGGGTATGAAGCAGACAGGTCTAGCCTTGTTAGAGATAAGGTTGGTAGGACTATGTTGTGTTTCAGGGTATGAAGCAGACAGGTCTAGCCTTGTTAGAGATAATGTTGGTGGGACTATGTTGTGTTTCAGGGTATGAAGCAGACAGGTCTAGCCTTGTTAGAGATAAGGTTGATGGGACTATGTTGTGTTTCAGGGTATGAAGCAGACAGGTCTAGCCTTGTTAGAGATAAGGTTGGTGGGACTATGTTGTGTTTCAGGGTATGAAGCAGACAGGTCTAGCCTTTTTAGAGTCAAAAAGAGAACTGCCACCAACTCTGTGTGTGTGTGTGTGTGTGTGTGTGTTTGTGTGTGTGTGTGTGTGTGTGTGTGTGTGTGTGTGTGTGTGTGTGTGTGTGTGTGTGTGTGTGTGTGTGTGTGTGTGTGTGTGTGTGTGTGTGTGTGTGTGTGTGTGTGTGTCTGCATATGCGTGAGAGAGAGCCAACCAATTCCTGGCAGCAACATTCTCAAAGACGCTAGCAATGTACGGCGTCTGTGTTGGGTGTCACTTCTGGCACTTCTGCTCTCCATTCATTCTCCGGCTTATAGGTCACAGTGACATCATGAACTCTTCATTATCATTCAACATCTGTAGTCGTTGAGGTTAATGAAAAGTATCAAACATAAACTCACTGATATTGTGTCATGGTAATTGATTGCATTGTGTTGTGTCGTGTTATGTCGCTATGGCAGGACTGTCATAACTGCCAGTACTGTAACCAATCAAACCAGGCCAAAGTTGGTGCCTCCCTTCCTCCCATGCCGCTGTCAAAACATACAAATAATTCTCTCTCCTCTCTCTCTCTTTCAATATTTCTCGGTGACTCAGTCCTCTGAACTCACTTTACAGTTCTCCAAGATAAGAGATCATTTCTAAATGACTACAACAAACTTTGACCAGAACATTTGATAGAGCAGCACATTGGAGAGTCATCTGTTACTAAGCCGCTCACATGGCGCTGACAGGACAACACTTCACCCACATACATCGATACCAGAGGGTGTTGTGGTCTTAGCTACATTGGGCTAATGGTATGCGCTAATAACTATGATCATTTACTTAGTTTATTAATTTGACCCTATTAAAAACAAGCACACATAAAACTAGAAAAAACTAAGAAGGGAAACATCTATTTCCTGATTGCAGCTACATCATAAGGGATATTCATATGGGCACAGAAGACATTAACCTTATTTTTAAAGCTACCCGGAGAGGATGTCGTTTTTATGGGCAGAGACAGCTCATTCCACTCTGAAGCTCCTGTCTACAAGTACATTATATATTCAAAAGTATGTTGAAAGCCAAACTTTTATGGAAGCAACGTCAGCACAAGAACTGTTCATCGGGAGCTTCATGAAATGGATTTCCATGGCCTAGCAGCCTAAGATCACCATGCGCAATGCCAAGCATCAGCTAAAGTGGTGTAAAGCCCACCACCATTGGACTCTGTAGCAATGCAAACATGTTCTCTGGAGTGATGAATCACGCTTCACCATCTGGCAATCCGATGGACAAATCTGGGTTTGGCAGATGCCAGGAGAACACTACCTGCCTCATTGCATAGTGCCAACTGTAAAGGAATAATTGTCTGGGGCTATTTTTCATGGTTCGGGCTCCTTAGTTCCAGTGAAGGGAAATCTTACACCTCACTAATTCTCTTGTGGCTGAATGGAAGCAAGTCCCCACTGCAATGTTCCAACATCTAGTGGAAAGCCTTCCCAGAAGAGTGGAGGCTATTATAAACCAGAACCAGTCTAATCTGGGACCCCCTAGCCTCAATAGGCAGCGAGTTGAGTTCCTGCTTATGTGAGTTTGTGGTCACAATACTACACTGATAAGTTTATTCTGGGCTATCTGGAGCTTCCCCTTCAGATGCTTAGATAAACCCCCAAACCAGGAAGTACTAGCGTAGTCAAAATGGCATTGAATAAGGGCAGTGGCTAGCACTCCCATGGAGTCCCTATCAAGCAGCTTTGACTTTCTAGGCAAAAACAATGTCCTGGCATTAGCTTTACCTATCACTTTAGTGGCCATGCTCACACCTCTCAAGCTTCCATCAAGGATGCATACCAGGTAGCTAACAGAGGCTTTGGCAGTCAGCACCTCAGTCCAATCTGATTTCAGAAGACCTACACAATTTAGGACCCAAAAATACTTGCCTTCACATAAGTGCTAACGTTAGTAAACTGCTGTGCTTAGTATGGTCTCTAACATTGTTTTACTTTTATGATACACCAAATGTGTAGAGTCATCCGCATAAAGGAAAAGACGACAAGAACAAGCATCTTTCATATTATGTATGTTTTGTCAAAATAGTAGTGGCCAAAGCACGCTCCCCTGCGGAACACCACAGCTTATTAGTTTTGCCTGAGACAGTGAACCATTAACCTCCATCCCTTGCTCTCTACCTGACAAGTAGGACTTTACCCAGTGATACTGCTTAACCCCAGGGACTCCAGTTTGGAGATAGGAGGCAGTGGTTAACTGTATCACAGGCCTTCCGTAGGTCAAGAAGTACCAATCCACAAAGATTTCCCTCATCAATCTCTTTCTTGATGAAGTCAGTCAAGTAAAGTAGACATGAATCCGTGGAGTATTATTTTTTCTAAACCCTGACTGAAAATCATACAGTAGGCTTTGTTTGTTGACATATTCATTCATCTGCTCATTAAGAACTCTCAGGGTTCAACCCAGTAGTGGAATAGTCAGTGGCTAGGCTAATTATACCTGGCTAATTGCTGATAGTAGAGCCGCCTCCCGGTAGCAGCAGACATTTCTGGGGGATTAGGCGGCCGGGGGGGCGCTGTAGGTTGAGATTAAGACATTCCAAACAAGTTATTTAAAATAAAACAGGCCTATTCCTGACCACTTAAAGATGCGCTATGCAGAAATGGCCACAACATTTCCTGGTTGCTAAAATTCTAATAGTTCAGTTTGCACTACCGGTCAAAAGTTTTAGAACACCTACTCATTCAAGGGTTTTTCTTTATTTTTACTATTTTCTACATTGTAGAATAATAGTGAAGACATCAAAACTATGAAATAACACATATGGAATCATGTAGTAAACAAAAAATTCAAAATATATTTTATATTTAAGATTCTTCAAATAGCCACCCTTTGATGACAGCTTTGCACACTCTTGGCATTCTCTCAACCAGCTTCACCTAGAATGCTTTTCCAACCGTCTTGAAGGAGTTTCCACATATGCTGAGCACTTGTTGGCTGCTTTTCCTTCACTCTGCGGTCCAACTCATCCCAAACCATCTCAATTTGGTCGAGGTCGGGGGATTGTGGAGGCCAGGTCATCTGATGCAGCACTCCATCACTCTCCTTCTTGGTCAAATAGCTCTTACACAGCCTGGAGGTATGTTGGGTCATTGTCCTGTTGAAAAACAAATGATAGTCCCACTAAGTCCAAACCAGATGGGATGGCGTTTCGCTGCAGAATGCTGTGGTAGCCATGCTGGTTAAGTGTGCCTTGAATTCTAAATAAATCACAACCAGTGTCACTAGCAAAGCAACCCCACACCATAACACCTCCTCCTCCATGCTTTACGGTGGGAACTACACATGCCAGTTGGAACCAAAAATCTCAAATTTGGACTCCAGATGACAAATGTCGACCAGTCTAATGTCCATTGCTCATGTTTCTTGGCCCAAGCAAGTCTCTTCTTCTTATTGGTGTCCTTTAGTAGGGGTTTCTTGCAGCAAATCAACCATGAAGGCCTGATTCACACAGTCTCCTGTGAACAGTTGATGTTGAGATGTGTCTGTTACTTGAACTCTGTGAAGCATTTATTTGGGCTGCAATCTGAGGTGCAGTTAACTCTAATTAACTCTGGGTCTTCCATTCCTGTGGCGGTCCTCATGAGAGCCAGTTTCATCATAGCGCTTGATGGTTTTTACAACTGCACTTGAAGAAACTTTAAAAGTTCTTGAAATGTTCTGTATTGACTGACCTTCATGTCTTAAAGTAATGATGGACTGTCATTTCTCTTTGCTTATTTGAGCTGTTCTTTCCATAATATGGACTTGGTCTTTTACCAAATAGGGCTATCTTCTGTACCTTGTCACAACACAACTGATTGGCTCAAACGCATTAAGAAGGAAATAAACAGGCACACCTGTTAATTGAAATGTATTCCAGGTGACTACCTCATGAAACTGGTTGAGAGAATGCCAAGAGTGTGCAAAGCTGCCATCAAGGCAAAGGGTGGCTATTTGAAGAATCTCAAATAGAGATATATTTTGATTTGTTTAACACTTTTTTGTTTACTAAATGATTCCATGTGTTATTTCATAGTTTTGATGTCTTCACTATTATTCTACAATGTAGAAAATAGTTCAAATAAAGAAAAACCCTTGAATGAGTAGGTGTTCTAAAACTTTTGACCCGTAGTGTATATTGTAGAAAATCATTGTATCATCTAAACCGCTGTGAAATATGTATTTTTTCATCTGTTTGAAGATGGTGTATAAAACCAAAAGTAAAAGATGCAAAAACTAAACTTAAGAATGGGAAGCATAACAATTTGGCACATAGAACAGATCTACCACTTCTTAGACTGGCTTTTAATGAGAATGAAGGTTCTACAACTCACATTTCTATGTGTATTTTGGTCGGGTCGCCCAAAAAGTTAGGTATTGCAGATTTAAATCATTTATTAACCCTGATCATGCTTCACTGACCATAGTCAGGGGTCAGCCTGCGTGTGAGTGAAGGTGTGGGGTCAAGTTATGTGGGAAAGTGTTTCTGTGTGTGTGTGTGTGTGTGTGTGTGTGTGTGTGTGTGTGTGTGTGTGTGTGTGTGTGTGTGTGTGTGTTTGTGTATTTATCATGTGCAAGACAATGGTATTGATGCTGAGGGAGAAGCATGACTATCCTCTAAGCATGCCAAGTAAGTATTTGTCAGATAAAGGCATTGGAGTGAGTGTTTAACAGTATGTGAGGACAGAGGTAATGCATTACCTTCATGGTTCTCACATACAGTACCTACAGAGGGTACGCCAACTAAACATTAATCATCCTACAAAGCCTCACAAACAGAAATAATACACCTGTAGCACAACAGTTATTCTACAGAAATCACAGAAGAACCTGAAACAGAACATAAAAGCAGATGACATCACAAGGAACTACCCCAGGCCATATATGAACTACCCCAGGCCCTATAGGAACTACCCCAGGCCCTATAGGAACTACCCCAGGCCCTATAGGAACTACCCCAGGCCATATAGGAACTACCCCAGGCCATATATGAACTACCCCAGGCCATATAGGAACTACCCCAGGCCATATATGAACTACCCCAGGCCCTATATGAACTACCCCAGGCCATATAGGAACTACCCCAGGCCCTATATGAACTACCCCAGGCCATATAGGAACTACCCCAGGCCATATATGAACTACCCCAGGCCCTATATGAACTACCCCAGGCCCTATATGAACTACCCCAGGCCCTATATGAACTACCCCAGGCCCTATATGAACTACCCCAGGCCATATATGAACTACCCCAGGCCCTATATGAACTACCCCAGGCCCTATATGAACTACCCCAGGCCCTATATGAACTACCCCAGGCCATATAGTGTGTCACTGAATTCTATGATTTCCTTCTAATTCCACACATATTAAGTGTGACATTATCACATTACGTTACATGTTGATTATATATTGCCTATACATTAGGATAATGTACTCTAATAGTATTAGCTGTAATCTCCTTACTGTGCCATATTTAGGAGTTTAATGTTCATGGATGGATAGCTATAGCCAAATCCATTGTAGAAATATAGCACCCTTCAGTCAGAACTGGGCTGTGTGTTAAGCTGCCTTAGAGGGCCCACTGCTGTGTCAGAGAGCCCGCTGCGTCAGGAGGCTCGCCAGGGGGCCCGCTGCGTCAGGAGGCTCGCCAGGGGGCCCACTGCTGTGTCAGAGAGCCCGCTGCGTCAGGAGGCTCGCCAGGGGGCCCACTGCTGTGTCAGAGAGCCCGCTGCGTCAGGAGGCTCGCCAGGGGGCCCGCTGCGTCAGGAGGCTCGCCAGGGGGCCCACTGCTGTGTCAGAGAGCCCGCTGCGTCAGGAGGCTCGCCAGGGGGCCCACTGCTGTGTCAGAGAGCCCGCTGCGTCAGGAGGCTCCCCGGGGGGCTTGCTGCGTCACAGAGCTCATGCTCAGAATTTGAAAAGGGAAAGCTGATAATTGAGACGTGAATGTATTTGTAAGTTTTGTCCCAATCCTCTTACCATGGCAGCTTTACCTTATATCCTTTATCTACAGTACATATATAACGAAAGGAGGTCATTTGAAAGTATTGAAAGTATTGTTCAACCTGAAATATAAAGTGCTAGATAACTCCCTGTTTGTCTAAAATTTCCTGTTTGGGAAAACCGGGAATTCTGCCACGTCGCCGTTTGCAAACATGCTCCGGTTTGTCTGGCCGGCTCGAGCCCAAGGTCAGACGTAATACACACACACACACAAACACACACACACACACACACACAAACACACACACACACACACACACACAGTCTAGACTATGGTCATATTCAGATGAGTGTGTGCATCCGAGAGAGGACATTAAACATTTACTCACACAGACAAATTCTAGTAACTTGTGTTAGAGTGTGATGTTTGTATATCACATGTGATAGAATATATCACCTTCATTCTTAATAATCACTACACCTGTCTCCCCCTCTCACTTTAACTGAAATAGGAGACCCCTACCCTCTTAAAGGGGGTACATGCACTCGTTGACACTGACTCCTCCTTTTATATTTCATTCTCTTCCACTCCCCTTCTACTTCCCCCTTTCCTATCTTCTACACTCCTAGAAAAAAGGGTTCCATGGAACCAAAAAGGGTTCTCCAAAGGGTTCTCCTATGTGGACAAACAAATAACCCTTTTGGGTTCTAGATAGCACTTTATTTTCTAAGAGTGTACTCACTTGCCTTTTTTCCATTCCCACCTTTTCCTACTCTACCCCTCCCCCACTCTCCCCCACTCTCCCCCACTCTTCTCCCCTCTCCCTTTCTGCTGTAAGGGTGTCTTATTTTAGCAACGTGTGTCTGTAAGCTAAGAGCTGTTGGCTGCCTCAGGACCCTTCCAACCCTCATGGTCTAAGGCATGGTATGTGTTACACGGTCCATCTATACCACAACAACACAGAGTATTATTAAAACTACCAACATCTCCTTACACATACGCCCCCAACTGGTCTGAAGATTAGCTGGAGGGAAGAGTGGATGACCTGAAGATTAGCTGGAGGGAAGAGTGGATGACCTGAAGATTAGCTGGAGGGAAGAGTGGATGACCTGAAGATTAGCTGGAGGGAAGAGTGGATGACCTGAAGATTAGCTGGAGGGAAGAGTGGATGACCTGAAGATTAGCTGGAGGGTAGAGTGGATGACCTGAAGATTAGCTGGAGGGTAGAGTGGATGTTGCTTTACAGGTTATTCTTAATATACAGCTCAAAGGACCATGATAAAGAATGATACCCAATTGAAGAAGTGTCCTCTATACATGTGGGGAAGTTGTGCTGTACAGAAGCGATACATGGCAACAAAGTGAAGGTACCAAGACATCTGCAGGTTGCTATACTGAATACTGAAACAGGTGTTGTTTGGGTGCTATTGTCCAAATGGACCATAATCAAGTAATTGTTCTGATTGACTTATGCCTGCAGCTGTTTTCTGTGTTCCCATGAAATGGACAGAGAATTTATCACTGCAAACTCTGAAACTCTTCGACACCAGGCACAGCCAGAAGAGCCACCCCTCAGAACCTGGTTCCTCTCTATGTTTCTTCCTAGGTTCATGCCTTCTAGGGAGTTTTTCCTAGCCATTGTGCATCTGCATTGCTTGCTCTTTGGGGTTTTAGGCTGGGTATCTGTAAAGCACTTTGTGACAAGTGCTGATGTAAATAGGGATTTATAAGATACATTTAATTATTTCTCTCTTTTGTCTCTCCTGCTCCTCATCTCCGTCTGTCCCCTCTCTCTCTCTCTCTCTCTCTCTCTCTCTCTCTCTCTCTCTGTGTGCTCAATGTAATAGAAAACCATTGTAAATAACTCAACCCTCCCCCCAAAATGTCTCCAATATTACACCATCCTGCCTGGTTGGCAGGAGAAGTGGCAGTTCACAAACGAGGGCAGAGAGGAGAGAGAAGCCAAATATAACTCTGAATGTTGGCAGGAACGAGCTAGTGGCTCTGCTCTGCTGGCGTGGTTGGTTCTGGAACTGTCCTCACCCATCTCTTATTTATAGTTCTGGAACTGTCCTCACCCATCTCTTATTTATAGTTCTGGAACTGTCCTCACCCATCTCTTATTTATAGTTCTGGAACTGTCCTCACCCATCTCTTATTTATAGTTCTGGAACTGTCCTCACCCATCTCTTATTTATAGTTCTGGAACTGTCCTCACCCATCTCTTATTTATAGTTCTGGAACTGTCCTCATCCATCTCTTATTTATAGTTCTGGAACTGTCCTCACCCATCTCTTATTTATAGTTCTGGAACTGTCCTCACCCATCTCTTATTTATAATTCTGGAACTGTCCTCACCCATCTCTTATTTATAATTCTGGAACTGTCCTCACCCATCTCTTATTTATAATTCTGGAACTGTCCTCACCCATCTCTTATTTATAGTTCTGGAACTGTCCTCACCCATCTCTTATTTGTAGTTCTGGAACTGTCCTCACCCATCTCTTATTTATAGTTCTGGAACTGTCCTCACCCATCTCTTATTTATAGTTCTGTAACTGTCCTCACCCATCTCTTATTTATAATTCTGGAACTGTCCTCACCCATCTCTTATTTATAATTCTGGAACTGTCCTCACCCATCTCTTATTTATAGTTCTGTAACTGTCCTCACCCATCTCTTATTTATAGTTCTGGAACTGTCCTCACCCATCTCTTATTTATAATTCTGGAACTGTCCTCACCCATCTCTTATTTATAATTCTGGAACTGTCCTCACCCATCTCTTATTTATAATTCTGGAACTGTCCTCACCCATCTCTTATTTATAATTCTGGAACTGTCCTCACCCATCTCTTATTTATAGTTCTCGAACTGTACTCACCCATCTCTTATTTATAGTTCTCGAACTGTACTCACCCATCTCTTATTTATAGTTCTCGAACTGTACTCACCCATCTCTTATTTATAGTTCTGGAACTGTACTCACCCATCTCTTATTTATAGTTCTGGAACTGTCCTCACCCATCTGTTATTTATAGTTCTGGAACTGTCCTCACCCATCTGTTATTTATAATTCTGGAACTGTACTCACTCAACTCTTATTTAAAGTTCTCACTCCATTCTCTTCCATTTGAATGTTTGTTCACACGTTTCCTTGCATTAACCTTGACGTAACTGAATGAGGGATCTGATGTGTGGGACACAGTATAACATGCTGTACACACAGGATACACATAATAGGTTAGCCAAGGGAAGTACCATCTGACAGAAAGAGAGAGAGAGAGAGAGAGAGAGAGAGAGAGAGAGAGAGAGAGAGAGAGAGAGAGAGAGAGAGAGAGAGAGAGAGAGAGAGAGAGTTAGAGAGAGTTAGAGAGAGAGAGAGAGAGAGAGAGAGAGAGAGAGAGAGAGAGAGAGAGAGAGAGAGAGAGAGTTAGAGAGAGTTAGAGAGAGAGAGTTAGAGAGAGTGAGAGAGAGAGTTAGAGAGAGAGAGAGAGAGAGTTAGAGAGAGTTAGAGAGAGAGAGTTAGAGAGAGAGAGTTAGAGAGAGAGTTAGAGAGAGAGAGAGAGAGAGAGAGGGAGAGAGAGAGAGAGAGAGAGTTAGAGAGAGTTAGAGAGAGAGAGAGTTAGAGAGAGAGAGTTAGAGAGAGAGAGTTAGAGAGAGTGAGAGAGAGAGTTAGAGAGAGAGAGAGAGAGAGGGAGAGAGAGAGAGAGAGAGAGTTAGAGAGAGTTAGAGAGAGAGAGAGAGTTAGAGAGAGAGAGAGAGAGAGAGAGAGTTAGAGAGAGAGAGAGATAGAGAGAGTTAGAGAGAGAGAGAGTTAGAGAGAGCGAGAGAGAGAGTTAGAGAGAGTTAGAGAGAGAGAGAGAGAGAGAGAGAGAGAGAGAGAGAGAGAGAGAGAGCAAATATGACAGATGACATCACAAGTATTGTAATGAAAAGGGCAAATATTTGGCATTGCCTGATTGCTGTGAAGTCTTGTGACCAACAAGGCTGTCATATCTTCTACATGTTTAGAATACTAAACCCCATGCTATCAACCTAGGCAGTGTGTGCTGGCATGGGAGGTGGAAACAGGCATTGTACAGGATTGCCAGAAAAGTTGAAGTATGGTGGGTGACACTGCTATGCAGCACTGCTCACCCGGGCCTCCACAGTTACCATGAAGGTCTGTCTGGACCCACCTGGAAATGTGCTGGCCAATGGGGCTCTGGTATGGTGCTACAGGAAAGGCCTCCCAATTATCTCGGTTCCTGCCTTGCCATTGGACCCACGTTCTGCCCCTGGCTAAGCCCCGTGTGGTAGCTGGTGTGCAACAGACACTGCAAGTAAATATCCTCATCCACTATCCTCATCCAGGAACTGTGCCACCTCAACACCACACATCCAAAGTCCTTGGGTGATTGGAAAGTGGCGTGTGGAGCAGGCTAGTGTTAGCCGGAAGCTCCTAGTCACAACCCAGCACCATTGTGGCAGCTATTAGAAGGTCAACTGATCTCTGCCTGGGGCTTTCAAATCACTAAGTCGGCCCATGTCTGCCTAGCAACACCCTATATGGCTTACCGCGGCCAGAGGGAGCACCTAAAATTGCGGTCGAAACAAGAACTACAATGTAAACATGGGCTCCTGGAAAACGTCACAGACATCCCAAACTCGGACTGTCCAGAGCGACGAACAGCAACAAAAGAACATCCACGTTGCCGCCCTCAGCGAAACCTACCTGGCTGATGAAGGGTAACTGACTGAGCTCAGTGGAGGCTACACCTTCGTTTGAAATGGTAAACCAGCACATTAACCACACCTCCATCGCGTAGGCTTTAACTAAGTGACCTCCCAATAGGAATAAACAAAGACTCTACGCCTGAAATGCCTAAAAAACAACACGCAACCATTATTTTATTTATTTATTTAACCTTTATTTAACTAGGCAAGTCAGTTAAGAACAAATTCTTATTTACAATGACGGCCTACCAAAAGGCAAAAGAGCGACTGCGGGGACGGGGGATGGGATTAAAAAAATATATATATATAGGACCAAACACACATCACAACAAGAGAGACAAAACAACACTACCAAAACAGATACCTAAGACAACAACATAGCAAGGCAGCAACACATGATAACACAGCATGGTAGCAACGTAACATGACAACAACATGGTGGCAACACAACATGGTAGCAACACAACATGGCAGCACACAACATGGTAGCAGCAAAAAACATGGTACAAACATTATTGGGCACAGACAACAGCACAAAGGGCAAGAAGGTAGAGATGACAGTACATCACGCAAAGCAGCCACAGTTGTCAGTAAGAGTGTCCATGATTGAGTCTTTGAATGAAGAGATTGAGATAAAACTGTCCAGTTTGAGTGTTTGTTGCAGCTCGTTCCAGTCGCTAGCTGCAGCGAACTGAAAAGACGAGCGACCCAGGCATGTATGTGCTTTGGGGACCTTTAACAGAATGTGACTGGCAGAACGGGTGTTGTATGTGGAGGATGAGGGCTGCAGTAGATATCTCAGATAGGAGGGAGTGAGGCCTAAGAGGGTTTTATAAATAAGCATGAACTAATGGGTCTTGCGACAAGTATACAGAGATGACCAGTATAGAGTGAGTATAGAGTGCAGTGATGTGTCCTATAAGGAGCATTGGTGGCAAATCTGAATGGCCGAATGGTAAAGAACATCTAGCCACTCGAGAACACCCTTACCTGCCGATCTATAAATTATGTCTCCGTAATCTAGCATGGGTAGGATGGTCATCTGAATCAGGGTTAGTTTGGCAGCTGGGGTGAAAGAGGAGTGATTACGATAGAGTAAACCAAGTCTAGATTTAACTTTAGCCTGCAGCTTTGATATGTGCTGAGAGAAGGATATGTGCTCCTTGACCATTTCAACAGAAGAGTTGGGAGAGACCAACAAATGTGGAATGGCATAATTGGGGAAGAGGGAATTGGAAAATCCAATGGTTACCTCCCACTAACAACCTGCTCTGAGCACAACCAATCACCAACACCATAATGAGGCAGAAGAATAGATTTAAGACCACCTGGTGCCACCCCAGATCACACCAATGATAGATGCAATTGATTGCTGGACTGACAGACTAATTATATCAGTGAAGACTCCAACTGGCTCGCAAACACATCCACAACCCAAAGCTGGAGAGAAAAATGCTCAGTGTAACAAAACTAAAGAATACAGAGGCACAAACCCAGCTGAAGGAGGAGCTAGCCCGAACAGTCAACATTTTCATTCAGCCTCAAAGAGTTGAGTTGAGTTGCTGATTTTGGACCTCCATGAAGATCTGTCAACAGCATGGATTTCCCAGTTATTTGGATTCAAATGGAATTTCTTTTTTCTGACCTCCAGGAGCACGGGATCCATCCCTGAGCTGGGAGTAGAAGATCTGTTTAGGAAGCTTAGAGATGCTAATACTCACGAGTTGACCTTCCCCTCGAAGTTGATGTATCATGACGATGGCTTCTATACTGGAGGAGTTGGTTCGCTACAGGACACTGATGTTGTTTTGTCTGAATTTAATTGATTGGTGGAATCTTTCAAGAGGTTTTATATGTTTTCGATATGTGATCCAGGTTTCCACACTCTATAGCAGGGTAGGGATGATCACGGCGTTGTACATGTCCAATTTGGTCCTGGTGGTAATATCGTGATCCTCGAAGACCCTTTTTCTGAGTTTGACAGCACTAGCTCAAGCGATCTGATGTTGCATTTCATCAACTCAACTCTTTGAGGCTGAAAGAAAATAATTAACAGCCGGAAAGAGAGCCCTCCTCAAAGCACAGACATGGGTGCCAGTAACAACAAGCCCTGGCCACAGGACGAACCATCCCAAGCACAGCTATTTTCAGGTCTCTCCAGAGATGTTCGATCGGGTTAAAGTCCGGCCTCTGGCTGTGCCACTCAAGGACATTCAGAGCTCCTGAGCAAGTTTTCCATCAAGGATCTTTCTGTACTTTCCTCCGTTAATCTTTTCCTCGATCCTGACTAGTCTCCCAGTCCATTTCGCTGCCACCACCATGCTTCACCGTAGGGATGGTACCAGGTTTCCTCCAGACTTGACACTTGGCATTCCGGCCAAAGAGTTCAATCTTTGTTTCATCAGACCAGAGAATGTTGTTTCTCATGATCTGAGAGTCTTTAGGTGCCTTCTGGCAAACTCCACGCGGGCTGTCATGTGCCTTTTACTGAGGAGTAGCTTCCGTCGGGCCACTCAGCCAGGTGCCTCCAGTGCCGGCCCCACGCACCCGACCTCCTGTGCGCCTTCCCAGCCCGGAGCCTCCCGTAATGGTCCACAGCCCGGAGCCTCCCGTGATGGTCCACATCCCGGAGCCTCCCGTGATGGTCCATGGCCCGGAGCCTCCCGTGATGGTCCACAACCTTGAGCCTCCTGTGATGGTCCACAGCCAGGAACCTCCTGCCCTGCCAGGAACCGCCTGCCCTGCTCCATGGCCGGAGTCGCCTACCACACCGGTGCCCAGTCCAGGCCCGGTTATTTTCCCCGCTCCATGGCCTGAGCCGTTTACCCCACCGGTGCCCATTCCAGGACCAGTTGTCTGCAACGCTCCAACGCTCCAGGGCCGGAGTCTCTCCCTCTCCCTCCCTGATTTGAATAATATTACTACACAGATCATACACGTAACATTAGCTAGCGAGCCAGCAAGCTAGCGTTTGCTAGTTAACGAACAGTATGCTTTATATATGCTTATATCTGGAAAATGTAGCTAGACTCATACCCTTATACATGGATGAACGCTTCACGGCAGACTGTATATGTTCAAATACTGCTCCTGTGAGGTAGTGACGTGCGACATGTGCCTAAAACCCTATTACGCATTCCTGATCCTTTCATACAACGTGACACCTATGACATAATGCTGAGTGGATATAGAAATGACATACAGTCGTTATAGGTGAATAAATGGAAATGAAACAATAAGAAGCCTTATCATTATTCTTATCATTAGTAAAAGGTTTAAAAATCTCAAAATGGGTAAAAACACTAAAAGACAAACTAAATTAACTTCAGATGGGCCACCTTCAAGCTAATGGTAATTTGTTTGATGCAAATTGAAAACACTGTTGTCTAAGCATGAATCATAGTCTCGTTCCATGACTCTTCTGTTGCCTTCAAGCTACCACAGCTGTAACAGATCGTTACTTTCTGGCTCGCTATACAGCTACAAGCCTGTACTGCCAAGCTACAAATGTTTAAAAACCATGGGAGATACGGCACTTTGCTTCCTGTGTTATTTGTTGGCATAGTAGACATATGACTCATATATACAGTATGTGAAAGTCTTTACATATCCTTGTCCATGTGATCAGCTGTCTTATCTGTGGCTAACTGTCTCTGTTACAGAGCAAAGAGGATGTTTACGTCAATGTAGCAAAAAGTGTCTCTTTTGCTACATGCTTCACTGAGAGCATAGCTGTTCAGATACTGTCTCCAAGGCTGTGAACACAAGTCTAGAGAAAGTCCCACAGCGCAGGTGGGCCCCCTGGTGCAGGTGGGCTCCACAATGCAGGAGGGCTTAAGTTTGGCAGTAGGTCCCAGTATGCAGGTGGGCCCCATGGTGCAGGTGGGCTCCACAATGCAGGAGGGCTTAAGTTTGGCAGTAGGTCCCAGTATGCAGGTGGGCCCCATGGTGTAGGTGGGCTCCAAAATGCAGGAGGGATTAAGTTTGGCAGTAGGTCCCAGTATGCAGGTGGGCCCCATGGTGCAGGTGGGCTCCACAATGCAGGAGGGCTTAAGTTTGGCAGTAGGTCCCAGTATGCAGGTGGGCCCCATGGTTGTGCCAATATAACAGGTGTCTCTGCACCCTGATCTGTGTTTGATCAACTGTGTAACCAACTGATTATAGAAGTCAAGGAACAAATTCTTTCTCTCTCTCTCCCTCGGTCTCGCTCTCCCTCTGTCTCGCTCTCCCTCGGTCTCGCTCTCCCTCTCCCTCGGTCTCGCTCTCCCTCTGTCTCCCTCTCCCTCTGTCTCGCTCTCCCTCTCCCTCGGTCTCGCTCTCCCTCTGTCTCGCTCTCCCTCTGTCTCGCTCTCCCTCTGTCTCGCTCTCCCTCTGTCTCGCTCTCCCTCGGTCTCGCTCTCCCTCTGTCTCCCTCTCCCTCTGTCTCGCTCTCCCTCTGTCTCCCTCTCCCTCTGTCTCGCTCTCCCTCTGTCTCGCTCTCCCTCTGTCTCCCTCTCCCTCTGTCTCGCTCTCCCTCTCAAAAATTAAACACTCCTTTGCCTCTCTTTTTCTCTCTTTCTCTTTCTCTCTTTCCAAGTCTCTCTTCACCTCCCTTTTTCTTTCACTTATGCTCTCTATCATACTAGACGTGTCTATGAGGACAGTAGGTGAAACTTAATCAGTGTCAGAGTGCCACGCTTACAGCAGGTATTTGATTAATAGCTAAAATCACTCTGCAGCATTCCAATGGTATTCCATTAACAGATGATTTTTCTCCAGGGTTAATATTTAGAGGAATTACGCCTTCAGTGATAAAAAGCCGCAGCCCAGGAGACTGAATGTTATCCCTACAGCCACTGTTTGATCTTTTCCCTCTGGAATGACCAGGGAGGAGGGGTTGGACCAAAGACAAGACACACACAGATCACTTAACCACTGCAGCCTACCTGAGGCAAAGTCAACAAGCTTACGTAAGGAGACTCGCTCACCTTGGTGCTGACAGAAGTAGGTCGCCAGAGAGAGAAAGGAGATAGGGTAGGGTACAAGACATATCAGAAATAACAACTTTTGATTGTGAGAATTCATTAAGCATTCTCTTTCCACACTGAAGTTATAACAGGAACTCTTGTAGGAACAGGTGTCGGAAGATTGATAATAGTTATCATTAATGTTATCAAGAATGTGGTAATAAAGAATGGATAAAAGGGCTATAAATAATTTCTGTTCAACACAAACACCCCACACTTTGCACCAATAGGATTAACCCACTTGGTGATAATTGTAACGCTAACCATAATGCAAAGTTACTGTATGTAGTTTTTCATGATAGCTAGCCTGACTGCTACATCCAAAATTTGCGACTGTCTTAAACAACAGTCCAAACAACATGTAGGCCTGTTAGAAGAACACAACATTTATTATGAAATTTACAGGAAAATCCTAGTCTCTCAGCCTGTATCATTGCTAACATTAGCAATGCTAGCTAGCTAAGTAGCTAAACTGGCAGCATATGAAATAAAGTGTTTTCAACGATAACAGACAAATACATCCTCAGCGACTGTCCAAGCAACCATCCATCAACACTGGAGGCCTGTGAAGTTTACAAGTAATTTACAAGAACAATGAGATATTTCACTGGACGTATAAATGTGAAGCATCCGCTTGGCGTTTCCACTCACTACCAAATATGGTAGAGAGAGGAAGCCCAGTGGCCGGCAGTGGGAGGATGGAACGAGATGGATTTTGGCCGACATTCTGCACATTTTCTCATCGATAAAACATTTGCTCTCAATACAGTTTTCGGTTCCCAAAACTAGAATCTGCTATATACAGAGTGGACTAAGTTTTGTAGACTTTACCCTGGGCTCCCGAGTGGCGAAGCGGTCTAACACACTGCATCTCAGTGCTAGGGGTGTCACTACAGACCCTGGTTCAATTCTAGGCTGTATCACAATCCGGCTGTGATTGGGAGTCCCATAGGGTGGCGCACAATTGGCCCAGCGTCATCTGGGTTTGGCCGGGGTAGGCCGCCATTGTAAATAAGAATTTTCTCTTAACTGACTTGCCTTGTTAAATAACCTTTTTTTTGTATTATTCCCATTGGAAACGACAGGCAGTGGTCTATCTTGGTTTAGTTATACATCTTTGACTAATATATAGACTATTTGGAAAGGGCACAATGGCTGCTGGAGCTGCAACTTCGGTCGGTGATGGTGGGAGTTGTTTTGCCAAATAAAATTATGGGAATTTGAGCCTTGAACAACAGAAAAACATATTAGAGTAAGCTGACTGCAAATATCATTCTATAGGTTTTTTTGAGTGTCTATTTTAAACATTTACAGATCTTATTAGACAAAGGCAACCAGAGCAATATATGCAAGGAGTTCCAATATGATCAGAAAACTACAGACAGGTTTTCATAGAGCGATGAAAATGAATGTCCATAATTAATTGTCTTAGTGATCTCAGGGATCCTACTTGAAAGTGTAGCAGAGGAGCAATTTCAGGTTTTGCTAAACAGGTCAAATCCACATGAAATCATAAAATTACACACAAACTGTGTAGAACATCACTAAATACTTAATAACCCAAATGTTAAAAGTGGCGGAGTTGTCCTTTAATTCTAACCCATTCAAGCACAAAGGTCACTATGGCCTATTAACCATTTCCATGATCCTGAATCATTCACAGCTGATCTAGAGTCAAATCCTAGCTTCAGACATCTGCATGTGCTGTAAGTCTGACTCATATAATCATACATTATTCTCAGTGGAAGATTTGAAAAAAAAAAAAATGTGTTATGCATGTGAATCTCAAGATAGGATTTCAACTTCTGCCGCAACATAGCCCATGTATGTTTAACAGGGTCGGTTATGTTTCCACTTAACATTGCAGAAATAAGTTTTCAATGTTTATGTAATCCTATTGGTTGGTTGAATTTACATAATCAATAAGTTCTATCTTTGGTCATGTGTGCAGATAGGGGGAGATCGCAAATTCTTCGCAGTCCGATATTGACATGCAAGGGGTAGGTCACGTACTCATACATTGCATTCTATTTACGTATTTACAATGTGTATGAGTTCACAATGTCCTGATGTGGGTATATACAGTATACACTGAGTGTACAAAACATTAAGGACAACTTCCTATTATTGAGATGCACCCGCCCCTTTTGCCCTCAGAACAGCCTCAATTCGTCATGGACTGCTTCCCAAAGATGTCCTTTGGATACTGTAACGACTGTGCCTGAGACCTCAACGGTGCCCCTCCCGCCCCGGTGCTCCGGCTCGCTTGTATACTAACCACCGGCATGAGTGTGATGGCAGCCGCGCTCACAACTGTTTCCCATCCCCTGATTCTACACACACACACACACGCACACCTGCTTCCACTCACATGATTACACACCCTTTATATGTTCCCCTCCCTGTGGTGTGGTGTGGCTTATTGTTCATCAGCTGCGTCTCAGTTGAATTAAACTTTATGTATCGATTTGTTTCGTTCTTGTTTTCCTTTTTCTTCGACTTCCTCATGTTTGTGCTCACCGTCCTCGCACCGTCTCAGTTTTTCCAAGTTTTTTGGGGGGGGGTTTGTTTTTCGTCCCATTTCCCCTCTCCATGAGCACGGGAGAGCGCGATGGGGGACCCGGTCCGGGTGGCCGGCTGTCCGGGCTAGAGGATAGGCGCCACGTCATGGAGGGGCAGATGTGCGAGCTCATGTCCCGCATGACACCACGATCAGGTGAAGAAACCCAGAGACAGCCAAGTGGTGCCACAGCTTCCTCTTCATCTGTGAGTGGGGCACCTAGCAGCGTTCCGGTTTGCGAGCTCCGGAGAGCCCTAGCGGAGCGGTATGATAGTAATCCGGAGGGTTGTCGTGGTTTCCTTCTCCAATGTGAGTTATATTTTGGGGATCAACCGGTCCCAGACAGGGAGAAGGTAACCACGATTATCTCACTCCTAACCGGACGCGCCCTCGACTGGGTAACGGCTTTGTGGGGTAGCGGATCTGAGGAATTGAGATCATTTCCCAGGTTCAACGGCCAGTTCCTAGCCGTGTTCGATCATCCTGCGGAGGGGAGAGACGCGGAAGAACGGCTTTTGTGCCTACGACAGGGGACGGCACGGCCGCGGAGTATGCTTTGTCATTCCGGACGGTGCCTGCGTCCAGTGGCTGGAATGGGCCAGCTCTCCGAACTGCGTTCTGTAGGGGCTTGCGGGCGGAGGTTCGGATGGAGCTAGCTTGTGTGAGTGAAGCCATGTCGCTGGACGCATTCATCGCCCGGGCCATTACTATCGACGGACAGCTCCGAGACCGTGACCATTTGGGCCGCCAAGTCTCTCTTCCTCTCCGTATGGAGGAGCTGGAGGTGATGGAGCTGGGACTCATGCGGCTCCCCGCGGAGGAGAGAGGCCACCGGAGTCGACAGACCGCCGGAGTCGACAGACCGCCGGAGTCGACAGGGTCTGTGCCTGTTCTGCGGGAAGAGGGCCCATCGTCGTTGGGACCAGAGCAGAAAGGGGGTGAGTACCCAGACGGCACGGATGGGCACGGTAGGTGCCTTGTGCGTCACCGACATCACTAGCCCTTTCTGTTGTCCTGTTGTGCTGTCTGGAGGTACTCACCATCATGTCTCCACAGCCCTGATCGATTCGGGGACACGGGGAGTTTCGTTGACCAGTCCTTAGTATCCGCACTCCGACTACCAGTGCGCAGGCTGAGGTCCTCACTCCCCATCAAGGCTTTGGATGGCCGACTGGTTGGTACCGGGTCCATTACCGACGTGACTCAACCACCCAACCTCACCATCAACGGCTGCCATCGAGAGAGACTGGAACTGATGGTGATGACATCATCCATCTGATCATCCTGGGTCTTCCCTGGCTCCAAAGGCACCGTCACAGGAAGTGGACCATTCTTGATACACACGGAAAACTGTTGAGCATGAAAAACCAGCAGCAATGCAGTTCTTGACACAAAAGGCATCTGGCACCTAGTACTGTACCAGACCCTGTTCAATGCATGTGTCAATTGTCTCAAGGCTTAAAAATCCTTCTTTAATCTGTCTACTCCCCTGATTGAAGTGGATTTAGCAAATTACATCAATAAGGGATTCACCTGGATTTACGTGGTCAGTCTATCTCATGGAAAGAGCAGGTGTCCTTAATGTTTTGTATACTCAGTGTATGCGTACGGTACCTGTTAGATATGGGAGGCATCCTGTAATATGCTTTTGTATGTTGCTGCTGTAAGAGCAAGTTAGCTAGCATGCTCTAATTGTAATGATCACATTAGCTCCGTGCTAATTATAGGTTATTTCCATGCTAACAGACAAATGTATTTATTTATTTATTTTTATTTAACTAGGCAAGTCAGTTAAGAACAAATTCTTATTTACAATGACGGCCTACCTACAGGGTCAAATTAGGGTTAAGTGCCTTGCTCAAGGACACATCGGCAGGTTTTTCACCTTGTCGGCTCTGATATTTGAACCAGCGACCTTTCGGTTACTGGCCCAATGCTCTAACCGCTAGGCTACCTGCCGCCCTAAATCCTGAATCTACGGCCATCAACATACTGTTGACCTGCACATCTAATGTGCTTCCTGTGTCTATCGTCAGAATAAACACCAATCAACTGGGACCACTGGCTGGGCGTTCCTTTCTTTAAAAACACTGCGCAAGAGAGTTACGAAGTATGATCACATCTGTTACACTGGTGCCGAGACCAGTCTTCTTGTTTTCGTAGGACATCTGTTACATATGACATCATATGAGATCCGGTGAAAACCTGGGCTAAATGTTACCTTAAAACGAGTCTGAACTCCATCTCAACCACTCCTTCTCTTCTATCTCACCTGCTCTTCTCTGTCTTCTCACAACTATTCTGACATTGTTAAGTGTGTTCATGTCAAGTTCATGTTCAGAGATCCCAGGCCACCACAAAGACAAGGTCATGAAGGTTTCAAGGTTTCACACATACATTCACACCAACCATACGGTCAGTCCCAGAGACAGTCCATGTCCTTATTAACCACCCATCAGGCATTTGCCCCAGTCATTCCTCGTCGTCCGTTGTCATCTAACGTCTGTGGCACCCAGCCCATGGTCAAATAAAATAAAATGGTGTTTGACACATCCCACTGGTTGAATAAACATTGTTTTCATGTCATTTAAATGAAATTACGTTGAACCAACGTGGATAGATGTTGAATTGACGTCTGTACCCAATGGGATGCTTCATTAACAACTGGCCATCCCTCGTGTAGACTAATATTGAAATACTTACGGGTCCTTTTCCAACAGTGCAGAGTTAAATATGAAATATAAATAAACACACAGTGAATTACGAAACCTGTTTTTGAGGTATTGTGTGTAGAATGCTGAAGAAAGAATAAGGCTGTAACGTAACAACATTTGAAAAAAGGGTCTGATTACTTTCCGAAGGCTTTTATGAGCATGGCCTCATTTCTATTACAGCATATCGGATGACTGTCTATCATTCATATTCCATTCATCCAGCTCAATATAACATTGATAGGTTTAGTCTACTACAATTCCCCTATACCAATCATGAGTTTGCTACAACCTAGCCTACAAATGAAACATTATTGACACAACGACAGAAATACGGGACCCAAAAGCGGACGCGGAGGCAGAGATATGATTAAGTATTTAATCCAGTATATGGGGCAAGACAGTCTCGTAGTGAATGACAGGCAGTGTTCGTAACAGGGAATCAGAAAGGCAATAGTCCAATAAGGAGAGTCAGGCTCGTCGTCGTAATGCAGGCAGAGTTCGGTACCGGGAATCAGAGGGATGGCAGTGCAGAGGAGTAGACAGGCTCGTAATCCGTAACACAGGTAGAGTTCGTTTTAGCAGGTGATCAGAATGTCGAAGGCACAGGAGGGGATAGGCAGGCACGTAATCCAACAGGCGGGTAGAGGTCCAAATACCGGGAAACAGACTGGCAGAGTTAGTAATACAAGAACGCTGGAACGACTGACTAGGCAAGACGATCTGGCAAAACCCCAACAGAACCCAAGGGATTAAATACCCAAACTGATTGATGAGGGAGATAGGGTGCACCTGGTGTGGGGAGGGGACAAACACAGACAGGTGAAACAAATCAGGACATGACAGTACCCCTCCCCCTACGGGCGCCACCTGGCGACCGACCCGGGTGCATACCTGGCTGACCGGGATGCCGTCGATGAAAGTCGGCGATGAGCTCCGGGTCGAGGATGTCCCTGGTGGAGACCCAAGACCGCTCCTCTGGCCCGTAGCCCTCCCAGTCAACCAGGTACTGGAAACCCCGGCCCCGGGGACGGACTTTCAGGAGGCGACGCACCGTCCAGGCAGGTTGGTTGTCAATAACCCGAGGAGGAGGAGCAGGCCTAGGAACAGGAGACAAAGGACAATAAGAGACAGGTTTTACACGGGACACATGAAAGGTAGGATTAATGCGGAGGGACCGGGGCAACATGAGGCGTATAGCTGAACGGTTGATAACCCGGGAGATCTGATAAGGCCCGATGTAACGGGATGAAAGCTTGCGACTCTCCACCCGAAGGGGCAGATCTCGGGTGGACAGCCACACCCTTTGGCCAACACGGTAGTGGGGAGCCGGGGTTCTGCGACGGTCGGCCTGCCGCCGATACCTGGCATTCGTGCGTAATAGCACAGCCCGGGCCTTTCTCCATGTCCGACGACAGCGGCTTACGAACAACTGGGCCGACGGGACGCCAACCTCCTCTTCTTGCTCCGGAAACAGCGGAGGCTGGTAGCCCAAGGAGCACTCGAAGGGGGAAAGCCCCGTAGCGGAGGAAGGCAGGGTGTTGCGGGCATATTCCACCCAAACAAGTTGCCGGCTCCAGGTGGTGGGATTGTCAGCGACCAGGCACCGTAGCACAGTCTCTAGGTCCTGATTGGCCCGCTCCGATTGACCGTTTGACTCTGGATGAAATCCTGAAGACAGACTGATAGATGATCCAATAAGGGTGCAGAAAGCCCTCCAAAACTGGGAGGTGAATTGAGGACCCCGATCAGAGACAATGTCCATGGGTAGTCCGTGGATCCTAAAGACGTGCTGCACCATCAGTTGGGCCGTTTCCTTGGCCGATGGCAGCTTAGGCAGGGCGATGAAGTGTGCTGCCTTCGAGAACCGGTCCACTATGGTGAGGATAGCGGTATTGCCGTCGGATTGCGGCAGACCTGTGACAAAATCCAGGGAGATGTGCGACCATGGACGATGAGGGACCGGAAGAGGCTGTAGGAGACCAGCCGGGGCCTGGCGGGGCGTCTTGTTTTGGTTGCACACCGTGCAGGCAGAGACAAAGGAGGGGACATCCACTCCCATGGTGGGCCACCAAAACCTTCGACGTATAAATGCCAGGGTCCGGCGAGAACCGGGGTGGCAGGTCAGTTTTGATGAATGGCCCCATTCCAGGACTCGGGATCGGACAGGGTCAGGCACGAACAGGCAGCCTGGCGGACCCCCTCCGGGGTCAGGGCTCAACTGTTGTGCGTTACGCACATCCTTTTCAATACCCCAGACCAAGGATGTAGCCAAACAAGAGACAGGGAGAATGTGCTCATTACCTTGGGCAGCAGCAGGACTGAACACACGGGAGAGGGCGTCCGGTTTAGTGTTCTTAGAGCCGGGTCGATAAGACAGGGTGAAATTAAAGCGAGTAAAAAACAGAGCCCACCTGGCTTGTCGGGCATTGAGCCTCCTGGCTGAGCGTAGATACTCTAGGTTCTTGTGGTCTGTCCAGACAAGGAATGGTTGTTCCGCTCCCTCCAGCCAATGTCTCCACTCCTCCAGTGCAGTCTTGACCGCCAGCAATTCCCTGTTGCCGACGTCATAGTTAATTTCAGCAGGTGTCAGACGACGGGAGAGGAATGCACAGGGGTGCAGCTTCTGGTCGCTGTCCGACCTTTGTGACAACACGGCCCCCACGCCGACATTGGAGGCGTCCACCTCCACCACAAACTGCCGGGCCGGATCTGGGTGAATCAGAATGGGGGCTGAAGTGAAGCGCTGTTTGAGGGCCGCGAAGGCCTGGGCTGCTTGTGAGGACCATACAAAGCTCACTTTAGTCGAGGTTAAGGCAGTGAGTGGGGCTGCCAAAATACTGTAATTACGAATGAATCTCCGATAAAAATTGGCAAACCCCAGGAAGCGTTGCAGATCCAGGCGTGAAGAGGGCTGTGGCCAATCAGTGACGGCTTGGACCTTGCCTGGATCCATTCGGATGCTACCTGCAGCCACTATGTAACCCAGGAAAGGAATGACAGAGCGATGGAACTCACACTTTTCTGCTTTTACAAAGAGTTGGTTCTCTAATAATCGCTGGAGGACCTGTCGTACGTGTGCCGTGTGTTCCTGGGCTGAGTGAGAAAAAATCAAGATATCATCCAGATACACAAAAACGAAACGATTAATCATGTCCCGGAGTACGTCGTTTACTAGAGCCTGGAAGACAGCGGGAGCGTTCGTCAATCCAAATGGCATCACCAGGTATTCATAGTGTCCACTAGCAGTGTTAAACGCAGTCTTCCATTCATCCCCCTCTCGTATCCGTACCAGGTGGTAGGCATTTCGGAGATCCAGTTTCGAGAATATCGTTGCTCCTTGGAGCAACTCAAAGGCAGAGGCAAGCAGTGGAAGTGGATACCGGTTTTTTACCGTAATGTCATTCAGGCCCCGGTAATCAATGCATGGGCGTAGAGTTTTATCCTTCTTGGCCACGAAGAAAAACCCAGCCCCAGCAGAAGAGGATGATGGCCGAATAATCCCAGTCCTGAGGGAAGTCTCCACATAATCCGCCATGGCCTTAGTTTCCGGACCGGACAGGGAGTACAGACGTCCACGGGGTGGTGATGTACCTGGATGGAGGTCTATGGCACAGTCGTATGGCCGATGAGGTGGTAAAGAGGTAGCCTGAGACTTATTGAACACCTCCCTTAGATCCCAGTATTCGGGGGGAACAGATGACAAATCGATGTCCTCCGTGGCCTGTGAAACCTGTCTTGTTAGGACATGAGGTGCAGCCTTCAGACAATGAGCAAGGCAAAAAGGACTCCAGTTGGTAACAGAACCGGTAGTCCAATCTATGTGAGGGTTGTGTTTAACAAGCCAAGAATGGCCTAACACAATTGGAGCATTAGGGGAATGTAGGGGCAGGAACTGAATCTCCTCCCGGTGGTTGCCAGACAGAATCAGAGTAACGGGCACCGATATCTGGGACACCCGCCCAATAGAACGACCGTCCAGGGCTGTGGCCTCGATGGGTGTGCTTAGAGGGCGTGAAGGAATGCCTAATTTGACCAGAAGAGAGTTGTCAATAAAACAGTCGTCAGCTCCTGAATCCATAAGGACATTTACTTTAAGGGTTTGGGAATCCCAAATAATGGTGGCAGGAAAAGGGAAACGAACCGGGGGTACCCACGGGGTTTTGGTTTGACTCACCCGTATTCCTGCAGTTACGAGTGAGCCCGCCCTTTTAAAGGACAACCGGCTGCATAATGTCCCTTCTTTCCACAGTAGAGGCAGCTGCGACTGGCTATCCTGCGTTGACGTTCCTCAGCCGTCAGTTGTGCCCTCCCTATCTGCATGGGCTCAGAAGTCAGGACTTCGGGCTCCCTCGATGGTTCTCGGAAGTATTCGGGTGGTGCCGTTACTCCCGGTGACGCTCTGCTACCCAGTCCGTCGAAATGCGGAAGTGCCTGAGCAGGACGACGATTTTCTCTCTCCCGGTTTCGTTCCTGAAGCCTACTGCCTATACGCATGGCAATGGAGATGAGGCTGTCTAAACTGGAAGGCACTTCTCGGGCGGCGAGTTCATCCTTGATGGGATCACATAATCCGTCGTAGAAGGCGTCGAGCAGAGCCTCTGAATTCCATGAGCACTCCGCTGCCAGAGTACGGAATTTTATGGAGTAATCCGACACGCTGCTAGTCCCCTGTTTTAGATGTAGCAGCTGACGTGCCGCTTCTCTTCCGGATAACGGAGCATCAAAAACTTTTTTTACCTCCGCAGTAAAAGCTGCTAGACTGTCACAAACGGGAAATTGCTGGTCCCACATCGGCGTAGCCCAGGCCAGGGCTCGCCCCGTCATCATGGTTATCATATAGGCGACACGTGACTTTTCTGTGGGAAAAGAGGATGGCTGCAGCTCGAAGATACGCGAGCACTGGGACAAGAAAGGACGACAATAACTTGAATCACCAGAGAACCGTTCGGGGGCAGGTAAGTGCGGCTCTCTTAGGGATACCGGGGAAGGTGGTGAATTACTGGGTATAGGTGGGACAGGAGACGGGGAGGAGACGCTCTGTGCCGGTAGTGCTAGTGTTAATTTCTCCAAGTGTTGGAGTAGACATTCGGTGGCTCGCTGCTGGTTCTCTCTCTGCTCACGGAGTTCCTCTGCTATTGACCGTAGCACCTCCTCGTGTCGACCCACAACAACCCCTTGACGGGCTATTGCGCTCTGTAGATGGGTCAACTCCGCTGGGTCCGTCATGGCCAGATCGTTCTGACACAACGACAGAAATACGGGACCCAAAAGCGGACGCGGAGGCAGAGATATGATTAAATATTTAATCAAGTATATGGGCAAGACAGTCTCGTAGTGAATGACAGGCAGTGTTCGTAACAGGGAATCAGAAAGGCAATAGTCCAATAAGGAGAGTCAGGCTCGTCGTCGTAATGCAGGCAGAGTTCGGTACCGGGAATCAGAGGGATGGCAGTGCAGAGGAGTAGACAGGCTCGTAATCCGTAACACAGGTAGAGTTCGTTTTAGCAGGTGATCAGAATGTCGAAGGCACAGGAGGGGATAGGCAGGCACGTAATCCAACAGGCGGGTAGAGGTCCAAATACCGGGAAACAGACTGGCAGAGTTAGTAATACAAGAACGCTGGAACGACTGACTAGGCAAGACGATCTGGCAAAACCCCAACAGAACCCAAGGGATTAAATACCCAAACTGATTGATGAGGGAGATAGGGTGCACCTGGTGTGGGGAGGGGACAAACACAGACAGGTGAAACAAATCAGGACATGACAATTATAACGTAGGTGTACAGGTCGAGAGACGAATTTGAGTAATCATGGTGAAAGACAGTGGCACATTCAATACCAACACACGCTTACCTGCATCTAGCTGATCTAGGGTGTAGTCATTAGTCCAAACAGTTGAAAGACGTTATGTTTTGCAACTAAAATTCAGGTAGGTCCATCCCCGTTTCGTTCCGTTTAAGAAACGTTTTGCAACATCATTGGCAGAATGAATCCACCCTTTATTACCTGCACACACAGTTCACTTTCATAGCAGCCATACAAACAGCATCATCACATCTACACGCTCTCCTCCTCTCACATTTTCTCTTCGCACAAAACAACTGTCTATGACCAGGCAAAAAAACCTCTCTAAACCAAACCTTAATACCATAACCGCTACGCACAGCCTGCATCGTTGTCACCATATTAGCTAATGTCATATTCAACACATCTACTAGAACTAAAGCTTTAGTAAACCCACAATCCAATCCACGTGTACAAGCAGTAGTGTACATCAAGCATTTTAGCAGTTACACAGGCGGAA
>CM042412.1:29294842-29574842 GCA_023634145.1 Thymallus thymallus | reverse complement strand
CTCCCAATCACATCCAGTTGTGATACAGTCTGGATTGGAACCAGGTTGTCTGTAGTGACGCCTCTAGCACTGAGATGCAGTGTCTTAGACCACTGCGCCACTCGGGAGCCCCAAGAAGAATGTACTCAGAGAATCCCTTTCCGTCAGGGTAGCCATCCATACTCTATTAAGCACACCCTGATCCTGTAAAAAAAGACCCCAGCTGCAACCACTTAGCCCTCAACTCCCTCTCTGACCCTAAATCCTGCTGCCCAATAAGGCTATCCTCAATGCCTCTAATATACTGCTCTAACCTCTGAATAGTAGACCTTATCCTAGCCGTCCCATGGCCAGAGTACTGCTAAACATCCTTACTGTGTTTTTCCCACCTCACACCTTTGTCTTAAGTTCTCAAACTCAGCTTTCCTCTCTTTCCAACTCTCCCAAAACACACCAAACCCCTCACAAAATTACGCATCATGCAATCATTTAGCACTAAAGTGCCAGTAAGACCTCGGACGAGGTACAACTGTCAAGCTATACTCAACTGCTACCATATGATCGTCTGAAAAACTTCTAGGGCAGATCCGGGATCCCAAAACCCTGTTACATCACTTACTGACATAGATCTTATCTGGCCTTGCTGCATTAATCCTCCTCTCCCTCACACATTTACTAATCCATACTGTTTCAACATATTAGTCAAAACTACCCCCGAATGTGGATGAGCTTCCTCCCAGTTCCTATCTAGTGTGTAATCTGTTGTACAGTTCCTCCCCATTACGATACAGCTATCCCTGTCATACTGCAGCAGGTCCTGTCTACGCTTCTCAAAAAGCTGCACCCAGTCAGCCCCCATACTGGCATAGACATTAACAAACAGAAGCGGAAGCCCCCATATTTCTGCCTGAACCACTAACACCCGCCCCTTCTCCACCTCTGAAGTAGATGTTACTTTAAGATCTAGGCCTGATGAGAACACAACTGCTACTCCTGCACTTACACTACCGTTCAAAAGTTTGGGGTCACTTAGAAATGTCCTTGTTTTTGAAAGAAAAGCAAATTGTTTGTCCATTAAAATAATATCAAATTCATCAGAAATGCAGTGTTAATGTTGTAAATGACTATTGTAGCTGGAAAAGGCAGATTTTTTATGGAATATCTACATAGGCGTACAGAAGCCCATTATCAGCCACCATCACTCCTGTGTTCCAATGGCACGTTGTGTTAACTAATCCAAGTTTATCAATTTAAAAGGCTAATTGATCATTAGAAAACCCTTCTTTAGACTAGTTGAGTATCTGGAGCATCAGTATTTGTGGGTTGGATTACAGGCTCAAAATGGCCAAAAACAAAGTGCTTTCTTCTGAAACTCATCAGTCTATTCTTGTTCTGAGAAATGAAGGCTATTCCATGCGAGAAATTGCCAAGAAACTGAAGATCTCGTACAACGCTGTGCACTACTCCTTTCACAGAACAGCGCAAACTGTCTCTAACCAGAATAGAAAGAGGAGTGGGAGGCCCCGTTGCACATTAGAGTGTCTAGTTTGAGAATCAGACGCCTCACAAGTCCTCAACAGGCAGCTTCATTAAATAGTACCAGCAAAACACCAGTCTCAACGTCAACAGTGAAGAGGCGACTCCTGGATTCTGGCCTTCTAGGCAGAGTTGCAAAGAAAAAGACAAATCTTCCTCTGTCCAGTGTCTGTAATCTTTTATTTTTATTGGCCAGTCTGAGATATGTTTTTTTCTTTGCAACTTTGTAACTTTCATCACTCCTGTGGAAAGATTCTGCTTCATGTTCTGTCACACAACACAATGCCAGAGATGTCTCAAGTTTTGAGGGAGCGTGCAATTGATACGTTTGGCGCCGCCCTGTGTGGTCGCCTGTTAAGCAGCTCCCATTGTTTGTGCGTTAATTGTTGTTCTTGTATGTTTTCGTGAATTTTTCGTGAGGTTCAGGATCCTGTGGTTCAGGATTATGGAGTGCTACTGTTTTACGAAGGTTTTAGCTGCCCTTTTTATCGCTGAGGCACTTTTGATTTTTCTCAGCACCTAACGTTCACGCGACTCCTCAATTATTTACAACCGAGCCCAGCTCCTGGATTTAGCACACGCAGCGCTATTGCACCCCAGGGAAAAGTTCAATATTTTCCGGGCGTGTTGAAAAGGTGACGGCGTGGATGCAGGGCAAGTCGGAAGTGTAAGGCAAAGCTGAGTAAGTACAAGTCGGCTATACCATCTATCATTATGGGCAACATGAGATCGCTACATAACAAGGTGGATGAGCTTGAGGGTCTGGTCTGTGGGCAAAGAGACTACCGGGAAGCTAGAGACATGGCTGAATGATAACATCCCCATAGAGAACGTAACTATCAGCGGTTTCCAGACCATCAGAGCGGACAGGGATAGCGTTTCTTCCGGTAAGAGTAATGGAGGGGGGCTGGCTTTATTAGTTAACAACAGATGGTGTAATCTGAGCCATATTACTGTTAAGGAACAGTTTTGTAGCCCGGACATTGAGCTGTTAGCCGTTAGCCTGTGACCATTCTATTTGCCGAGGGAATTCACAGCGGCCATTGCTGTTATTGTTACCATCCCACCCTCAGCTGACGCAAACACAGCGTGTGACATCATCCACTCTGCTATCGCGAGGTTACAGACAGCGCATCCCAGTGCCTTCTTTGTCATTTCGGGGGATTTTAACCATGTATCTCTCTCTTCAATGCTGCCCACGTTCAAACAGTTTGTGAAGTGCCCAACCAGGAATAATAAAACTCTGGACTTGTTATATGCTAATGTGAAGGATGCATACAACTCCACTGCACTCCCTCCCCTCGGTAGATCGGATTACAACCTTGTCCACCTCACCCCACTCTACAGGCCTATGCTCCAAAGCAGCCAGCGACCACTAGGACCATTAGGAGATGGTCCCCGGAGGTAAATGAGGCCCTACAGGACTGCTTTGAAACAACAGACTTGGATGTGCTCTGTGAGGCTCATGAGGAGGGCATTGATGGACTAACAGACTGCATAACGGACTATATACATTTTTGTGTAGACAACACTGCACCCACCAGGAAGGTACGCTGTTTTCCAAATAATAAACCCTGGGTCACCAGCGACCTGAAGGCCCTGCTGAATGAGAAGAAGAGGGCCTTCAAGGATGGGGACAGGGACAAATTGAAATGCGTCCAGAGGGAGCTGAAGTTGCGGATTGCAGAGGGGAAGAGAGGGTATAAGGAGAAGATGGAGGACAAGCTGAGCCAGAGCCAGGTGAGAGAGATGTGGAAGGGTATGAGAAATATCACTGGCTTCAAAAAGTCAAACGGTGGGCAGACGGAGGGGACCCAGAACAGAGCCAATGAGCTGAACCAATTTTTTAACAGGTTCGATACTGGCCCTGCCCACCTCCCCTCCAGCTCCCCAGGCCACACACCCTCACGGCTGTCCCACCCCCACTTTGCTCACAACACCTCTGTTGAGACAATCAGCGACCCCCTCCCCACCTCCGCCCCCGCTCCCTCTGGACTGATCTGCAACACCTCCCTACCCCCCACCTCTGGACTGATCCTCAACACTGACTGATCCCCCTTCCCCCCACCTCCCCACCTGGGCTGGCTTTCACCACCAACCAAGTGAAGAGAGAGCTGGAGAAACTACATCAATGGAAAGCGGCCTGATAGCATCAGCCGAAGGGTGTTTAGGGTGCTTAGGGTCTGAGCTGACCAATTGTGTGGAATACTCCAGCGACCCTTTAACCTTAGCCTGAGCCTGGAAAGGGGTCCCTGTGCTGTGGAAAACATCCTGCCTGGTCCCAGTACCCAAGAAGGCGCACCTCACTGTCCTGAATGACTTCAGACCTGTAGCGCTAACATCCCACATCATGAAGACCCTGGAAAGGTTAGTCCTCGCTCACCTCAGATCCCTGGTGTGTACATCACTGGACCCCCTGCAGTTTGCATACCAGCGCAACATCAGGGTGGATGATGCAATCATCTACCTTCTGCAGAGGGCCTACTCTCACCTGGACAACGTAGGTTGCACTGTGAGGGTTATGTTTTTTTACTTCTCCAGTACCTTCAATACCATTCAGCCCGCTACTGAAGATGAAGAGGATAAAAGTGGAAACACCCTTAGTCTCCTGGGTTAGGGACTACCTGACCGGTAGGCCACAATTTGTGCGGCTACAGAGCTGTGTGTCAGAACGGGCAGTGAGCAACACAGGGCCCCCCCAGGGAACGGTCCTGTCCCCCTTCCTGTTCACCCTCTACACCTCGGACTTCAGATTTAACTCTGAAACATGCCACCTACAGAAGTTCTCGGATGACTCCGCAATTGTAGGGTGCATCAGGGGTGGGCAGGAGGAGTACAGGAGCACAATCAATTACTTTGTGGTGTGGTGTGAGCAGAACCACCTTCAGCTCAACATCAGCAAAACAAAGGAGATGGTGGTGGACTTCAGGAGAACCAAGGCCCAACTGACTGCAGTCCCTATACAGCGGATGGATGTGGAAATGTTTGGGTCATAAAAGTTCCTGGGAGTCCATATGGACAACAGGCTGGAATGGGCTGGTAACACCGGGGCTCTGTACAAAAAGGGCCAGAGCTGACTCAACTTTCTGAGGAGGCTCAGGTCCTTCAACGTGTGCAGTTGTGGTGTCTACCAGCCTGTGGTGTCTTTTTTACAGTGGTGTGCTGGGGCGCCAACATAAAGGCCGGTGATGCTTCTCGGGTAAATAAGCTGATCAGGAAGGCTAGCTCTGTTCTGGGGATTAGCCTTGACACTCTAGAGGAGGTGGCGGAGAGACGGATTCTGGCTAAACTGCTGGCCATCATGGACAATGTCACCAACCCTCTGCATGCCATGGTTATGATGCAGAGGAGCACCTTCAGTCACAGACTGATCCCACCACGGTGTGCCAGAGAGCGCTACAGGAGGTCCTTCCTGCCGGCGGCTATTAGACTATTTAATGCCTCACCGGGGTGTCGTACCGTCGGCAACATAGACCTGGAAATGTTGGGGTGTTAGGACCTAGTTTAACAATTATGCATCCATCCGTGAGTAACTCTGGTCTGTAATCACTCATTCACTCAGGACTTATTTAATCAGGACTGTATATACATACTCATGTACAGTTGTTATATCATATCATGCGCAATATTGTAAGTAATTCTTGGACAGAACTTACGTAGTCATTCACTCAGGAATGCATATTAGTATCCTGTCAGTTGTATATTTTTTCATTGCTTTTAGTATATCGAATGTGCAATACGTTTATTTATCTGTAATTAAACCCTGCACTAAGGACTGTATTTTAAGGGAATTACTATTATTACCCTAACTCTGTAACAATGTATAGTGTACATATTCAGCCATTCACCCATACTATGCAATGTCTTTTTATAGCTTTTTGCACTCCGGACTTCTTGTATTTTTATACTTTTTTATACTGCCGCATCATGTATTGTGTATCTGTCTTTTGTGTATTTTCATTCCGGCATTTTGCACCTGATCACCAGATCACCAGATCCTGAGGCCCATTTATTTTAAGGTATCTATGACCAACAGATGCATATCTGTATTCCCAGTCATGTGAAATCCATAGATTAGGGCCTAATGAATTTATTTACATTATCTGATTTCTTAATATGAACTTTAGCTCAGTAAAATCTTAGAAATTGTTGCATGTTGCGTTAATATTTTTGTTCAGTATACAACACAGGCGGCCAGTGGCTCCTTAATTGGGGAGAACGGGCTTGTGGTAAAACAAAAAATCTGATCTCTTAAACGTTTCCTTCATTTAAGATCTATTATTATCTATACAATAGGCTATCATTGATGTTGTCCCAATAGGCCTGACATATTACCTCTTTCAATGCGCTTTCTGTTTTGATTGGGTTATTTAGCCTAAAAACCTTTAGGCCTACCTATAGAAAAATACAAAAAAACAACTCTGCATCCCTGCCCAGCCTGACAAGAGTGGCCCGAAGGATGCTTGACATCCCCAGTGGCTCTGCAAGTGTGGAGAGGGTATTCTCCGCTGCTGGCTGGCTCTCCAGGCACCATCACAGACTCTGGCCAAACACGTGTTTCTAAAAGTGAATTAAAAGGCGGAGCCTAATAATTATTTGTATTTAATTCTAAGTAAGTCACGGCCTATATGAGCAATTTATGCACTATAATGCTGGGCTCTTAATGTTCCTGCCAGTCTAGTATGTCGCAAATGCTTCACAATTAATTTATTTGTAGGCTATAGCCCTGAAATAATTTAAATAATATGATAATAGTAATAATAATAATAATAACATAGCCTAAATAATGTATTTTCGTTCCTTCTTAGGCTACCTGTCTGAATCCTGAACTATTCAGAGAATTGATATGCTGTTTAGCATGACATGTAGCCTATTTAAAATTATTCACTTCTTACAGTCACCTTTTCGTGTTGTTTATTAAAATACTTTTCATTCAAATCATATGGTTTGATTTCAATAATTCAAAAGGGGGGTGGGTGTGGGGAGTGCCGGTGGTTCCTGGTCAGAGGTGACTGTGATGCTGGGGTCAGTGCTGTGGGTGGGTCGCTGGCTGCTGGGCTGCTAGAAGCTGCTCTGGGAACAGTGGCTGTGGTGAGTTTCGGACCAAAAAGGGGCAGTGAGGGTGGCGGTCATTCTCATGAGACTCATTCTGTTAGGGGAACCACAGCAGCAGGGCCACGAGTGTAGAACCTCTGTAGCAGTAGAGGTGGTGCTAAGCTCGCAGGGTCTAGCACAGGGAACTGTCATACAGAGATCAGAAGAATTAATAACAGTAACCCTTGTTGCATTGGGGTCCTTTAAATTGGGTGCACCAAAGAGTCCGTTCCATAGATTAAAATGAGGGGTGAGGTCTACACAGAGGCCAGCCTGATGGGAGGAATTGGCATGGAAACTGTAACCCTGGCAGCTGCACCTCTCTGAGCAGGGGCACTGGGAGCAGCAGTGCTAGGAACAGCTGCACTGTAGAGACTGGGGACATTGGGAGTACTGGTGGCAGCTAGGAAAAACTACATGTGGACTGGGAGACTGAGACAGTGTCTTACAGCAGCAGACTGTTATCTCTGCTGATTCTGTGTGTGTGTGTGTGTGTGTCTGTGCGTTTGTTTGCGTGCGCGAGCGTGTGTGCGTACGTGTACACCTATTTGTACTTTACTGAGACTTTACAGAGTGCACTGACATTATTATCTGATTAGCCAGTTAATGACCTGGAAATCATAATTCCTTTGTTTATAATTATGATCATTATGAGGGTGCAGGATTCATAACTTGCTTATTGTGGGTTTAGTCAGGGAAGTATGAGAACTACCACCCCCTCTCTTCCTTCTTCTCTCCATTCCCTACCTCCCTGCTCCATCCTCCATTCCTCCCCCAAGACACAATAACAATCCAGTAGTTAGTTTGGTTTCAACTGCGTTAGCAACATCAGGGAGAGACGGAGGAGGGCAGAGAGAAAGAGAGAGAGAGAGAGAGAGAAAGCGAGAGAGATTGGTCTGTTTGCTGGAAAGAAAACAGTTGAAAGAATACTTCTGACTCCAAGAGGATTAAAAGCAATGATGCAATTGACAATGTTTTGCTACCCTTGATCTAAAACCAGTCGTGAGTACTTTATGGAATCTGTTGAATATTTACCTCAATCCTGACTAATTATGACTTTTTAGGTGATGCCAGTTGTCACAACTATTTGAGTTTATTCAACAAACCTGTTGTCAAGTCTTTAAATACCACATCTGCACTAAGATTGTAATTATTTTAGATAATATTGATTATATTGCATTTTATCAGTTTCAAATGGATTTGTCTAATGCTTTTAGATGACTTTGGCCTACTTTAGAATTAATTAATAATGATATTGTGTATTTTACACATTTCAAAGTATTCTCATATTTAGTTTTCATACTGTAGTGTAGGATATGACGTGTCAGTGTTATTCATAATTGGATAACAAAGTGAATCAAGTCAAGAAACAATGTATGATGTCTTCTTGAGATCATGAGTATCAGTCTTTATTAAAAGGAAAACCAATGTGATTGTATTGCATGCTGCTCTACACTGTGAGATTGCGAGGTTTGCCATGGAAACGGTGGAGGACAGTTGCGCAGATATAGTGACTGTGTGATCTGGTAGGGTAAGAGGGACATTTTCAAGCATCGCAAATGTTATTATTCTACTGAGCTGACATAATGGTGAATCGGAAAACATTGCCATATTTTTCATAGCGGTATGGGGAGGTCATGTCAAACTTGGTGGTGATAGTCAGACCAAGTCTTCACTTGATATGGTGGACCTGGAGCACTAGGGCTTTAAACACACCTTTACGAAATATAACTCCAGCGATTTGTATTTAAAAATATATATTTATCCAAGTAAAACATGTCATAATCTTGCTGCCTATGCATGTATTGCGTTTCTCTTGTTGAAATGAGGGTCTGATGCGATTCACTCACGGGAGACACTTTTAGTTAGCATACTGTGGTTAGGCTATGTCATCATGTTATTAATCCATCTGAAAAGCAATGACAGGGTTTGCCAGTCGTGACATCTTACTGAATCTCTGAAGCAAAAAAAACCCTGTCTGCGCACTCAAGGATTTGGAGAAAAGTACGATTACGGATTACCTTCACTGAGACTGGAACTCTCAATATGTCTCTAAACCGGGTTTACACGGACACAGAGCAGTCTGCTGAGGATTCTGGAGAATGTTCGGCCACAGCCCAGTCGGACAACGGGCACGGGGCAGGTCGGACGCACGAGGTGACAGTGCGCAACTCCGGCTGCTGCTTGTGCCTGCCGCGCATCATGCGCCTCACCTTTGCGCCGGAGTCCCTCGAGCGGCTCTACCAGGTCTACTTCCGACGGCAGCGACAGGAGACTCTTCTCGTGCTGGTGGTGTTTGCGGCGCTTTTCAACTGCTTTGTCATCATCATGTGCGCAGTCGTGTACACGACGGACAAACGTGCAATGGTCGTGGTCGCGGCAGTTGGCCTTGCTGCGGATATTGTACTCTACACGCTGTGCCGGCTGCGCAAGCTCCCCGCGGTGCCTGTTGTGCACGGTGCGATACCATACATACTCTGGCTGATGATAGCCGTGCACGTGCTGTGCTACCTGGGGCTGAACTACCAGCTTTCCCTCCAAGCCAGTGACACGGCGGGCTGGCAGGCCTTCTTCAGCTTCTCTTGCTTCCTGACGCTGCCCCTGACCCTGGTCCCTCTCCTGCTGCTCACAGCTCTGTCCTGTGGAATCCACACTCTGGTGCTGGGGGTCACCATCGCCCAAAGGCACCAGGACAGCCTGCAGGGAACCATACTGCTCAGACAGGTAAAGGAGAGGTGGAGGTGGGCAGAGATTGGAATGTACCCCATTGATTTTGTTGGGTGAATCAATGTTGATTCACCCAACAAAATCAATGGTGTACATTTAACTCAGAAAGTGTTAAATTTACACTATTTTCAGTGAAGCTGAACATATGAGTCCCACTGAACTGTTTAACACTTTTGAAAGTGTTAAAGATGTAACTCTATTGCAGTGTTCCACATTCATATAGTATGTACCTCAGTTACCTCGCACCCCTGCACATCGACTCGTTATTACCCCGCACCCCTGCACATCCACTCGTTATTACCCCGCACCCCTGCACATCCACTCGTTATTACCTCGCACCCCTGCACATCCACTCGTTATTACCTCGCACCCCTGCACATCCACTCGTTATTACCCCGCACCCCTGCACATCCACTCGTTATTACCCCGCACCCCTGCACATCGACTCGTTATTACCCCGCACCCCTGCACATCCACTCGTTATTACCCCGCACCCCTGCACATCCACTCGTTATTACCCCGCACCCCTGCACATCCACTCGTTATTACCCCGCACCCCTGCACATCCACTCGTTATTACCTCGCACCCCTGCACATCCACTCGTTATTACCCCGCACCCCTGCACATCCACTCGTTATTACCCCGCACCCCTGCACATCCACTCGTTATTACCCCGCACCCCTGCACATCCACTCGTTATTACCCCGCACCCCTGCACATCCACTCGTTATTACCCCGCACCCCTGCACATCCACTCGTTATTACCCCGCACCCCTGCACATCCACTCGTTATTACCCCGCACCCCTGCACATCCACTCGTTATTACCCCGCACCCCTGCACATCCACTCGTTATTACCCCGCACCCCTGCACATCCACTCGTTATTACCCCGCACCCCTGCACATCGACTCGTTACTCATTGTGTATTTATTCCTTGTGTTAATAATTAATAATAATTAATCATATTTTTTCTCTCTGCATTGTTGGGAAGGGCCGTAAGTAAGCATTTCACTGTTATTCTACACCTGTTGTTTTCGAAGCTTGTGACAAAAAAATGTTTTATTTGATTGAATTCAACTCCTGAATCAACACTAGAAATGGTACACTGAAAAATCTACACTGGCCAATTTGCTGTGTGGGAAAAAGGACAGGTGGAACACTGGCAGGTGAGATAGGGCACCATGATGCCACCATGGCATCATGATACCGGTGAGAAGACCTGAAATATCACACAGACTCCAAACTCATCTAATCACCATTAAGTTGCCTTTGTGTGCCAGGTTATGCCAGCCAGCTGTACAGGGATCTGTGGGACACCTTTCGAGCTGAGGGTACTTTTGAAAGATCGTTGTCACTTAGGAACACAACGCTCCCCTTAACAACCTCAGTCAGTCAGGACTAAGTTTTCAACAACATATTGATATGTTCATCCTGAGTGGCGCAGCGGTCTAAGGCACTGCTAGAGTCGTCACTACAGATCCGGGTTCGATCCGGGTTGTATCACAACCGTCTGTGATCGGGAGCCCCATAGGGCGGCGCACAATTGGCCCAGCGTCGTCCGGGTTAGGGGAGGGTTTGGCCGGTGGAGGCCGTCGTTGTAAATAAGAATGTGTTCTTAACTAACTTGCCTCGTTAAATAAAGGTTAAATAAATACAAAATAATAATAAAACAAAATGATCCCTTCCCCCATCTGCCCCTCTCCCTAGCTCCTGGCTAACTGGGTGTTGTACCTGTGTGCGGTCACCGTGGGCGTGATATCATACTATATGGCCGACAGGAAGTACCGAACGGCCTTCCTGGAGGCGCGCCAGTCCCTGGAGGTCAAACTCACCCTGGAGGACCAGAGCACCCAGCAGGTAGATGTGTGTGTGGGCGTCCGCATCCATGCATTTGTATGTGTGTGCCCTGATGCCCGGGTGCCCTGTTACCGGTGGTCTGTCACCTCTAGCTGTTAGCAGTGGGCTGTCACCTCTAGATGTTAGCAGTGGGCTGTCACCTCTAGATGTTAGCAGTGGGCTGTCACATCTAGCTGTTAGCAGTGTGCCGTCACCTCTAGCTGTTAGCAGTGGACTGTCACCTCTAGATGTTAGCAGTGGGCTGTCACCTCTAGATGTTAGCAGTGGGCTGTCACCTCTAGATGTTAGCAGTGGGCTGTCACCTCTAGCTGTTAGCAGTGGGCTGTCACCTCTAGATGTTAGCAGTGGGCTGTCACCTCTAGCTGTTAGCAGTGGGCTGTCACCTCTAGCTGTTAGCAGTGGGCTGTCACCTCTAGATGTTAGCAGTGGGCTGTCATCTGTTAGCAGTGAGCTGTCACCTCTAGATGTTAGCAGTGGGCTGTCATCTGTTAGCAGTGGGCTGTCACCTCTAGCTGTTAGCAGTGGGCTGTCATCTGTTAGCAGTGGGCTGTCACCTCTAGATGTTTGCAGTGTGCTGTCACCTCTAGCTGTTAGCAGTGGGCTGTCACCTCTAGCTGTTAGCAGTGGGCTGTCACCTCTAGATGTTAGCAGTGGGCTGTCATCTGTTAGCAGTGAGCTGTCACCTCTAGATGTTAGCAGTGGGCTGTCATCTGTTAGCAGTGGGCTGTCACCTCTAGCTGTTAGCAGTGGGCTGTCATCTGTTAGCAGTGGGCTGTCACCTCTAGCTGTTAGCAGTGGGCTGTCACCTCTAGATGTTAGCAGTGGGCTGTCACCTCTAGCTGTTAGCAGTGGGCTGTCACCTCTAGCTGTTAGCAGTGGGCTGTCACCTCTAGATGTTAGCAGTGGGCTGTCATCTGTTAGCAGTGAGCTGTCACCTCTAGATGTTAGCAGTGGGCTGTCATCTGTTAGCAGTGGGCTGTCACCTCTAGCTGTTAGCAGTGGGCTGTCATCTGTTAGCAGTGGGCTGTCACCTCTAGCTGTTAGCAGTGGGCTGTCACCTCTAGATGTTAGCAGTGGGCTGTCATCTGTTAGCAGTGAGCTGTCACCTCTAGATGTTAGCAGTGGGCTGTCATCTGTTAGCAGTGGGCTGTCACCTCTAGCTGTTAGCAGTGGGCTGTCATCTGTTAGCAGTGGGCTGTCACCTCTAGCTGTTAGCAGTGGGCTGTCATCTGTTAGCAGTGAGCTGTCACCTCTAGCTGTTTGCAGTGTGCTAGATAACCCAGCACTGCTCTAATTACAGTGTGTTGTCACTGGCGGAGGGCTAATGGGCTGATTAGACAGACTGTTGTTGTCTTTGCATTAGAGGCATTGTTACTTTCTGAGGTATGCAGAGGTGTGGGACCAGACCGAATGTCTCTTTCTTCTCTCTTTCCATCACTCCCTCTTTCTTTCTTTCTTCTCTTGCCTTTTCTCCTTTCTCTTTCATCTCCCCCTTCTCTCTCCTCCGTCTCGTGTCCCCTCACACAAGCCTCTCTGTCATTACTGTCAAATTAACTGAGTCGACCCCTAATTCACTGCAGCTGATGAGCCAATTATTATTGAGTCCCTTCCATCCTCTATCCTCTGTGATGCTTTTCCCTGACTGCTACTATTTGTAGAGCCAACAGTATGGGCCCTGGAGAGAGAGAGCATTACAGAGGGAGAGAGTTAAGTTAGAAAGACACAGTGCCGAAGGGAGACGGGTGGCTTCTGGGAGACGGGTGCAGCCAGCCAATCAGAACACATCTGACTGCTTCACATTGCCATGACGACGCGGCCCTAAGAGGATGCTCACAGAAATTACAGTCCTGTCTCACGCAGTGCGCGCAGTGCGCAGGCACACACACACAAACACACAAACACACACACACACGTCTGTCTCTGTCTCTGTGTTTGCAGGAGGAGGGGTTGCTGTCCATCCTTCACACACACACACACACGTCTGTCTCTGTGTTTGCAGGAGGAGTTGTTGCTGTCCATCCTTCACACACACACACACACGTCTGTCTCTGTGTTTGCAGGAGGAGTTGTTGCTGTCCATCCTTCCCAAACACATAGCAGAAGAGATGCTGGAGGGCATGAGGAAACAGGCTAACCAGAATGAAGTACAGCAACAGCAGTTCAACACCATGTACATGTACCGCCATGAGAACGTCAGGTTCGACAATGTTCATTTAAAGTAATGCGAACGTGAAGATGTGCAATTGATCAGAAATACTCATGACAATAATCTGTACTCTGACACATGGAAATACTCATGACAATAATCTGTACTCTGACACATGGAAATACTCATGACAATAATCTGTAATCTGACACATGGAAATACTCATGAAAATAATCTGTACTCTAACAATAATCTGTACTCTAACATTAATCTGTACTCTAACACATGGATATTGAGAGAACCTATTGAGTAATTTTGTTTTCTCTCCCCCCTGCCCCCCCTTCTCTCTCTCTCCCTCTCTCTCTCCCTCTCTCTCTCTCTCTCTCTCTCTCCCTCTCCCTCTCCCTCTCTCTCTCTCTCTCTCTCCCTCTCTCTCTTACAGTATCCTATTTGCTGATATTGTGGGTTTTACCCAGCTCTCCTCAGCGTGCAGTGCACAGGAGCTGGTCAAACTGCTTAACGAACTGTTTGCCCGCTTTGACAAGCTAGCTGCCGTGAGTCTCTCTCTATACCAGCTAGCTGCCGTGAGTCTCTCTCTATACCAGCTAGCTGCCGTGAGTCTCTCTCTATACCAGCTAGCTGCCGTGAGTCTCTCTCTATATCAGCTAGCTGCCGTGAGTCTCTCTCTATACCAGCTAGCTGCCGTGAGTCTCTCTCTATACCAGCTAGCTGCCGTGAGTCTCTCTCTATACCAGCTAGCTGCCGTGAGTCTCTCTCTATACCAGCTAGCTGCCGTGAGTCTCTCTCTATACCAGCTAGCTGCCGTGAGTCTCTCTCTATACCAGCTAGCTGCCGTGAGTCTCTCTCTATACCAGCTAGCTGCCGTGAGTCTCTCTCTATACAAGCTAGCTGCCGTGAGTCTCTCTCTATACCAGGGATCATCAATTAGATTCAGACACGTTCTGATTTTTTCTTGAGTGGATAGTCGGGGAGCCAGAGCATAATTACAAATAATTTGTTAATTGCAAATTGACAGTAAGAAGCCCAAACAGATATAATATTTGACTAAACCATAAACCTATGCTCAGAAAGCTTAATAAAAACACCCACCTCTCAAATTCGGCCCGCATGCCGCCAGTTGGAGAACTCTATACCTTGCTTTGTCTCTTCATGGTCGTGTTTCTCTGTCTCCTTATATTGTTCTCTCACAACAATACGTTATCTTAGGTGTCTTTCACATCGATCCTACTCACCTAGCTCTTCTTTAAGGATACTTCTGCTGTCTTTAAAATACACTGTTTATTTCTCTCACAAACACACACAACTCATAACATACTGACATTCATATCATGTCTGTCATTGTGTCTCTCGTCTCCTCTCTCTCCTCTCTCTCTATCTCCACCCCCCCTCCCTCCATACAGCAACACCACCAGCTGCGGATCAAGATCCTGGGAGACTGTTACTACTGTATCTGTGGTCTGCCTGATTACCGTGACGACCACGCAGTGTGCTCCATCATGATGGGCCTGGCCATGGTGGAGGCCATCTCGTAAGTGATGGGAAGTAGGGAGGGAGAGGAGGGAGGGAGGGAGGGAGGGAGGGAGGGAGGGAGGGAGGGATTGAGGGAGGGAGGGAGGGAGGGGAAGGAAGGAAGGAAGGAAGGAAGGAAGGAAGGAAGGAAGGAAGGAAGGAAGGGAGGGAGGGAGGGAGGGAGGGAGGGAGGGAGGGAGGGAGGGATTGAGGGAGGGAGGGAGGGAGGGAGGGAGGGAGGGAGGGAGGGAGGGAGGGAGGGATTGAGGGAGGGAGGGAGGGAGGGAGGGAGGGAGGAAGGAAGGAAGGAAGGAAGGAAGGAAGGAAGGAAGGAAGGAAGGAAGGAAGGAAGGAAGGAAGGAAGGAAGGGAGGGAGGGAGGGAGGGAGGGAGGGAGGGAGGGAGGGAGGGAGGGAGGGAGGGGAGAAAGAAGGGAGAGGAGGGTGTATCATTTAGAAAAGGACAGTATTTAGAAACCCTGTATTGAATTGCTTCCCTCCAACCTCAGGTATGTGCGTGAGAAGACTAAGACAGAGGTTGACATGCGTGTGGGGGTGCACACAGGCACTGTGCTGGGAGGGGTGCTGGGACAGAGGAGGTGGCAGTTTGATGTCTGGTCCACTGATGTCACTGTGGCCAACAAGATGGAGTCAGGAGGGATACCTGGGTAAGAAACCTACAGTAAGACCACTGGCCCAGGGAGAGGTCAGTAGCAATGTCTCTGAATGTCACTTACGGTGGCAAGAGGGTACATAGACAGTGTGTATATGTGTGTGTGCATGTTCTCCAGGCGTGTCCACATCTCCCAGAGCACCATGGAGTGTCTGCACGGAGAGTTTGACCTGGAGCCGGGTAACGGAGGGGAGAGGTGTGAGTACCTTCTGGAGAAAGGCATAGATACCTACTTGGTGCTGTTCTCCAAGGAAACCACCCAGGTCAACGAACTCAACGGGGTGGTAAGTGATGACTTCTCTCTGTCTGGCCTGGTTCTGTAAATTAAATGTTTTATATTGCTCTCTCTCTGTCTGGCCTGGTTCTGTAAATTAAATGTTTAATATCCCGCTCTCTCCGAACTCCTCATTTTTCAGAATGGAAACTCTCCACAGTTGATTAATACCACAGAGTCCAATGGGAGCGTCGGTTCGGTCCGGGCTACGCCCACAGAGCGCAGACAGGAAGCAAAAACACAGGTACATCTAACCCCTAACTTCCATTTTTTCTTTTAAGATTAGATTTGACTAATTGTATGAATTTCACTATGAGCCTATCCATGACCTCCGACCTGTATTGCCTAGGTGACGAGCCCTCATCGTCAGATAAAAAAGAAAGTGGATGCCAGGGAGAGTGAACAGGAGCTGAACAGACTACTGCACCTGGAGCTGCTGGAGAGGGAGAACGAAGAGATGTAAGAGAGGAGGAGAAGAGGAAACAGAGGATCGGCTGGGGGGGGGGACAAAGGAAAGAAAAGGGAAAAGTATATACTCATCCATATACTCTCTCTTTTTATCTCTCACTCTTTCTATCTCTCTCTCCCTCTTTCCATCAGTGCGAAGGAGCGTCGGACCAACCCTGTGTCCCTGCAGTTTGTGGATGGGGAGTTGGAGGGGCGTTACTCTGCAGAAAAGGAAAGACAGAGTGGCGTAGCTTTCTGTTGCAGCTGCCTGGTCCTCTTTTTCACTGCAAGCATGGAGGTCCTCATAGACCCGATGTGAGTTCACACATTATATTCAACACAAAACATTCAATATACTGTACTACAACATATAATATGCAAAATACTACTTGCAAAATGTAACATACCACATGCTAAACACATGACCCTGATAGTATGTGTGCCTCTGTCTGATAGGCTGGTAGTGAACTATGTGACCCTGGCGATTGGAGAGGTGTTGCTACTCATTCTCACTCTCTGCTCCATGGCTGCCGTCTTCCCTCGCGTGAGTCTCCTCTTCTGATGATGATAATGATGGAGGTGGTAATGATGATAGCGGTGATGATGGTGATTATAGTAATGTTTGTCTGTGTCTGTGTAAAAGATGTTCTCGAAGAGGCTTGTGTCGTTCTCGATGTGGATCGATCGAACCCGTTGGGCACGGAACACCTGGGCCATGGCAGCCATCTTTGTTTTAACCATGGCCGAGATTGCCGATATGGTAAGCCTATTTTCTCAGCTTGTTTGAGTTTTACCTTGTTGCTATCATACTCCAGTGCCTTCTAAACTGTATGTGTCTGAGTACCTATCCGGTCCGACGAGATGGAGTACAGCTACGACCGGAAGTGATTTTTTTTGTAGCAGGTTATTTTATTTTAGGCTGGGTTTCTATATAGCACTTCTGATGTTAAAAGGGCTTTATAAATATTGCTAACCCTTTTCCTAACCTTAACCTGCTATGTTAATTGTCTTAACCTGCTGCGTAAGTTCTCCTAACCTTCTACAAAAAATCACTTTCAGTCGTAGCTGTATACCACCAGAGAGGAAGAGGTGAAGCGACAAGTTTCCCTTTCACCAAAATCTGTCCAAAAATAAGCCGAATGTTTTTCTATGGTCACCTGCCTTCCCGCCTTTGGGACGACTCCCATTGTTAGGGTGGAGACATAAGCATCTTGCCATTATATACAGATTTCTGATAACAGCTAGTCAAAAACTAGTCAAAAAAAAATCCCCATAGGGGTCCATTACAGAGAGTTAGCTGTCTGTCTCACTGCCTGCTCGCTCATTTGGAAGGCCCCACAGGGACAGCTTGTTCCACACTTTACTGCTTTTTCTGTTAGGCAGGAACAGGACTCCCAAATGTCAAGAGAGGAATTATCAGTGGTGCAGAGATGTTTAGTGGAGTGTGCATAGATAATATGCGGCCACTGTTATTGCAATGTTGCCCAAATTATGCTAGAGTTAAAATATTGCTTAAGTTTGTTTTTGTTTCAAATGTTACACTGATGTTTTTGTAACATTATATGTTAACATAGCATTATAGTGCATGCCATTACTGGAATATTGTCTTAATTTATCGATTGAACATTTCTCTGACGTAACCCCAACCCCTCCTGACATTGTAGCTGAGCTGTGTCCAGCCTCCCTTCCTTCTCCTCAACACCAGTGCAGGCCTCAACCTGGAGTCGCTAGGCGACGGGGGTTGCGCAGAAAACCCCAAACACTACAGCTACATGGCGGAGCTGTCGCTCGTGGCAACCACCATGCTGGTGCAGGTCAGCCACCTGGTCAAGCTGGGGCTAATGCTGCTGGTCATCTTGGCAACGGGAGCCGTAAACATCTACAGCTGGAAGGACATCTACGACCTGTATGACTTCATACGATTCACCAGCTACAGGTGATGAACTATAATCCCTCAAGTGTTGCTATAAACATGTACTTACATGGTAGTTACATTGGCAGGTAAAGTGGAAAGCTGTGGATACTCAATATGTTCTCTCTCATCCTCAGGATGTCTATAGTCCCTTCCAAGTACCTGATGACAGTGATGATCATTGTCATGATGACCTGCTTCTACTACTTTGCCAGACATGTGAGTTACGTCCTGAATATCTTCACAATCACACCTCCGATTCAGATTGAGTCAGACTTCAGTGAGCATCAGCCTCTAACTCAAAAAGAATACAAACTGAGAAAGACGATGTTGTTACTGATTCCCCTGATAGCACTAGTCTGGATGAGCTTGCTTAAAACACTCTCTCTCTTTCTTTCACTCCACCCTCCTCTTTTTCCCAGGTGGAGAGGCAGTCACGGAAGCTTTTCCTGTGGAAGATTGAGGTGCATGACCAGAAGGAGAGGGTGTTTGAGATGAGGCGCTGGAATGAAGCGCTGGTTACCAACATGCTGCCTGAACATGTCGCCAAACACTTCCTGGGTTCTAAGAAGAGAGACGAGGTGAGAGAGAAGGGGGAGTAGAGAGGGAAGGGGGAGTAGAGAGAGAGGGAAGGGGGAGGAGAGAGAGAGGGAAGGGGGAGTAGAGAGAGAGGGAAGGGGGAGGAGAGAGAGAGGGAAGGGGGAGGAGAGAGAGAGGGAAGGGGGAGTAGAGAGAGAGGGAAGGGGGAGCAGAGAGAGAGGGAAGGGGGAGTAGAGAGAGAGGGAAGGGGGAGCAGAGAGAGAGGGGAGGGGGAGGAGAGAGAGAGGGAAGGGGGAGTAGAGAGAGAGGGAAGGGGGAGTAGAGAGAGAGGGAAGGGGGAGGAGAGAGAGAGGGAAGGGGGAGGAGAGAGAGAGGGAAGAGGGAGTAGAGAGAGAGGGAAGGGGGAGTAGAGAGAGAGGGAAGGGGGAGTAGAGAGAGAGGGAAGGGGGAGGAGAGAGAGAGGGAAGGGGGAGTAGAGAGAGAAGGGGGAGGAGAGAGGGAAGGGGGAGGAGAGAGAGAGGGAAGGGGGAGTAGAGAGAGAGGGAAGGGGGAGTAGAGAGAGAGGGAAGGGGGAGCAGAGAGAGAGGGAAGGGGGAGTAGAGAGAGAGGGAAGGAAGGGGGAGCAGAGAGAGAGGGAAGGGGGAGTAGAGAGAGAGGGAAGGGGGAGCAGAGAGAGAGGGAAGGGGGAGTAGAGAGAGAGGGAAGGGGGAGCAGAGAGAGAGGGAAGGGGGAGTAGAGAGAGAGGGAAGGGGGAGTAGAGAGAGAGGGAAGGGGGAGCAGAGAGAGAGGGAAGGGGGAGTAGAGAGAGAGGGAAGGGGGAGGAGAGAGAGAGGGAAGGGGGAGTAGAGAGAGAGGGAAGGGGGAGCAGAGAGAGAGGGGAGGGGGAGGAGAGAGAGAGGGACAATTAAAATACAAACAAGAAGAGCGAGAGACTCAAATAAAGGGCATTACAAAAATACAGGAAATTGTAAAAGAATGTATGATGAGTTTGATTGTTTTTCTTACCCATCAAGTTTGTTTCTCCTCTGTAGGAGCTGTACAGCCAGTCATATGATGAGATAGGAGTGATGTTTGCCTCCATCCCAAACTTCTCAGACTTCTACACAGAGGAGGGCATCAACAACGGAGGCATAGAGTGTCTGAGGATCCTTAATGAAATCATCTCTGACTTTGACAGTGTGAGTCTTCTAAACTCTGTATGTGTGTGTGTGTGTGTGTGTGTGTGTGTGTGTGTGTGTGTGTGTGTGTGTGTGTGTGTGTGTGTGTGTGTGTGTGTGTGTGTGTGTGTGTGTGTGTGTGTTTTAGTACAGTAACAGAATAATTAATTTATGGAATAATGAATGCCCCTGCCAGCTGTTGGACAGGAATGAGTTCCGCTTCATCACTAAGATTAAGACGATAGGAAGCACCTACATGGCTGCATCTGGAGTCACACCCGAGAGCAACACCAACGGATACTGCAACCGCCCGGTAACCACAGTAACTGACAACACAGAATACAGCATCAAGCTCAATGTATATCAGCATGACTAATGGTGTTGATGATGATGATTATGACGGTGATAAAGGCTCCATTGCTCCCCTACAGATAGAGGAACAGTCACTGTTAGAACGTTGGCAGCACTTAGCTGACCTGGCAGACTTTGCTCTGGCCATGAAGGTCACGCTCACCAAACTCAACGACCAGTCTTTCAACAACTTCATGCTACGCATCGGTAAGTGTGTGTGTGTGTGTGTGTGTGTGTGTGTGTGTGTGTGTGTGTGTGTGTGTGTGTGTGTGTGTGTGTGTGTGTGTGTGTGTTTGTGTTTGAGTGACATGTCTCTTCCTCTTAGGTCTGAATAAGGGCTCGGTGTTGGCTGGAGTGATCGGTGCTCGTAAACCTCATTATGACATCTGGGGCAACACAGTCAACGTAGCCAGCAGAATGGAGTCTACAGGGGTGATGGGTAACATCCAGGTAACACACATTCTCCCAGGGGTGATGGGTAACATCCAGGTAACACACATTCTCCCATGTCAGTCAACGTAGCCAGCAGAATGGAGTCTACAGGGGTGATGGGTAACATCCAGGTAACACACATTCTCCCAGGGGTGATGGGTAACATCCAGGTAACACACATTCTCCCATGTCAGTCAATGTAGCCAGCAGAATGGAGTCTACAGGGGTGATGGGTAACATCCAGGTAACACACATTCTCCCATGTCAGTCAACGTAGCCAGCAGAATGGAGTCTACAGGGGTAATAGGTACCATCCAGGTAACACATATTCTCCCATTTCAGTCAACGTAGCCAGCAGAATGGAGTCTACAGGGGTGATGGGTAACATCCAGGTAACACACATTCTCCCAGGGGTGATGGGTAACATCCAGGTAACACACATTCTCCCATTTCAGTCAACGTAGCCAGCAGAATGGAGTCTACAGGGGTGATGGGTAACATCCAGGTAACACACATTATCCCATTTCAGTCAACGTAGCCAGCAGAATGGAGTCTACAGGGGTGATGGGTAACATCCAGGTAACACACATTCTCCCATTTCCTCACCTGTCTACTATCTTCCTCTCTTCCCCCCTTATCCCCCCCCACAGTATTTTTCCATCTTCTCCTCTCTTTTATCTAGACAGTGTTTTCATTCTACGCCCTATAATGTCCCATTTTTATCTGTTATTACCCTATGATGTGCTGCCCCCAGGTGGTGGAGGACTGCTATGACATCCTAAAGGAGTACGGATTCCGCTTTGTCAGGAGAGGCCCCATCTTTGTCAAGGGGAAGGGGGAGCTACTAACCTTCTTCATGAAAGGGAAAGACAAAACTAGTAGCAACGGCACTGGTCCCACCACTACTACTACCCTTCCTCACCAAGTAGTGGAACATTCCTGATCCTGACCCACACCTGCTGAAACAACAGACAGTAGAGACTACACATGGATTCATCATTCTAATCTAACATACTCTAGACATGCTATGACAGATCCAACTTAAATATCATAGGCAAGTGTACAGTTAATGCATAGGCAAGCATACTGTACTACAGACTAAGAAAAACACATTCACTTTTGCACTCCACTAGCCTCTTCTGTATGCTATGGTAACTTATAACTGATAGTTAAAGTCAAAAATATGAAATCATACCTTTTGATGGGTACATGTACAAGATATGAGCTTCTGTGTATATATTCAGATACAGGCAACTACTTAATAGAACAACATATATTACTACACCCTATGTCCATATTATGACATCAACTAAACTCACTAGTGTGACAGTTTGCCATGAGTATGATTATCCTCTATGTAATTTTATTGTTTTAAACAGTTGAGCTCAGGGTTTGTAAGATAATGCCGCTTGAATAATTTAGTATTTATATGTTGATTAAAAATGTTTTCATTCACTTTTATGTGGTCTGTGTATTTCAACCTGCTACAGTACAGTATTTCTGCAATCCTCAGCACCGTGGTGACAGTCAGTTGCAGTATTGTTTCTGGCCTCTGCAGGTCACTGTTGCTCCAAGTATGAATTTTGCATCCCATTCTAAATTAACTTTGAAAATATGTCAGAGACTGTGCATATTTTCTATGCCTTGCAGTTGAGGACTGAGACAGTATGAGGATGTGACTGAGTATGTGACTGTTTTTCACCGCACAGTAATGCTCTCAAACATTCAGTTCAGATTAAAAATTAAGAGTAAGAGGTGTAACAGATCCACAGAGAAGTGCTTTCAGAAAGTTATAGTAATCGTTGGCTTTCAGAATACCACATATTTGCAACTGTTTTTGTTTTGGAAGCACTGCAATGTTTTACACTCCTTGAGACTGTGTAGGATGTTACCAATAATTTGTTGGTGGGATGGCGTGCCGGGTACCTTTTGTTAAACCAATATCCGAACTTAAACAACGTTAATTTTGTGGACGACATAATCAAATGAATTCATTTTTCTATCTGTCTTCGTTGTCTTCATTCTGGTTTTGATTGAACGAACCGTACACGGATCGATCATCCTGGCTGTTTCCTCAGAATATAAACCATAGCGACCCCTCTAATAAAAACATTGACAATTAGTAAAACATCTCGCCACGCTAATTAATCCCATGTATTTTAAACTATTTATGACTGCCATTCTCTCATAATGTATTTATTGTTATCATAAAATATGCAATATTCGGTTCTCATGCGCCACCTATGGGTTATATTATTCTACCCGGAAGCAGGGTAGTATAGGAGTTTCCGGTTACGTCAGCGTGTCTGGACCAATGATGTGTGTCTGGACTCCATTAGGGGGTTGCAGCTGTTTTGAGAGAAACAACAACAAAAAACGGAGCGACTGACGGGGCTAGCTACCACGGAGTCAGTGCGTTGTCAGCCGGTTACGAGGGCTGAATCCTGGGAGCTAGAACCTCCTTTCCAACCCGGGGCTTCGCCGGCTTCTAACCACGGCCGCTCTCGGTGAGGAAACTCTGGCCTCCGCTTCCTTCTCCTCCGGCTCGGACACCGACGGAGCGTCGCCGCCCCCGCGGAAGAAACACCGAGCCTCGGCGGCGGAGGGAGCAGGAGAGCCCGGGGCTTCAACAGTTGCGACAGGCCTTTCTGGAGTTGTTTTGGGACTTACTACTACTACTTCTTCTCCGCACCACCAAGCCACCTCTGCTATTCACTTTAACCGGACCCCAGTCAACCAGCTCAGCGGCAATAACATGCAGTCAAACGGGGCTGGACAGGATTCGGAGGTTTCCTGCCTGAACAGCGCACAAAACGGGGAGTCATCCTCGGCTGGGGGAACTCACTCCAATGGGGTTCTGACCAGCACAAACAATGGGAATAGTGTTGGAGCCGGACTGGGGTCTGGGACCTGCGTCGCCTCCACATCCTCGGGTTCGGGCTCGGAGGTCGGCGCCATGAAGAAGAAGAAACGACTTTCGCAGTCTGAGGAAGATGTCATCCGATTAATTGGACAACATCTCGACGGGTTAGGGCTAAAGTAAGTTTACACCGTGTGTCGTTGGAACACGCGTCTCCTGAACGGTACTGGGACATTACATCTAATTAATCTGTGCGTGTTTTGAGCGAAACTGCATGGTGGCAGATGACGGACAGACATGGGGGATGGGGTAACTTATCTAGTTAGTTAGGAAGCTAACGTTAGCTGAAGGAGAAGGGCTCCATCTTGCACAAAGTATTAGCTAGATAACGCAACTAAATGTTACCTGGCCTTCGTTCTGGGGGTTATTCTGACGTTAATCCAGAATAAAATCCCAAGACAGTTCACTAGTTGGTTGGAACAACTCGTTTCCCCCACCAGTGAGTAGCTAGGCTAGTTAGCTAGTTGAAGTGTGCGTGTTGTGTAACGTTATCTACTTCTATTATTTTAGTACGCGGATTGAAATCGCATTACATCACCTTGTAATCCGGCGAAACATCCACAATGGTTGTGTGGCTACAGATTACGCCGATGACCATTGGACATATTTGATCGTGTCATATGAGAGGGCCTGTTTTTGTATTTCTACTGTGGCCCCATGTACAGTCGTTTTCTGAAATATCTGCATTTCGAGGATTGCGCAAAAGTGCGTAGGGAGAACGACAATACTCCTTTTTTCATCGCGTCGATTCGCTCCTTATTTGTGTCGTCCCTTTATTCGTCCCTTTGGATGGCTAACGTTTTTTCTTATTACATTGACATTTGGTGTTTTACTAAAAGGAACGTCGGTAAACTGTTCCGAAGTAGAAAAAGGGGACGGGGTCATTTTGTATCCAATCTATTTTGAAACCTTTTTGAGGGTCGGTCGTCTTCAACGGAGAACGTGATCTATCGCACAGCCCTCTGATCGTTACACTGCACTGTTACGTTTTATCTCTCGAACTGCTTGTGATCTGACATTATTGTCTTATTTATGTCTCTGCGTATAACAGTCTCTGCCACTCATGGCGACAATGTCAGTAGTGCAGATAAGGACATACAAAATCGAAATGTTATAGCATTAGATGCACTTAAAGTCAGAGTGATATTTAACTGGTTTTTATCATTATTGGTGGTAGTGGCTGGTGAAGTAGTCAGAACGGCTTCCCCCCCTGGGTTATGGTTTCATGGCGTCTAACCAGCTGTTTTACATTAGAAACGTTGGTTGAATCTAATAATAGACAGCGCATGCTGAACCCATCGGGAACACTATTATTTTGAGCCCTCTGTGGCTAAAATTGGTCCCTGTCACCATAATGGACTCTTTATGCAGTGTTCCATAGACCCAGACTGCTACTGCTCGCCACTGACTGTTTGCCAGGGGAGCTGCCATTACAATGCCTGTTTGGGTATGTTTATATGGGGAATATATGCATGCATTGTCTGCTATGGAACTGACGCCCCTACGATTCTAATGTGGAACTGCAAGTGAGAACCGAGTTGGACTCAGCAGGGTGACACCGAAAACACTCTGCTGCGCCACTCTCATCTTTGATACCTGAGGATGATGTCATCATGCCTTGGTGTCAGTACACCCCCCCCCCTCCACTCCATTTTAGCACAGACACCTTTTCAGCACACTTATAGTATTTACACAATTGTCAGGTCTGGTCTAGAATGATAACTAATGCCACTTCTCTTTTTGTTGGATATAGTTTCTGTCTGTTATAACATATCAGGTCCGTTGTCTTGTTTTCCAATATTAAGCAAATGTTTGCTATAAACATTTAGGCAATTAATGGTTAATCCGCCTCTGTGTACAATCTGATTAATGTTTAATCTACCTCTGTGTACAATCTGGATTAATGTTTAATCCGACTCTGTAAACAATCGGATTAATGTACAATCTGATTCGTGTTTGTACACAGAGGCAGATGAATCTGATTCATGTTTAATCTACCTATGTGTACAATCTGATTAATGTTTGTACACATAGGTAGATTAAACATTAATCAGATTGTACACATAGGTAGATTAAACATTAATCAGATTGTACACATAGGTAGATTAAACATTAATCAGATTGTACACATAGGTAGATTAAACATTAATCAGATTGTACACATAGGTAGATTAAACATTAATCAGATTGTACACATAGGTAGATTAATCTGATTTTGGGCTCATTCTGTATGTTCTTGTCTGCCTTGTAGTTCTAATGTTAAATTAACGTTTGCGGTAAACATTCGGGTAATGTTTCCCCCCCCCCTCCCCCATCTTCTCCGCAGTCAAACAGTGGACCTGCTGATGCAGGAGTCGGGCTGCAGACTGGAACATACCTCAGCCACGAAGTTTCGCAACCACGTCATGGAGGGGGAGTGGGACAAGGTGGGTCCCAGGTTACCATACTTACACCTGCACCTATGCTGCTACGCTTAACTTTAGAGACAGTACCAAGAGCATGGTTCTGTTACTAAGTAGAAGTATCTATCACATGTACAACACCAATGCTAGGCTACATATGGAGTAAATAAACAGTGCTATTGATAAACATAGGTACCAATCAATCAAAGATTGGAACTGTGATTTCAAATATATGCAATCTCCTAGTAAGGGGTCTTTTAAGAATGTGTTATTTGGTCATAAAACTGTCTCAGTTGCCCAAACCTTCTCTACTACATTGACACAACATGCTACCATTCTAAGAGCCTTGGACTTGTAAAAATGTATGTCATATATATATATATATATCTCATAAATGTACAGATACTGCTGTCATAACACACCATGACAATGACAGTTATTGACTTTCTCCACTGAGAACGTGTTGTTACTGGTGGTGCCTTGTAGTGGTCAACCGTTTTGATTTGTTCTTTTTTTGTGGAGAGAAAGTGCTGAGCCAACTCTTTATCTCCCCCTGCCTCTCTCTCTCTCTCTTTGTTTTGGTCCAGGCTGAGAATGATCTCAACGAGCTGAGAGCACTGATGCATTCTCCCAACGCTATTGTGGTAAGCCCAAACCTGACCTCAGTCAGCCACGCAGTGCAATGGTATACAGAGGTTCTAGAACGGTTCTGTCCCAAACCTGACTGTTCTAGATTAGAAAGTGTGCTGCAGGTAGCCTAGCGGTTAAGAGCGTTTGGCCAGTAACCGTGAATAATCTGTCTATATGCCCTTGAGCAAGCCACTTAACCCTAATTGCTCCTGTAAACTGCTCTGTATAAGAGCGTCTGATAAATAACTAAAATATAAAGTCTCTGCTTTGTGAGGCAAATGTTTACAACACATGTCCTCATACATGGGGGGTATAATATCCTGCTTTTAGTTGTTTGCTAGTCAGATGGCAAGTGTAGGGAATGTTTCTCAATTATATTTAGCCACCACTGGTATTATTCGACAAAAGCTGTTTAATCACATTTCTAGTCATTTAAATAATTTTTCATTATTGAGTTAATGATTTATTCATTCCGTCGACTGTATATCTTGTATGTTTATATATTGTTTTTCATATCTTATAGCCTAAAATACATGCATATTCTGGTGGTTCCCTGAGATGGAGTTCATACATGTCATTCAGCTCTTCTGCGATTGTAAATGAGGGGAGTCGCCTCTCCCATGGGTGCAGCACATTCAGATATCAACTAAAGAACACTCGGAGGACTGCAGCTAGACTCAATGATACTTATCAGAGCTAGCTCATTAGGAGACAGGATAGGCTAGATCTCCTGTGGCTTAACTTAGTCTTGCATCTGTGGAGTTTTATTTTGCACTTACTGGCTGTAAGCCAAAGGCTTGTTGTTGCAAATACAATCCATTTTAACTCCGAGGTAGGCTACACTATTTTATGAATGTATATAAACAAATAGCACTGCATTATAGCAAGACTTCATGCAAGATACTTTTGTGTATATAAGTGGAAACACCTTCAAGTTAGTGGATTCGTCTATTTCAGCCACACCCATTGCTGACAGGTATATAAAACCGAGCACACAGCCATGCAATCTCCATAGACAAACATTGGCAGTAGAAAAGCCTTGCTGAAGAGCTCAGTGACTTTCAACGTAGCGCCGTCATAGGATGCCACCTTTCCAACAAGTCAAATGTCTGCCCTGCTAGAGCTGCCCTGGTCAACTGTAAGTGCTGTTATTGTGAAGTGGAAATGTTTATGAGCAACAATGACTCAGCCGTGAAGAGGTAGGCCACACAAGCTCACAGAACGGGACCGCCAAATGCTGAAGCACGTACACATTGTCAGTCCTCTGTTGCAACATTAACTACCGAGTGCCTCTGGAAGCAACGTCGGCACAAGAACTGTTCGTCAGGATTTATCATGTTTATAATTTAAAATGTCAAACTGTGTTGGTCCTCCTCACAGGGTGTGTGTCTGTTGTGGGTGTGTGTCTGTTGTGGGTGTGTGTCTGTTGTGGGTGTGTGTCTGTCTGTGGGTGTCTGTCTGTTGTGGGTGTCTGTCTGTCTGTGGGTGTCTGTCTGTGGGTGTCTGTCTGTTGTGGGTGTTTATTTATTTATTTTTATTTCACCTTTATTTAACCAGGTAGGTCAGTTGAGAACAAGTTCTCATTTGCAACTGCGACCTGGCCAAGACAAAGCAAAGCAGTGCGACAAAAACAACACAGAGTTACACATTAAACAAACAGTCAAAAAAAAAAAACACAATAGAAAATCTATATACAGAGTGCAAAATGTAGTGCAAAAATGCAGTAAGGTTAGGAGGTAGGACAATAAATAGACTATAGTGGTAAAATAAATTACAGAATTATCATCATTAACACAGGAATGAAGGATGTGCAAATTTTGATGTGCAAATAGAGATACTGGAGTGCAAGATTAGTGAAATAAACAAAAATAAATATAGGGATGAGGTAGTAGTGTGGGCTATATACAGAAGGGCTATATACAGGTGCAGTGATCGATAAGCAGCTTTGACAACTGATGCTTAAAGTTATTGAGGGAGATAGGAACCTCTAGCTTCAATGATTTTTGCAATTCGTTCCAGTCATTGGCAGCAGCGAACTGGAAGGAATGGCGGCCAAAGGAGGTGTTGGCTTTGGGGGTGACCAGAGAGATAAACCTGCTGGAGCGCATGCTACGGGTGGGTGTTGCTATAGTGACCAGTGAGCTGAGATAGGGCGGGGATTTACCTAACAAAGACTTGTAGATGACCTGGAGCCAGTGGGTTTGGCGACGAATATATAATGAAGGCCAGCCAACGAGAGCATACAGGTCGCAGTGGTGGGTAGTGTATGGGGCTTTGGTGACAAAACGGATGGCACTGTGATAGACTACATCCAATTTGCTAAGTAGAGTGTTGGAGGCTAGTTTGTGTGTGTCTGTTGTGGGCACATGCCTGTCTATGTTTTACAGTGTGTTAGCTCATATCTCGGGCTGTGGCAGACACTGCAGGCCCAAGATAAGACGGATTCTTTTAATTAATACTAGAAATATCATGTATGCGTTTCCTCTCCCCTCTCTCCTTATCTCCACCTGTCTCTTCCCTCCCTCTCTATAGCGTATGACGTTTCTGCTCCTGCAGCAGAAGTATCTGGAGTACCTGGAGGACGGGAAGGTGCTTGAGGCACTGCAGGTGCTCAGGGGAGAGCTCACACCGCTCAAGTATAACACAGACCGCATCCATGTTCTCAGCGGGTACGTCATTATCTATGGATCACTTTATTCATCTAGCTACCCTAATACATTTTTTCAATCAAAACACTAACCCCCCCCAGTATCTATCTGTTCATTAGGCAGTTATTGAAAACATATAAACTCAGCAAAAAACAGAAACGTCCCCTTTTTCAGGACCCGGTCTTTCAAAGATAATTCATAAAAATCCAAAATAACTTCCCAGATCTTCATTGTAAAGGGGTTAAACACTTGTTTCCCATGTTGTTCAATGAACCATAAACAATTAATGAACATGCAAATCTGGAACGGTCATTAAGACACGAACAGCTTACAGACGGTAGGTAATTAAGGTCACAGTTATGAGAACGTAGGACACTGAAGAGGCCTTTCTACTGACTCTGAAAAACACCAAAAGAAAGATGCCCAGGGTCCCTGCTCATCTGTGTGAACGTGCCTTAGGCATGCTGCAAGGAGGCATGAGGACTGCAGATGTGGCCAGGGCAATACATTGCAATGTCTGTGAGACGCCTAAGACAGCGCTACAGGGAGACGGGACGGACAGCTGATCGTCCTCGCAGTGGCTGACCACGTGTAACAACACCTGCACAGGATCGGTACATCCGAACATCACACCTGCGGGACAGGTACAGGATGACAACAACTGCCCGAGTTACACCAGGAACGCACAATCCCTCCATCAGTGCTCACAGCAAGAACTGGCAAATCTGGTGCAGTCCATGAGGAGGAGATGCACTGCAGTACTTAATGCAGCTGGTGGCCACACCAGATACTGACTGTTACTTTTGGTTTTGACCCCCCCTTTGTTCAGGGACACATTATTCCATTTCTGTTAGTCACATGTCTGTGGAACTTGTTCAGTTTATGTCTCAGTTGTTGAATCTTATGTTTATACAAATATTTACACATGTTAAGTTTGCTGAAAAATAAACAGTTGACAGTGAGAGGACGTTTATTTTTTTGCTGTGTATGTATATATGTATGTGTATATATATGTGTATATATATTTATTATAGGGACAAACGCACTGGTTAATCACTCGTCACATTGTCCTAGTTCAGTCTGGAGTAATAACCAGGTTATACAGGTTAATTATACTGTTATTAAAGGTCATGCATAACAGTGATGTATCCAGAGGTGTGTGTTGTAGTCTGACTCGTTGTGTTGTGTTGTGTAGGTATCTAATGTGTAGCCATGCAGAGGACCTGCGTGCCAAGGCTGAGTGGGAGGGTAAAGGCACAAACTCTCGCTGCCGACTACTGGACAAGCTACAGAGTGAGAACACTGATCACACACATTTTAAATACTTCATAACGGATTCAAATATATAGTTGATGCAAGGACACTTAAGGAAACAAAAAATACCTAGATTTTCAAGTAGATTGAAGTCAAAACTCTTAACTCTGACACTTTTTATTTTTTGTATTTATCCTTTATTTAACTAGGCAAGTCAGTTAAGAACAAATTCTTATTTACTGCCTACACCGGCCAAACTCGGTCGACGCTGGGACAATTGTGCGCTGCCCTATGGGACTCCAAATTACGTCCGGTTGTGATACAGTCTGGATTCGAACCAGGTTGTCTGTAGTGACTCCTCTAGCACTGAGATGTGGTGTCTTAGACCAATCTCCATTGAATCAATTTCAAATTCAGGCTGTAACATAACAAAATGTGGTAAAGGTCAAGGTGTAGATTTAACTCTGGGTGTAAAATACAGAACTGGATCATACAGGGTACCAGAGTGCTAGGTTGTATTTTGTGGGTAGAACTTGCAGCCTCGCCTTAACAGTAAAGGTGAGAATGTCCTCGCCAATGGCAGCATTCTGGTACATGGAATGGGAGACAGAGAGGTCAGTGCAGAGCAGGGAGATCCCCTGCAACCTCAGTCCAGTGCAGAGAGGAGTGTTGTCTTCGATGTAGGATAACATGTTCCAAGCAAACACACACTATCATGCATACATGGTACCTCATAACACACACACACACACACATTCTACTTAATATAAACACACAAATACACACTCTACCTCACACACTGCCTCGTGGCACCTTATACACAAACACTCACGCAGGGCTTCACAGGGGTCTAGGGATTTACTTCAGACTGTAATAAAGTTGAACTCCTACCTCTGGTCCTTCTTTCAACCCACTCCCTCTCCAGCGTACCTGCCCCCGTCGGTGATGCTGCCGCCACGCCGGCTGCAGACCCTGCTGAGACAGGCTGTGGAGCTGCAGAGGGACCGCTGCCTCTACCATAACACCAAACTGGACAGCAGCCTGGACTCTGTCACCTTGCTCCTGGACCACGTCTGCAGCCGGTCAGCAACACACTCAGGGTGACAGTTTCTGCCAAACACAGCTGAAATGTGCAAAAAAAACAGAACCTGACAACCTTTTCTTTGTACGATTCTTACTGTTGACATCGGTAGAGATGGTGGCAATAATCTATGCGGATATATAAAGGGTCTCTGTGTATTCTAGAGTTTTCCTGACCCCATTGACCTGACTTGGGGGAACTCAGGGCCCACATGGTCAGGAAAAACTCAGAACCTATGTATAACCGTTGCATGTAATGCAATAGCGAGCTGCAATTTTCTGAACTGGTTTTGTACGGAAGTGTCCTGTGTATCTGGAATGGTACCTTGTTTTTTACTAGTTTCATTTCTGTCATTTTTGCACAAAGCAAGAGTTGTTAAGTGGACATAAAATTTCACCCTCAATCGTTTACCAACTCCCTCTCACCCGTAGCGCCTCTCTCTCCTCTTCATTATATACCCCGCTCTCTCTCCATTCTCCTCTTCATTATATACCCCGCTCTCTCTCCACTCTCCTCTTCATTATATACCCCGCTCTCTCTCCACTCTCCTCTTCATTATATACCCCGCTCTCTCTCCACTCTCCTCTTCATTATATACCCCGCTCTCTCTCCACTCTCCTCTTCATTATATACCCCGCTCTCTCTCCTCTCTCCTCTTCATTATATACCCCGCTCTCTCTCCACTCTCCTCTTCATTATATACCCCGCTCTCTCTCCTCTCTCCTCTTCATTATATACCCCGCTCTCTCTCCACTCTCCTCTTCATTATATACCCCGCTCTCTCTCCACTCTCCTCTTCATTATATACCCCGCTCTCTCTCCACTCTCCTCTTCATTATATACCCCGCTCTCTCTCCACTCTCCTCTTCATTATATACCCCGCTCTCTCTCCACTCTCCTCTTCATTATATACCCCGCTCTCTCTCCACTCTCCTCTTCATTATATACCCCGCTCTCTCTCCACTCTCCTCTTCATTATATACCCCGCTCTCTCTCCACTCTCCTCTTCATTATATACCCCGCTCTCTCTCCACTCTCCTCTTCATTATATACCCCGCTCTCTCTCCTCTCTCCTCTTCATTATATACCCCGCTCTCTCTCCACTCTCCTCTTCATTATATACCCCGCTCTCTCTCCACTCTCCTCTTCATTATATACCCCGCTCTCTCTCCTCTCTCCTCTTCATTATATACCCCGCTCTCTCTCCACTCTCCTCTTCATTATATACCCTGCTCTCTCTCCATTCTCCTCTTCATTATATACCCCGCTCTCTCTCTCCACTCTCCTCTTCATTATATACCCCGCTCTCTCTCTCCATTCTCCTCTTCATTATATACCCCGCTCTCTCTCTCCACTCTCCTCTTCATTATATACCCCGCTCTCTCTCCACTCTCCACTTCATTATATACCCCGCTCTCTCTCTCCACTCTCCTCTTCATTATATACCCCGCTCTCTCTCTCCACTCTCCTCTTCATTATATACCCCGCTCTCTCTCTCCACTCTCCTCTTCATTATATACCCCGCTCTCTCTCTCCACTCTCCTCTTCATTATATACCCCGCTCTCTCTCTCTCTCCACTCTCCTCTTCATTATATACCCCGCTCTCTCTCTCTCTCCACTCTCCTCTTCATTATATACCCCGCTCTCTCTCTCTCTCCACTCTCCTCTTCATTATATACCCCGCTCTCTCTCCTCTTCATTATATACCCCGCTCTCTCTCCTCTTCATTATATACCCCGCTCTCTCTCCTCTTCATTATATACCCCGCTCTCTCTCCTCTTCATTATATACCCCGCTCTCTCTCCTCTTCATTATATACCCCGCTCTCTCTCCTCTTCATTATATACCCCGCTCTCTCTCCTCTTCATTATATACCCCGCTCTCTCTCCTCTTCATTATATACCCCGCTCTCTCTCCTCTTCATTATATACCCCGCTCTCTCTCCTCTTCATTATATACCCCGCTCTCTCTCCTCTTCATTATATACCCCGCTCTCTCTCCTCTTCATTATATACCCCGCTCTCTCTCCTCTTCATTATATACCCCGCTCTCTCTCCTCTTCATTATATACCCCGCTCTCTCTCCTCTTCATTATATACCCCGCTCTCTCTCCTCTTCATTATATACCCCGCTCTCTCTCCTCTTCATTATATACCCCGCTCTCTCTCCTCTTCATTATATACCCCGCTCTCTCTCCTCTTCATTATATACCCCGCTCTCTCTCCTCTTCATTATATACCCCGCTCTCTCTCCTCTTCATTATATACCCCGCTCTCTCTCCTCTTCATTATATACCCCGCTCTCTCTCCTCTTCATTATATACCCCGCTCTCTCTCCTCTTCATTATATACCCCGCTCTCTCTCTCCACTCTCCTCTTCATTATATACCCTGCTCTCTCTCTCCACTCTCCTCTTCATTATATACCCTGCTCTCTCTCTCCACTCTCCTCTTCATTATATACCCCGCTCTGTCTCCACTCTCCTCTTCATTATATACCCCGCTCTCTCTCCACTCTCCTCTTCATTATATACCCCGCTCTCTCTCCACTCTCCTCTTCATTATATACCCCGCTCTCTCTCCACTCTCCTCCTCTTTTGTCTCGTCTTTTTGTTTAAACCTTGGATGACTTCTCTCCTGGCTGACCCCATCCACAGGAAGCAGTTCCCATGCTACACGCAGCAGATCCTCACAGAGCACTGTAACGAGGTGTGGTTCTGTAAATTCTCCAACGACGGCACCAAGCTGGCCACCGGCTCCAAAGACACCACCGTCATCATCTGGCAGGTGGACCCTGTGAGTACCAAGCTGAGCCCATTTCCAACACACCACCTGCTGTGTACATTCCCACTATATGCCATATAGGAGGAGGCATCTGCTGTATTAATGGCAAAGATGGCCACCATCTACTGCAGGGTAGGCAACTAGATTCATCCTCAGGACGATTTTTGTTGGAGCAAACATAATTGTAATACTTTTTACAACTAAGCCTTTTGCAGACCGCTGATCTACTGTCTTCCCATTAGTGCTTTACGCTAACCCTGAGCCTGGTCTGTGTGGTGTCTAGGAGAGCCACCAGTTGAAGCTACTGCGGACCCTAGAAGGTCATGCCTACGGTGTGTCCTACCTAGCCTGGAGCCCTGATGACACCTACCTGATTGCCTGCGGGCCTGATGACTGCTCTGAACTCTGGCTCTGGAATGTCCAGGTATGGCAATCTCCACACATATCCATGCATGCATACACACTGGACCGTCCATATATGGCAATCCCTACACACACACACAGATACACACTGGAACATCCAGGTATTGCAACCCACACACACACACCGCCCAGCAACAGCGTCTGTTATTGTTGGTATGAAATTGGTGCAGGCATACACTGCAACCATCCAGGACGAGGATTGATTGATTTTAGTTAATTAGATTAATAGAAACATCAATTAATGTAATCCATTGGCTAGATAGTCCCTGATTTTTAAATGGGAGTGATAAAAACAACCGCTCCGTAGACCTCCAGGCTGGGAACTCTTCAGTGTCTGTGTACTGACTGTGGTTTTTGTCCCCTGGTGGGCAGACGGGAGAGTTGCGGACCAAGATGAGCCAGTCCCATGAGGACAGTCTGACCAGTGTGGCTTGGAACCCTGATGGGAAACGCTTCGTCACCGGGGGACAGAGGGGACAATTCTACCAGTGTGTAAGTATTGGTGTGTGTGTGTTCTACCAGTTTGCTGTGTGTGTGTGTGTGTGAGAGAGAGAGATCTAACCACCTGATGTACCAATGTGTTAGTTGGTTATGTCAGTTTGTCCTGCCAGTGTGTGAGTAGTGGGGAGAGACAAAGGTGATCTGGGAGGAGGATACAGGGCAGCAGGATTGACTAGCTACATCAGGGAGGGACCAATACAGGGCAGCAGGATTGACTAGCTACATCAGTGAGGGACCAATACAGGGCAGCAGGATTTGACTAGCTACATCAGGGAGGGACCAATACAGGACAGCAGGATTGACTAGCTACATCAGTGAGGGACCAATACAGGGCAGCAGGATTGACTAGCTACATCAGGGAGGGACCAATACAGGGCAGCAGGATTGACTAGCTACATCAGGGAGGGACCAATACAGGGCAGCAGGATTGACTAGCTACATCAGGGAGGGACCAATACAGGGCAGCAGGAATGACTAGCTACATCAGGGAGGGACCAATACAGGGCAGCAGGAATGACTAGCTACATCAGGGAGGGACCAATACAGGGCAGCAGGATTGACTAGCTACATCAGGGAGGGACCAATACAGGGCAGCAGGATTGACTAGCTACATCAGGGAGGGACCAATACAGGGCAGCAGGATTGACTAGCTACATCAGGGAGGGACCAATACAGGGCAGCAGGATTGACTAGCTACATCAGGGAGGGACCAATACAGGGCAGCAGGATTTACTAGCTACATCAGGGAGGGACCAATACAGGGCAGCAGGATTGACTAGCTACATCAGGGAGGGACCAATACAGGGCAGCAGGATTGACTAGCTACATCGGGGAGGGACCAATACAGGGCAGTAGGATTGACTAGCTACATCGGGGAAGGACCAATACAGGGCAGCAGGATTGACTAGCTACATCGGGGAAGGACCAATACAGGGCAGCAGAATTGACTAGCTACATCAGGGAAGGACCAATACAGGGCAGCAGGCTTGACCAGCTACATCAGGGAGGGACCAATACAGGGCAGCAGGCTTGACTAGCTACATCGGGGAGGGACCAATACAGGGCAGCAGGCTTGACTAGCTACATCGGGGAGGGACCAATACAGGGCAGCAGGCTTGACTAGCTACATCGGGGAGGGACCAATACAGGGCAGCAGGCTTGACTAGCTACATCGGGGAGGGACCAATACAGGGCAGCAGGATTGACTAGCTACATCGGGGAGGGACCAATACAGGGCAGCAGGAATGACTAGCTACATCGGGGAGGAACCAATACAGGGCAGCAGGATTGACTAGCTACATCAGGGAGGGACCAATACAGGGCAGCAAGAATGACTAGCTACATCAGGGAGGGACCAATACAGGGCAGCAGGATTGACTAGCTACATCAGGGAGGGACCAATACAGGACAGCAGGATTGACTAGCTACATCAGGGAGGGACCAATACAGGACAGCAGGATTGACTAGCTACATCAGGGAGGGACCAATACAGGGCAGCAAGAATGACTAGCTACATCAGGTAAGGACCAATACAGGGCAGCAGATTGACTAGCTACATCAGGGAGGGACCAATACAGGGCAGCATATGGACAGGCTACTTTTAGATTTTCAGCTTCACACCTTTATTGATTAGCTTACTAGACAGGAACCTGCTGACCTCCAAAACAGATTGTCAGGATCTAGTGTGTCGGTGTGTTTGTTACAAACTGTATTTGTGCAATTGTCAAAATGTGTGTCTGAATTTTGGGTGTTAACATTTTGGACTGGCCTCCCAGGATCTGGACTATCCGTTTGGACCTATGTATTGATTGTTGTGTTAATGGTAGGACCTGGACGGTAACCTGTTGGACTCATGGGAGGGCGTGCGTGTGCAGTGCCTCTGGTGTGTGGGTGACGGCAGGACGGTGCTAGCGTCAGACACACACCAGCGGATCCGGGGTTACAACTTTGAGGACCTAACGGACCGAAACATGTGAGGGCTTTATTAATAAGTAGATGAACTGAAAATATGTAAAGGGCATGTTGACAGATGTCTTAATAATACATAATTAATGGTTTGTATATTAACATGTTACATGATGAGTTACTAAGTGTTTACTGCTGTTAATAGTTGTATAAATCGTTTATTAATAGCTCTGAATTACTAATCAGATATTGAACAGAACACAGATCAGTGATTGATCATCTCTGTTGTGAATGTCTCTCTTACAGAGTTCAGGAGGACCATCCTATCATGTCTTTCACTGTTTCCAAGAACGGAAGATTTGCTTTGTTAAATGTAGCAACTCAGGTGAGTGGGGATATGGTTCTATACTTGAGGAGTTTGTGGCCGTGATAATGGCTGTCTTTGGTGTCTTAACTGCGCTCCCTCCTCCCACCACAGGGAGTGCATCTTTGGGACCTGCAGGACCGGGTGTTGGTGAGGAAGTACCAGGGTGTGACCCAGGGCTTCTATACCATCCACTCCTGCTTCGGAGGCCACAATGAAGACTTCATCGCCAGCGGCAGCGAAGGTACCACCCACAGACCCAACAGCAGTGATTTTAGGCATCAGCTACTCCTTAAGCTTAGGATGGCTGATATTGAGCCCTGCAACAAACATGTTCACCTCTGTATCCCTCACTATGGTTGTATCCCAATTATCTCTCACACACAAACGCATGCAATGACTTTGTCAGTGACTTTGCCTTGCAGCATATCATATCTATATTCATACCATTCTCCCACCTTTACTCCCCTCCTCACTCTACCCTCCCCCTCAGACCATAAAGTGTATATCTGGCACCGGCGCAGTGAGTTGCCCATCGCTGAGCTGACAGGGCACACTCGCACAGTCAACTGCGTTAGCTGGAACCCCGTCATCCCAGGCCTCATGGCCTCCGCCTCGGATGACGGCACCGTGCGTGTCTGGGGCCCCGCCCCCTTCCTCCACACACAGGAGGTGGACGGGCTCAACGGTAACTACCGCCAGCATTTGGTCAGCTCAATGGTCGTAAAACGGCTAAAGGTTTTACAGGTAATTCATGTCCCTCTCATCTCTCCCCAGAGAACTGCAGCAACATGGACAGTTGATGGTGACTTTGGAATGGAAGACTTCTTCTCTTTTACCAAACCAACAATAAATAAACATCAAAACGAATCCTAAACCTAACAAAACGCGAAACAAAGCAGAAATAAAATGGAATCCGTTACATCTCGTGACCTGGCAAAACTGTGGAGGTGAGGATGAACACACTCTTAGAAAACCAGGTCTTCATCCAGAACCAGTGAGCCGGAAAATCTGATCCACTGGGTACTCCCTGCTGGCTTCCTCCTCCACCCTCTCCCAAACAAGGCCACAGCCACACCAGGGGCTCTCCCATGAATCTTCCCCTGGAAACCCACCTCCTCCCTGGGTCTCAGGCCCGGTGTCATGCACCTGGTCTCTCCAGACAGCCATTACAGACCAGCCACACTGATTGGACCGTGTCTGTCTCCTGTCTCTCTATCATGTACCCATGTATGGGGAGGGGTGTTATAGCAACCCTTTGTTTTTATCTTCTCCTTCCTGACTCTAGCTCCTTTCTTTGCACTTGAGTTGTTAGACGAAGGCTGAAAATCTGCACAAAACCAACCAACCAACCAAAAGGAAGTAAAACGCTAAGGCTATGCTTATTTAGAACCTTTTTTTTTTTTTTTTTTACAGTAGTCTGTATTCTTATTGTTATCATTTAACAGGTGAATCCTAGGGTTGAACTAGGGGTAGTGGCTGTGGAGTGCTTTTTAGTGTGAACAATACGCTCTCAATTAGGAAAAGCTATTTTTATCGCTTGTTTAAAGTCTTAACACGAACAAACTTGCTACGAAGTCTCACCCTCTGACTCCCCCCTCCCACTTCGGCTGTAGAGGTCTGGACATGCAACTTCTGCGCTACACTGAGGACTACATCTGCCCTTCCTCTTTGTATGTGTGCTTCTGTGTCAATGTGTGTCTGGGTGCGCTGTCGTGTGGTTGGTTTGTTTCAGTGAGTGAGTGAATGCAGACCTGTGTGTGTTTCTAGTCACACCAGCAGAAGATCATGCCACCCCTCCTCCCAGTGAAATTTTAAAGAGGCTTTTAAACCCATTCAGAGTTCATCCAAAGCCCCATAGCGACCTCTATCCGTGGAACAAAGAATACTTTACAGCCATTTTCTAAACTTTTCTTTTTTTTTTAAATCTGGGGCTTTTCTTTTTACATTTGACTTTGCTTTTTAATATTTCTCCGTACCGCCACCTACCATTGGAAAGTCACAGAGGTATCGGAATTAAATCTGTTTTGTGGAGTGGAGGGAAAAAAAAGATATGTGAATGACATTCATTTCAAAAGAGCTGTAAACTGTGTTGTGAGAAAATTGTCATTTCATATGAAGAGTTAACTATTGTAGCGTTGGGAGGCACAGGTTCAATGTTCCACGTGTAGACTGGTGATTTTAGACCGTTCTACCCCAAACACCCACATGTATACCCAAAACACAACGCTGCACTTTCAGAGGTCTCACACCTACAAAAACGCTCAATTACAATACGATCACCTGCTCTTAGCCCCCCAGTCTGACAGGACTTCGGAGGTATCGACAAGGTCTTATGGATGAAGTGATCATATCGGAATCTGACCCACGCCACAATTCCATGCACCTGACAGTAGTACAGCATTCGTTATAGAACCAAACAACATAACCTCCCACATATTCAAATTCACATGGGCATAGCTGCTCCAGCTTACATCCAGCCCATACGGAGCGAGACAGACTTCTGCACAACACCTCTTTCCTTCTCTCCAGTCCTCCTCATCAGTGGTGAAAGCACCATACAGAGCTTTCTTCCTCCCGTTTTGGGGCATGTAATGACTATTTGCTATGGACTGATGTTGCATGTTTAAAAAGAACTGAATGGTTTCTTATTTTCTTTTTTGTTCTCATCATTTCATCAGTTTTTTTGGTTGACCCCTCTCCCTGTATTATCATATTAAAATATAACCAGACAACTGCTGTCCTCATAATTTTTTTTTATCCTGCTTATAATTAGTTTCGCCTTTGTCTTTTGGGTAAAATGTAAACCTTATCCACCACTTCTTACATGTTATCAGTGAATATTCGCAGTAGCACTCATGCCAATATGAGTGTGGTGGGTTATGCTTTTGAAGTGTGTTATCTTATACGAATCAGGTTTAAACTGTCCACCTCTCGCCTTTAAAAAGAGACTGCATCTACGGAAATTTTATTCTTGCATGTCTGTGGCATAAGACCGGCGGGAAAAGTCTTATTTTTGTGCCACTGTTGGTTGCGTTTGCCATTTCTGCCCTTACCAAAAACGCTTGAGACCCAAAAGTGTCTCTGTGGGTGTCGTGTGTGTGTGTGTGTGTAATTCCATGTTCTAAGGTTAGTATGGAATGGTGCTTCTCCCATTTCTTGAACCTTCCATTTCCTGGACCCCTGAATGGACTCCCCATCTACACCATATGTCATGTCTGAAGATGTGAGGCAAATCTAAAGTGAAGAACCCAAAAGCTTTCACAAAGTTATAATTCACCTGCTGGTGACAAATTATATGTCTGTATGCAACTTGGTGTCTACGCTGTTCTTTTTGTCTTTTGAGTTCCTAGGATTTTTTATGTTTTGATGATGCTAATAGCTCTTTCTCTCTCTGGAGGTGGTAGGCCTGGGTGGGGGAGTAAGGGTTTTTGGTAGCAGATTAAAATAGTTATTCGGGGATTGGGACCTGTTTCTGTTTTTAATGTGCTATTACAAAAGTGATTGTATTGTTTTGTATTGTGTTGGAGAAGTGTTATGTATGCATATTTTCAATAAGCATTCAGGGTTTTGAAAAAGCTGTGGCCCTACATGGAATATCAAGGGGCTCGAGCATAGTCACTCCCTATGCACAGATACAGGATCAGTTTACCAGATCAAATCCTATCCACAATCCCCCATAACCATGAGAGGGTATAGAGCTAAACTGACCTTCGATCAGTGTAAAGGGACAATACGTCTCAACAGCCTTTAGAGGAAAGCTTGAGTTCTCAGACTGAAAAGAGCTCTACATTTTCTGCTGTTTAACTTTGTATAGTTGATTGAGTCGCACTTGAAAATGTGTGAACATTTGGTGTAATTCAGAGAAACCGCATGGCAGGAAATAGGCATATTGTGCATCAGAGGGGATCAAATGTAGGGGTAAACAAGATATGTTGCCAATAAATTGTGACTATTTTGACTAAACCATCTTGTTTGAATTACATTTCTAATTTGAGATGCATTTGTGTTGAAGCCATTTTCTCCGCCAGTAATTATACAGGTCATAGACTAATCGCATAATCTCCAGCTATAGACCAATTGTCTCCGTTCCTCTTCACATTAGCTCACCACCGCCCCCAGGTGGGAAATAATATGCTTGCAATAACATTTTCCTTAGTATTTTCTTTACATAACAGACTGGGTTTTTCCATGTAGGCTGTGGTTCAAAGCCGAAAAACCCAAGTCAATACAATATCCAACAATTATTCCTTTGACCTTTTCCTCCAGTTTGCAACAATATGGGAAATATGACAGATGTGCATTTTAACTGAGAATCCTGTACGCTACTGACCACAGTCGCGCATACTCGAAGATGAAATAGTACAATTGCATAGTAAAAAACAACAACGTTCAAAACCATGTTTATTTAGATCTTCCGTCGTAGAGGATGGACGCCCGCCGCGCGTGACGTCAGCAGCGGCAGAGCCCGCGAGCGTCCGCCCACCGTTCCACGGTCTCCCGGTTCATCTTCGACGTGTCGCGGAGGATAGAGCAACATCCAGGGTTAGCGCAGCCGAACCGAGTCCCTGCATCAGTCATGGCGGCGCCGTTAGCCCACTTCGACGAAGACTGGCAGGATTTCAATGAATTCAAGGAGGCGTCCGGGTCGCCGAACCGACTGGACCAGCTGAACTCGAACGTGGCTGACACGGGCCTGGTGGAGGATCTCTCCGACCTGGATAGCTTCTCAGGAGACTTATGCAGTTTCACATCAATGGAGGACCTTGTGCATGACTTCGATGAGAAGCTGACAGTTTGCTTTCGAAATTACAACAGTAAGACTGAAGATCTAGCCCCCATTAAACCCATCACAGAGGACACCTTCCTCAAAGACGACGAGTGAGTGGGAATGTTCTAACTACTGCTTTATCAGTCAAGCATCGATAACTACAATGTCAACCTAGTTAGTTAGTTAGTTAGTATACAGACATTGTTAACGTTAACCTGCTGCTAACTAGTCTGTTGTTTGGAATGCATGATCACTTAGAAAATCAGGACTTCAACATAAGCTTAAGTGTTTTATTTGTTAGTCGGTAGTTCAAATACATTAACTGAGCTGTGTTTTCAAACTAACTAAGTTAGTAGCTCGTTAACCAACTTCAGTTTCTAAACGACTTACTAGTTTCAAGTTTCACATGCACACGTACAATGACATGTCTTGCAAACTCAAAACCCCAACAATCAACAATCAATAATCAATGTGATACTAGAAAAAACACACGAGAAATTTGAAGAACACAATAAGTAAGTAAGTAAGTATACTAACGTTATATACAGAGTCCGTTCCAGTACCAGTGATGTGATGGAGGTAGATATGTATAGGGGTAATTATACTATATACAGGGTCAGTACCATATTAACAATGTACAGGGATACTGGAGTGATGGAGGTAGATATGTATAGGGGTAATTATGCTATATACAGGGTCAGTACCATATTAACAATGTACAGGGATACTGGAGTGATGGAGGTAGATATGTATAGGGGTAATTATGCTATATACAGGGTCAGTACCATATTAACAATGTACAGGGATACTGGAGTGATGGAGGTAGATATGTATAGGGGTAATTATGCTATATACAGGGTCAGTACCATATTAACAATGTACAGGGATACTGGAGTGATGGAGGTAGATATGTATAGGGGTAGTTATACTATATACAGGGTCAGTACCAGTACCATATTAACAATGTACAGGGATACTGGAGTGATGGAGGTAGATATGTATAGGGGTAATTATGCTATATACAGGGTCAGTACCATATTAACAATGTACAGGGATACTGGAGTGATGGAGGTAGATATGTATAGGGGTAAGGAGACTAGCAAACAGGATATAAGATCAACAGATTAGCAGCTGTTTGTATGTGAGTGGGTGGGTGTGCGTGTGTGTGTAGAGTCAGTATAAATGAATGTAGTCTGTAACTATATATTTTTGAGCTATTTAGCAGTCTTATAGATTGGGGATGGAAGCCTGTTGGTGTCAGACTTGATGCACCGGTGCCGATTTGTCTGGGCCTTCCTTCCACACCGCCTGATATAGATGTCCTGGATGGCAGGGAGCTCGGCCCCAGTGATCTACTGGGCTGTCCGCACCACCCTTTGTAGCGCCATACGATCGAGGGCGGTGCTATTGCCATACCAGGCAGTGATGCAGCCGGTCAAGATGCTCTCAAAGGTACAGCTATAAAAACGTTTTCAACCTCCTTAGGGTGAATAGGCGCAGTCATGCCTTCTTCACAACTGTGCGTGTGTGTTTGGACCATTTTAAGTAATTAGTGATTTGGACATCGAGGAACTTGAAGCTCTTGACCTGTTCTTCTGCGGTGTTGATGTGGGCGTGCTCGCCCCCGTTTCCTGTAGTCCACGATCAGGTCCTTGGTCTTACTGACATTGAGGGAGAGATTGTTGCTCTGGCACCGCACTGCCAGGTCACTGACCTCCTCCCTGTAGGCTGACTCATCATCGCTGGTGATCAAGCCTACCACCGTCGTGTCGTCAGCAAACTTGATGATGGTGTTGGACAAACCCCTGTGGGGCCCCGGTGTTGAGGGTCAACGTGGCGGAGGTGATGTTGCCTACCCTCACCATCTGGGGTCGTCTAGACAGGAAGTCCAGGATCCAGTTGCAGAGGGAGGTCTTCAGACCCAGAGTCCTAAGCTTGGTGACGAGCTTGGAGGGTACAATGGTGTTGAACGCTGAGCTGTAGTCAATGAACAGCATTCTCACAAAGGTGTTCCTCTTATCTTGGTGGGCTAAGGCAGTGAGGAGAACAATTGAGATTGCGTCATCTATGGATATGTTGGGGCGTTATGCAAATTGTAGTGGGTCCAGGGGGGCTGGGATGGTGGAGTTAATGTGTGCATAACCAGCCTCTCAAAGCATAACCAGCCTCTGATGATTACAGAAGTGAGTGCTACAGGGCGGTAGTCGTTGTGGCATGAAGCCTTCAAGTTCTTAGGGAGAGGAATGACGATGGTAATTTTAAAACTGGTAGGGATTACAGACTGGGACAAGGAGAGGTTGAAAATGGCCGTGATTTTTGCATTGCCTGATTTCGGAAACAGTCCCTCCTTTCACATTAGTGACTTCAAAATATTAGCTAGGCTACCGTTATCTCATGCATTAGCTAGTTCTGTGCACTGCAATTAATTTTGCACTGTAACTAGTTATTGTATTGAATACTGATGAACCAGATCTTCATTCATTCACTGTGACATTTAAACCAATTCAAACGCACACACAGGGTTTCATACACAGAGGTCAATATTTTAAATTGGTTTTGAAAGGGCACGCTTCAGCTTAGTCTGATTTAATCAGGCAGTAATTAGGGTTGGGCGATATGACCAACATTGCATATCAAGATATAGCACATAGTTGATATAAAATGAACACATGTATTACATTTTGAATAAAAGGTACTTACTCATATATTTGATTATTTCTCCTTTTATTTAGAACCTTTGTGCAAATGTTAAATTAAGCATGTTACAAAATATGAATGTATAAAGTCTAAAGAGGTCAATAGAAAACACTTAAACTATAGTTCTTTGCCGGGGTAACGTCCGAGTCGAACACTCAACTGTACTTTGTTGGGTCTCATCTAGACTCTCTGTACTGTTTCACATGATTCTTGCTTGGTGGTAAAAGAGGTTAGTGGTGTTTGAGCCTGTTCTCGGGACCGGCCTGCGGCATATTTTACAGAGGACGGTTTTCTGGCCCGTGTCAGACTTTTCAAACCCAAACCACGTCCATGCGACCGAAGGAGCCCATATTTTAGGTAGGAGCTCTGTGTCTCCGTGCTCTGTGTCACGTTCACTCTCCATGTTTGTTTTTGTCACACTCTTTATTACCGTAAAGAGTGTGATTTTGTGACGACAGAGCATAATATGAAACGATAGACGTTTTTCTATCGTCACATGATATATATCGTCCAGCCCTAGTAATAATACACAATTAATTGGTATATACAGCCTGAAACTAATCCCTGCAAAATCGGGTAAATGTACCTTACAAGCCAAAATATTTAATAAAATGATATTTTAAACTTTACCGGTCGAGAAGAAATATCTACAGGAAAGAATTGTTTACCCGACTGTTTAGAGTGATGGTGGGTATATGGGGGTTCAACTTGGTCTCAGAGCATTTATTATTATTCTGTATGGAAATCTGAGACACTCCATTTTAGTATATGTTACGTTTCGTATGGTATGTATTAATTTGTAGATGTCCTTCATCCATTTCGTATATGTTACGAATTACAATTTTTATCTTACGAATTTGCAAAACCTATAATCTGTTACGAATGTGAAAAACGTATGATGTGTTACAAATTACAATTTGTTGTTGCTAACATTAGCTAGGTGGCTAACATTAGCTAGGCTAGGGGTTAGGGAAAAGGTTAGGGTAAAGGTTAGCTAAAAAGTAGTAAATAGTTGCTAATGATCTAAAATGCTGATATTCGAAAAATGCAACACAAAGGTTTACTATGTTACGTCTAGTCTATGAGACCAGGCTGGGTGGTTGGTAAAGTTAGTTTTATATTGGATATTCGGTTTTCTCTCGTCAATAGCTATTTAACCAAGCATTCCATGACAATGACAATTGTATACTCTGAATCAGAGGATGATGTGTGGATTGAAAGAAGTGTGGATTGTTCTCCATCCTCTCGATTCAGAATATAAAATGTTAATTGCTTAGTTCAATAGCTATTGACGAGGCAGAACCGAATATCTAATATAAAACTAACATTAACATATATAGTGCCATAGATTGACCATAGATTCCACATATTGTTGCCGGAGTTCAAAATGGATTAAAAAATAATTCTCACCCATCTACACACAATACCCCTTAATGACAAAGTGAAAACATGTTCTAAGGAATTGTAGCAAGTTTATTGAAAATTAAATACAGAAATATCTAATTTACATAAGTATTCACACCCCTGAGTCAGTACTTTGTAGAAGCACCTTTGGCAGTGATTACAGCTATGAGTCTCTAAAATGCTTTTCATACCTGGATTGTGCAACATTTGCCCATTTTTTTTATTATTTTCAAAATTCTTCAAGCTCTTTCAAATTGGTTGTTGATCATTGCTAGACAAACAATTGTCAAGTGTTGCCATAGATTTTCAACTAGCTTGAAGTCAAAACTGTAACTTGGTGACTTGGAAACATTCACTGTCTTGGTAAGCAATTCCAGTGTAGTTTTGGCCTTGTGTTTCAGGTTATTGTCCTGCTGAAAGGTGAATTAATCTCCCAGTGTCTGATAGAAAGCTGACTGAACCAGGGTTTCCTCTAGGATTTTGCCTGTGCTGAGCTCCATTGCGTTTATTTTTTTTATCCTGAAAAATTCCCCAGTCCTTAATAATTACAAGCATACCCATAACATGATGCCGCCACGATTATGCTTGAAAATTTGGAGTGTGGTACTCAGTAATGTGTTGTATTGGATTTGCCTTAAACATAACACTTTGTATTCAGGACAGAAAGGTAATTGCTTTGCCACATTCTTTTGCATTACTTTAGTGCCTTGTTGCAAACAGGATGCATGTTTTGGAGACAAAAAAAAATGTCTGTACTGGCTTCCTTTTCACTCTGCCAATTATGTTAGTATTGTGGAGTAACTACAATGTTCTTGATCCATCCTCAGTTTTCTCATATCACAGCCATTAACCAGTTAAATGTAATCTACTTAATCCCCCAAATAATTATTTATTTATATGCTGAGCACTGGTTGGCTGCTTTTCCTTCACTCTGCGTTCCAACTCATCCCAAACCATCTCAATTGGGTTGAGGTCAGGTGAAGGAAAAAAGCAGCCAACCAGTGCTCAGCATATTTGGGAACTCCTTCAAGACTGTTGGAAAAGCATTCCAGCTGAAGAGTGTACAAAGATGTCATCAAAGCAAAGGGTGGCTTCTTTGAAGAATCTAAAATCTAAAATATATTATTTGGTTACTACACGATTCCATATGTGTTATTTTACGTAAAGAACAAATTCTTATTTACAACGACGGCCTACCCCAGCCAGACCCTTGACAACGCTGGGACAATTGTCGCCCTGTGGGACTCCCAATCACAGCCGGTTGTGATACAGTCTGGAATCGAAACAGGGTCTGTAGTGACGCCTCTAGCACTGAGATGCAGTGCCTTCGATCGCTGCGCCACTCGGTGATGTTTCCAGAAAAGATTATCCGGAAGATTATCTGAGGCAACATACAAGACTGTCAATTTCAACTGACACAATCTTTGTGTGTGTGTGTGTGTGTGTGTGTGTGTGTGTGTGTGTGTGTGTGTGTGTGGGATTAACCAACGTTTAAAAAAATATTTTACCTTCATAATAGTAACACATGTTATAACAAGGGTAACTAGGCTGTCAATATCCTTATGACTCATCAGCAGCATGATATGACTTCAGCACAGTCGGTGTCATCTCCATAAAATGGCCTCCTAGGATGTCACACTCAATACAGATACAGCAGGACATTGTCAGCTCCGTTTTGGTCATAATATCAATTTCCAGGAAAGAAGAGTTAAATTCACTCACATACACACAGTGAGCTCATATACACCCAGTACACACAGAGACTAGGGTGAGGAGGATGTGTGGGTGAGAGAAACAGGATGGGTTGAGGGAGGTGGAGGGGGTAGTTTGGATAGAAGCCTTAGCTGGGCTGTAAGAGCAGTGCACTGAGGGCAGCAGAGTCCTTTCATGAGTGACTGCCTTTTTGGAGGACATGCCGTGCCTACTAACAAGCTCTATTGTAGCTTGCTAATGACCTTGCTCCAAGCAGAGACGCACAGCAAGGATGACATGGAGACAGGAAGGAATGTGTGGTGTGTGTGTGTGTGTGTGTGTGTGTGTGTGTGTGTGTGTGTGTGTGTGTGTGTGTGTGTGTGTGTGTGTGTGTGTGTGTGTGTGTGTATATATACAGTACCAGTCAAAAGTTTTAGATCACATACTCATTCCAGGGTTTTTCTTTATTTTTCCTATTTTCTACGTTGTAGAATAATAGTGAAGGCACCAAAACTATGAAATAACACATGGAATTATGTAGTAACCAAAAAAGTGTGAAAATATATTTTATATTTGAGATTCTTCAAAGTAGCCACCCTTTGCCTTGATGACAGCATTGCACACTCTTGGCATTCTCTCAACTAGCTTCAATGGAATGCTTTTCAAACAGTCTTGAAGGAGTTCCCACATATGCTGAGCACTTGTTGGCCGCTTTTCCTTAACACTGCGGTTCAACTCATTCCAAACCATCTAAATTGGGTTGAGGTCGGGTGATTGGAGGCCAGGTCATCTGATGCAGCACTCCATCACACTCCTTCTTGGTCAAATAGCCTTTACACAGACTGGAGGTGTGTTGGGTCATTGTCCTGTTGAAAAACAAATGATAGTCCCACTAAGCGCAAACCAGATGGGATGGCGTATCGCTGCAGAATGCTGTGGTAGCCATGCTGGTTAAGTGTGCCTTGAATTCTAAATAAATCACTGACAGTGTCACCAGCAAAGCAACATCACACCTCCTCCTCCATGCTTCACAGTTGGAACCACATATGCGGAGATCATCCGTTCACCTACTCTGCGTCTCACAAAGACACGGAGGTTGGAACCAAAAATCTCAAAATTGGACTCATCCGACCAAAGGACACATTTCCACCGGTCTAATGTCCATTGCTCGTGTTTCTTGGCCCAAGCAAGTCTCTTCTTCTTATTGGTGTCCGGTAGTAGTGGTTTCTTTGCAGCAATTCGACCATGAAGGCCTGATTCACAGAGTCTCCTCTGAACAGTTGATGTTGAGATGTGTCTGTTTCTTGAACTCTGTGAAGCATTTATTTGGGCTGCAATCTGAGGCTGGTAACTCTAATGAACTTATCCTTTGCAGCAGAGGTAACTGGGTCTTCCATTCCTGTGGCGGTCCTCCATGAGAGCCATTTTCATCATAGCGCTTGATGGTTTTTGCGACTGCACTTGAAGAAACTTTCAAAGTTCTTGATATTTTCCGTATTGACTGACCTTCATGTCTTAAAGTAATGATGGACTGTTGTTTCTCTTTGCTTATTTGAGCTGTTCTTGACATAATACGGACTTGGTCTTTTACCAAATAGGGCTATCTTCTGTATACCACCCCTACCTTGTCACAACACAACTGATTGGCTCAAACACATTAAGAAGGAAAGAAATTCCACAAAATAACTTTTATAAAGGCACACCTGTTTAATTGAAATGCGTTCCAGGTGACTACCTCATGAAGCTGGTTGAGAGAATGCCAAGGGTGTACAGAGCTGTCTTCAGGGCAAAGGGTGGCTACTTTAAAGAATCTAAAATATTAAATATATTTTGATTTGTTTACTACATGATTCCATATGTGTTATTTCATAGTTTTGATGTCTTCACTATTATTCTACAATGTAAAACATTAATGAGTAGGCCAGTCCAAACCTTTGACTGGTACTGTATCTGGATGTGCTGTAGGGAAAGGTTTAATGATCAACTTTCCTTGGCGCAGGAGAACTACCCATGGAGCTACAAGAGTCACTGGCCAAAGAGAGGCTTGTGTGTGCTTGTTCTTGTTTTCGCAGGGCTTGCATGTGAGTGGGTCTGCCTGCGTGTTTTTGTGTGTGAGCGTGTTTTGTTGACAGCCTAAAAATATAGCAATGCCAGAATCACAGGGTGGCAGCTGCAGGGCCAAAGCATTCCCTGCCAGCATTGCCCAATTTTAGAGAACCTATCCTGGAAGGTTGTGTTGATGATGATGATGATAAGGATGTTGTGTTAGTAAGAGAGTGAGAGGGATGGAGAGGCTGGGGTTATGAAGAACGTGTGTGTGCGTGTGCGCAGCAATCTCTGATGGAAAACCTTTCTGACACATGGGTTCACAGTGCCCATCCTCGCAATGCTCGCAGCATTCACACACACACACACACACACACACACACACACTCATCCTCACATGTATCTTAAACATGTTCACTCCCATTGTGTAGCGGTATCTATGTACAAAATGTATTCTGTATTTCATGTAGTATAGCACAAGGCAAAGCCCTTTCAAGAAATGACTTGGACAATGCGTCTGGCATATCAGGGACAGAGAGAAGTGTCTGGTGAGAGAAGAGGATGACTCATTACTGCCAACTAATGCTGTGTCACTTGTGCACTGTATTAACATTTTCTGTATTTCTTCCTCATTTTGCTCTCCTCTTTCTACCTTCGTTGGTCTCTAATTCTCCTCATCATCCTCTTTCTCTTCATTCCTCTCACCATTTTTCTCTTCCACCGTTCTTTCTCTCGCTCTCCCCCTCAGCGTGTGGAATGCTCTGACGGATAACTATGGCAACGTGATGCCGGTGGACTGGAAGACATCTCACATTCGCTCCTTGCATCTCCCCACACTCAACCTCTGCAAGCAGGGAGTAAGACACAGTCACACACACTCTGTACACATTCCCCCGCTCAGCACACTCTCCCTCCCTCCCTCACTCTCTCTCTCTCACCCTCACTCTCGCTCTCTCGCTCTGTGATGGACAGGAGCTGGACAACATGCCTCTGGACTTGTCTGATGATGAGGATCTGAGGGAACAGATGGACATGCACTCCATCATTGTGTCCTGCATCAACGACGAGCCCCTCTTCACTGCCGAACAGGTAGGTACACACACACACACACACACACACACTCACTCTCTTTCTATCATGTATCAAATTCACCACACACTACTACTTACAAAGCCACACTCTTAACTCACCAACTGTGTGTGTGTGTTGCAGGTGATGGAGGAGATTGAGGAGATTATGCAGGAGTCTCCAGACCCAGAGGATGATGAAAGCCCGTCCCAGTCAGACCTGTCCATGCTCTCCCAAGACCTCAAACGCTCCAGCTCTAACACCAGCTATGAGGACCGTGAGTTACTCCTAACTCATCTAAATCACTAACAGCTCATGAATAAACAGCTACTTGCAGCTATATTACACAACCCCATACATATACACTAAGTATACCAAACTTTAAGAGCACCTTCCTACTACCATACCCTGTTACACCACTACTACCATACCCTGTTACACCACTACTACCATACCCTGTTACACCACTACTACCATACCCTGTTACACCACTACTACCATACCCCGTTACACCACTACTACCATACCCTGTTACACCACTACTACCATACCCCTTTACACCACTACTACCATACCCTGTTACACCACTACTACCATACCCTGTTACACCACTACTACCATACCCCGTTACACCACTACTACCATACCCTGTTACACCACTACTACCATACCCTGTTACACCACTACTACCATACCCTGTTACACCACTACTACCATACCCCGTTACACCACTACTACCATACCCTGTTACACCACTACTACCATACCCTGTTACACCACTACTACCATACCCCGTTACACCACTACTACCATACCCTGTTACACCACTACTACCATACCCCTTTACACCACTACTACCATACCCCGTTACACCACTACTACCATACCCTGTTACACCACTACTACCATACCCCGTTACACCACTACTACCATACCCTGTTACACCACTACTACCATACCCTGTTACACCACTACTACCATACCCCGTTACACCACTACTACCATACCCTGTTACACCACTACTACCATACCCTGTTACACCACTACTACCATACCCTGTTACACCACTACTACCATACCCTGTTACACCACTACTACCATACCCCGTTACACCACTACTACCATACCCTGTTACACCACTACTACCATACCCCGTTACACCACTACTACCATACCCCGTTACACCACTACTACCATACCCTGTTACACCACTACTACCATACCCCGTTACACCACTACTACCATACCCTGTTACACCACTACTACCATACCCTGTTACACCACTACTACCATACCCTGTTACACCACTACTACCATACCCTGTTACACCACTACTACCATACCCTGTTACACCACTACTACCATACCCTGTTACACCACTACTACCATACCCTGTTACACAACTACTACCATACCCTGTTACACCACTACTACCATACCCTGTTACACCACTACTACCATACCCCGTTACACAACTACTACCATACCCTGTTACACCACTACTACCATACCCTGTTACACCACTACTACCATACCCTGTTACACAACTACTACCATACCCCGTTACACCACTACTACCATACCCTGTTACACAACTACTACCATACCCTGTTACACCACTACTACCATACACCACTACTACCATACCCTGTTACACCACTACTACCATACCCCGTTACACCACTACTACCATACCCCGTTACACCACTACTACCATACCCCGTTACACCACTACTACCATACCCTGTTACACCACTACTACCATACCCTGTTACACCACTACTACCATACCCTGTTACACCACTACCACCATACCCTGTTACACCACTACTACCATACCCCGTTACACCACTACTACCATACCCTGTTACACCACTACTACCATACCCCGTTACACCACTACTACCATACCCCGTTACACCACTACTACCATACCCTGTTACACCACTACTACCATACCCTGTTACACCACTACTACCATACCCCGTTACACCACTACTACCATACCCCGTTACACCACTACTACCATACCCCGTTACACCACTACTACCATACCCCGTTACACCACTACTACCATACCCCGTTACACCACTACTACCATACCCTGTTACACCACTACTACCATACCCCGTTACACCACTACTACCATACCCCGTTACACCACTACTACCATACCCTGTTACACCACTACTACCATACCCCGTTACACCACTACTACCATACCCCGTTACACCACTACTACCATACCCTGTTACACCACTACTACCATACCCCGTTACACCACTACTACCATACCCTGTTACACCACTACTACCATACCCCGTTACACCACTACTACCATACCCCGTTACACCACTACTACCATACCCTGTTACACCACTACCACCATACCCTGTTACACCACTACCACCATACCCTGTTACACCACTACTACCATACCCCTTTACACCACTACTACCATACACCACTACTACCATACCCTGTTACACCACTACTACCATACCCTGTTACACCACTACTACCATACCCCGTTACACCACTACTACCATACCCCGTTACACCACTACTACCATACCCCGTTACACCACTACCACCATACCCTGTTACACCACTACTACCATACCCCGTTACACCACTACTACCATACCCCGTTACACCACTACTACCATACCCCGTTACACCCCTACTACCATACCCCGTTACACCACTACTACCATACCCCGTTACACCACTACCACCATACACCACTACTACAATACCCCGTTACACCACTACTACCATACACCACTACTAGCATACCCCGTTACACCCCTACTACCATACACCACTACTACCATACCCTGTTACACCACTACTACCATACACCACTACTAGCATACCCCGTTACACCGCTACTACCATACCCCGTTACACCACTACTACCATACACCACTACTACCATACACCACTACTAGCATACCCTGTTACACCACTACTAGCATACCCCGTTACACCACTACTACCATACACCACTACTACCATACCCCGTTACACCACTACTAGCATACCCCGTTACACCACTACTACCATACCCCGTTACACCACTACTACCATACACCACTACTACCATACACCACTACTAGCATACCCTGTTACACCACTACTAGCATACCCCGTTACACCACTACTACCATACACCACTACTACCATACACCACTACTAGCATACCCTGTTACACCACTACTAGCATACCCCGTTACACCACTACTACCATACCCCGTTACACCACTACCACCATACCCCGTTACACCACTACTACCATACACCACTACTAGCATACCCCGTTACACCCCTACTACCATACACCACTACTACCATACCCTGTTACACCACTACTACCATACACCACTACTAGCATACCCCGTTACACCACTACTACCATACCCCGTTACACCACTACTACCATACACCACTACTACCATACACCACTACTAGCATACCCTGTTACACCACTACTAGCATACCCCGTTACACCACTACCACCATACACCACTACTAGCATACCCCGTTACACCACTACTAGCATACCCCGTTACACCACTACTACCATACCCCGTTACACCACTACTACCATACCCCGTTACACCACTACTACCATACCCCGTTACACCACTACTACCATACACCACTAATACCATACACCACTACTAGCATACCCTGTTACACCACTACTAGCATACCCCGTTACACCACTACCACCATACACCACTACAACCATACCCTGTTACACCACTACTAGCATACCCCGTTACACCACTACTAGCATACCCCGTTACACCACTACTAGCATACCCCGTTACACCACTACTACCATACCCCGTTACACCACTACTACCATACCCCGTTACACCACTACCACCATACACCACTACGACCATACCCTGTTACACCACTACTAGCATACCCCGTTACACCACTACTAGCATACCCCGTTACACCACTACTACCATACCCCGTTACACCACTACTAGCATACCCCGTTACACCACTACTACCATACCCCGTTACACCACTACTACCATACCCCATTACACCACTACTACCATACCCCGTTACACCACTACTAGCATACCCCGTTACACCACTACTACCATACCCCGTTACACCACTACTACCATACCCTGTTACACCACTACTACCATACCCCGTTACACCACTACTACCATACCCCGTTACACCACTACTACCATACCCCGTTACACCACTACTACCATACCCCGTTACACCACTACTACCATACCCCGTTACACCACTACTACCATACCCCGTTACACCACTACTACCATACCCTGTTACACCACTACTACCATACCCTGTTACACCACTACTACCATACCCCGTTACACCACTACTACCATACCCCGTTACACCACTACTACCATACCCCGTTACACCACTACTACCATACCCCGTTACACCACTACTACCATACCCCGTTACACCACTACTACCATACCCCGTTACACCACTACTACCATACCCCGTTACACCACTACTACCATACCCCGTTACACCACTACTACCATACCCCGTTACACCACTACTACCATACCCCGTTACACCACTACTACCATACACCACTACTACCATACCCCGTTACACCACTACTACCATACCCCGTTACACCACTACTACCATACCCCGTTACACCACTACTACCATACCCCGTTACACCACTACTACCATACCCCGTTACACCACTACTACCATACCCCGTTACACCACTACTACCATACCCCGTTACACCACTACTACCATACCCCGTTACACCACTACTACCATACCCCGTTACACCACTACTACCATACCCCGTTACACCACTACTACCATACCCCGTTACACCACTACTACCATACCCCGTTACACCACTACTACCATACACCACTACTACCATACCCCGTTACACCACTACTACCATACCCCGTTACACCACTACTACCATACACCACTACTACCATACCCCGTTACACCACTACCACCATACCCCGTTACACCACTACTACCATACCCCGTTACACCACTACCACCATACCCCGTTACACCACTACCACCATACCCCGTTACACCACTACTACCATACCCCGTTACACCACTACTACCATACCCCGTTACACCACTACTACCATACCCCGTTACACCACTACTACCATACCCCGTTACACCACTACTACCATACCCCGTTACACCACTACTACCATACACCACTACTACCATACCCCGTTACACCACTACTACCATACCCCGTTACACCACTACTACCATACCCCGTTACTACTACCATACCCCGTTACACCACTACTACCATACCCCGTTACACCACTACTACAATACCCCGTTACACCACTACTACCATACCCTGTTACACCACTACCACCATACACCACTACTACCATACCCTGTTACACCACTACCACCATACACCACTACTACCATACCCTGTTACACCACTACTACCATACCCCGTTACATGCATTATTTAACCTGTCTTCTACCCTTAATCTACACTGATTTGAACTTAACAAGTGAAATCAATACAGGATCATAGCTTTCACCTGGTCAGTCTGTCATGGAAAGAGCAGGTCTTCTTAATGTTTTGTACACTGTGTATATACAGTTGAAGTCGGAAGTTTACATACACCTTAGCCAAATACTTTTAAACTCAGTTTTTCACAATTCCTGATTTAATCCTAGCAAAAAGTCCCTGTCTTAGGTCAGTTAGGATCACCACTTTATTTTAAGAATGTGAAATGTCAGAATAATAGTAGAGAATTATTTCTTTCAGCTTTTATTTCTTTCATCACATTCCCAGTGGGTCAGAAGTTTACATACACTCAATTCGTATTTGGTAGCATTGCATTTAAATTGTTTAACTTGGGTCAAACGTTTGATCCACATAATTTTCCTTCCTCATGATGCCATCTATTTTGTGAAGTGCACCAGTCCCTCCTGCAGCAAAGCACCCCCACAACATGATGCTGCCACCCCCGTGCTTCACGGTTGGGATGGTGTTCTTCGGCTTGCAAGCATCCCCCTTTTTCCCCCAAACATAACGATGGTCATTATGGCCAAACAGTTCTATTTTTGTTTCATCAGACCAGAGGACATTTCCCCAAAAAGTATGATATTTGTCCCCATGTGCTGTTGCAAACCGTAGGCTGGCTTTTTTATGGCTGTTTTGGAGCAGTGGTTTCTTCCTTGCTGAGCGGCCTTTCAGGTTATATCGATATAGGACTCGTTTTACTGTGGATATAGATACTTTTGTACCTGTCATCTTCACAAGGTCCTTTGCTGTTGTTCTGGGATTGATTTGCACTTTTTTCACCAAAGTACGTTAATCTCTAGGGGACAGAACGCGTCTCCTTCCTGAGCGGTATGACGGTTACGTGGTCCCATAGTGTTTGTACTTGCGTACTATTGTTTGTACAGATGAACGTGGTACCTTCAGGCGTTTGGAAATTGCTCCCAAGGATGAACCAGACTGGTGGAGGTCTACAATTCTTTTTTCTGAGGTCTTGACTGATTTCTTTTGATTTTCCCATGATGTCAAGCAAAGAGTCACTGAGTTTGAAGGTAGGCCTTGAAATACATCCACAGGCACACCTCCAATTGACTCAAATGATGTCAAATAGCCTATCAGAAGCTCCTAAAGCCATGACATCATTTACTGGAATTTTCCAAGCTGTTTAAAGGCACAGTCAATTTAGTGTATGTAAACTTCTGACCCACTGGAATTGTGATATAGTGAATTATAAGTGAAATAATCTGTCTGTTAACAATTGTTGTAAGAATTACTTGTCATGCACAAAGTAGATGTCCTAACCGACTTGCCAAAACTATAGTTTGTTAACATGAAATCTGTGGAGTGGTTGAAAAATGAGTTTTAATGACTTCCGACTTCAACTGTACAACTAAACTGCAAATACAGGCTCACAGTAGCATTGTTACATAATAGACATAGATACAACTGAACAGCAATTACTGCACACTAGTTATGTAACTTTAAATGCATATCATATCTAGATGTAATACAAACGTTTGGGACTGACCATGTTAGTATGTGATGTGTTATCCTGCCATGTGTTAATGGGATTTGTCAAGCCCTATTTAAGTATGTGTTAGTATGTTTATGATCTAATCCCCAGGCTTGCGTCGTCTTTCGGTCTCGGAGCTAAGTGAGGCCTTGGAGGAGGTGGAGACTGCCATCAGGCGCTACAGTGAGGAGCTGATCCAGGCCCTTGCCACGAGAGACGAGCTGGACTTTGAGAAGGAGGTGAAGAACAGCTTTATCTCGCTTCTCATCGACGTGCAGAACCGGCAGAAGGAGCACCGCGAGCTTCTCCGCAAGAAGAAGAAGATCAGGCCCACAGGCAGCGCACAGAGGGCTGACAGGACACACATCCCTGGGACGGTGAGCGAGACGGGGCACTAATAGATACAGATTCGTACACATAGTATTGTATAAATTGAAATGCATATAATACACGTGGTGATGCACACACAGATACAGTGGGGTCTGAAATTATTGACGCCCTTGATAGTAAGGACGGCATAAAATAAATAATTTACAGTGCCTTGCAAAAGTATTCATCCCCCTTGGAGTTTTTCCTATTTTGTTGCATTACAACCTGTAATTTAAATAGATTTTTATTTGGATTTCATGTAATGGACATACACACAATAGTCCAAATTTGTGAAGTGAAATGAAAAAGATCTGGTGCAACCAATTACCTTAAGAAGTCACATAATTAGTTAAATAAAGTCCACTTGTGTGCAATCTAAGTGTCACATGATCTCAGTGTATAAATACACCTGTTCTGAAAGGCCCCAGAGTCTGCAACACCACTAAGCAAGGGGCATCACCAAGCAAGCGGCACCATGTAGACCAAGGAGCTCTCCAAACAGGTCAGGGACAAAGTTGTGGAGAAGTACAGATCAGGGTTGGGTTTTAAAAAAATATCAGAGATCAGAAACATCCCACTGCACACCATTTAAATCCATTATAAAAAAAAATGGAAAGGAAATGGCACCACAACAAACCTGCGAAGAGAGGACCACCCACCAAAACTGACGGACCAGGCAAGGAGGGCATTAATCAGAGGCAACAAAGAGACCAAAGATAACCCTGAAGGAGCTGCAAAGCTCCACAGCGGAGATTGGAGTATCTGTCCATAGGACCACTTTAAGGCGTAGACTCCACAGAGGATGGGCTTTACGGAAGAGTGGTCAGAAAAAAGCCATTTCGTAAAGAAAAAAATAAGCGAACACGTTTGGTGTTTGCCAAAAGGCACGTGGGAGACTCTCCAAACATATAGAAGAAGGTACTCTGGTCAGATGAGACTAAAATTGAGCTTTTTGGCCATCAAAGAAAACGCTATGTCTGGCGCAAAACCAACACCTCTCATCACCCAAGGATTCTTTTCATCGCCAGAGACAGAATTGAAGGAATTATGGATTGCGCTAAATACAGGGAAATTCTTGAGGGAAACCTGTTTCAGTCTTCCAGGGATTTGAATAGTTATGCACGCTCTGTTTTTTTGTCTTACTTCGCAATAAAAAATATTTTGCATCTTCAAAGTGGTAGGCGTGTTGTGTAAATCAAAAGATACAAACCCCCCAAAAAATCCATTTTAATTCCAGGTTGTAAGGCAACAAAATAGTAAAAATGCCAAGGGGTGTGAATACTTTCGCAAGCCACCGTAAATACAGAGCTATATTGTTTTAACAAGTCTACATTTTTTTTCTTCAAAGGTTTAGTGGTTTATTTTTTACTAAAGTTTGGACTACTTTATTAATAAAATTGTACATGTTAAACAAAATCTATTTCTCTGAGCAATTGTATCAGTATAAAATAATATCCCAATTTTATTTTAGAAGACGATATCGCTCAGTAATTGAATAATTTATTTTATACAGTCATTAGTGCTCATCTTTATCAAGGGTGTAAATAATTTCGGACCCCACTGTATGTGTATTGTGCACACTCCCTCATTTATACATGCACTGGAACCAGAGGGGAAGATTCATGCACTGGAACCAGAAGGGAAAATTCATGCACTGGAACCAGAGGGGAAGATTCATGCACTGGAACCAGAAGGGAAGATTCATGCACTGGAAACAAGGGATACATTAGAAACATGCATGGAAGTGAAAAACACCACCCTGCAGTAGTGCTGTACTAACTTCTATCACTCCCGCTGCAGACCCTATTGGGTCTCTCTCTCCTTACGCTTAATTCTACAGTCCGCTATTTACCTACTATTTACATGATGAAAAGGTATTTACGTCATTACATTGTAATTATTGGGTTTCATCGTATGCCATTTTGACATCTCTTTGTAAATACCAGCTGAAAACAGGACTGTAAAATAAAGCACCCTGTAGGTCTGAATTCACCCTGCCATTGTTTTTTGTCCAATCTGAACAATTGGACTTCCGTGTGGATAATCTGTCCGTTCGGAAGCAGGAATGATGGAGGGTTGAATCCAGTTCTATACCCGTCTTCTGCTCTCATGTCTTTTTGGAGGGTTTCTCATTCTTTCTCTGGTAGTTTTACATCTTGCATTCTCTCTCCTCTCTCCCTTCCTCTAGCTCTTCACTATGGAAGGGCTGTCCACTGTCATTCAGAACGGCCTCCGTCAAACGTTCGGCAGCACAGGAGGGGTCAAACAGGTGCCCCTCTCCCTCTAGCTATCCTCTCGTCTTTTTTTCAGAATTTCTTTAAACATTTTTGGACAGTTATTTTCGCTACAGCGTTTTGCCGCTGCTGTGTTCTCCACATTACCTCTTTATTTTACCATCTTTCAGTTTCATTTTTTCTATCAGTTTTTTTTTTTAAAATCAAGCCCTCCTTTCTGCTCTCTTTCATCCTCTAGCCATTCTCCCTGTCCACAAATTAAGCAGCTCTCCTTCTCAGCTTTCATATCCTTCTTATTTTATGACTTGTTCCCCCCCACTATGCTTTTCCTGTCTTGTTGACTGAGCGTTTAGCTCTAACTTGATCATCCAATAGTGTGCACTCTTTATTTCCTGCTTACAAGCATCCTCCCAACTGTTTTCCACCAAGCTAAAACCAGCCAATGGCCTTAACCCAATCACTCACCTACAGCCACACACCAACCAATCACAACTTAATTTCACTCATTATTGGCTCAGAGTCGACCAATTACTCTCTCAAATAATCTGTTTCTTGACATAAACAATTTATACAATGGTGATGGTAAGGTTTAGGGTTGTGATGGTCATGGAATTTTGAATGGCGGTAATTGGCCAGTCAAATTACGCGGCCTCTTTTAATAACCGTTTGAGTAGCAAAACATGTTTTTTTTGTTTGTTTTTACACACACATTCTCCTCCCCTTCGCTGCTGACTGCATGTGCTGCCATATACAGTTGAAGTCGGATGTTTACATACACCTTAGCCAAATACATTTAAACTCAGTTTTTCACAATTCCTGACATTTAATCCTAGTAAAAATTCCCTGTCTTAGGTCAGTTAGAATCACCACTTTATTTTAAGAATGTGAAATGTCAGAATAATAGTAGTGATTTATTTCAGCTTTTATTTCTTTCATCACATACCCAGTGGGTCAGAAGTTTCCCACAATAAGTAGGGTGAATTTTGGCCCATTCCTCCTGACAGAACTGGTATAACTGAGTCAGGTTTGTAGGCCTCCTTGCTCGCACATGCTTTTTCAGTTCTGCCCACACATTTTCTATAGGATTGAGGTCAGGGCTTTGTGATGGCCACTCCAATACCTTGACTTTGTTGTCCTTAAGCCATTTTGACAACTTTATGCTTGGTGTCATTGTCCATTTGGAAGACCCATTTACGACCAAGCTTTAACTTCCTGACTGATATCTTGAGATGTTGCTTCAATAAATCCACATAATTTTCCTTCCTCATGATGCCATCTATTTTGTGAAGTGCACCAGTCCCTCCTGCAGCAAAGCACCCCCACTACATGATGCTGCCACCCCCGTGCTTCATGGTTGGGATGGTGTTCTTCAGCTTGCAAGCCTCCCCCTTTTTCCTCCAAACATAACGATGGTCATTATGCAAACCGTAGTCTGGCTTTTTTATGGCGGTTTTGGAGGACTTGTTTTACTGTGGATATAAATACTTTTGTACCTGTTTCCTCCAGCATCTTCACAAGGTCTTTTGCTGTTGTTCTGGGATTGATTTGCACTTTTCGCACCAAAGTACTTTAATCTCTAGGAGAACGAACGTGTCTCCTTCCTGAGCGGTATGACGGCTGCATGGTCCCATGGTGTTTATACGTGCGTACTATTGTTTGTACAGATGAACGTGGTACCTTCAGCCGTTTGGAAATTGCTACCAAGGATGAACCAGACTTGTGGAGGTATACAATGTTTTTTCTGAGGTCTTGGCTGATTTCTTTTGATTTTCCCATGATGTCGAGCAAAGAGGCACTGAGTTTGAAAGTAGGCCTTGAAATACATCCACAGGTACACCTCCAACTGACTCAAATTATGTCAAATAGCCTATCAGAAGCTTCTAAACCCATGACATAATTTTCCAAGCTGTTTAAAGGCACAGACAACTTAGTGTATGTAAACTTCTGACCCACTGGAATTGTGATATAGTGAATTGTAAGTGAAATAATCTGTCTGTTAACAATTGTTGGAAGAATGACTTGTGTCATACACAAAGTAGATGTCCTAACCGACTTGCCAAAACTATAGTTTGTTAACATGAAATCTGTGGAGTGGTTTAAAAATGAGTTTTAATGACTTCAACCTAAGTTTATGTAAACTTCCGACTTCAACTGTACATAGAATGAATAGAACGGTCCTCCCCATTCATGTCAATAATGGCATAATGGGTGGACTGGTGGCCATTGCAAGGTTACCCATAGGAGCAAAGCAGGAAGTAAAAGCAGGAAGTGTACCCATCAATATGTGTTGTCAGTTGTTGATTTAAACTCAACTGACATTACTTATATGATAATGCCAGAGAAGCCGGTGTTTGGAGGATATATTGGCACGGGTGGCGTTAGGCCCGAGACGAAGTCAATCCTCCGAACACCGGCTTCGAGGGTATTATCACTTTTATACAGGTTACCAACATATTCAAATAATGATTGACATATTTTCATTAACTTTATTATTATGAATTTATTTATACTATTTCAAGATACGGTCATGTGAAAAGTAAGTAGAAAGTTGTCTTTTTTTTATTTCTTTACATATCTGGACAGATGGATCTATAATCTTCACTTCAACACTATTGACAGATAAAGGAAACCTAATTTAACAAATGACACTGAAAGATTATACTTTACAATCATCTATTCATCAAACATCAACAGAAATAAATCCGCCTCTAGCTTCAATATCTGGGGTTTCCCTCTTTGGCTGAAATAACTTCATGTAGACGTTTCTTGTAACTGTCTATCAGTCTCTTACATCGACTGGGAGGAATTTTTCCCCCCACTCTTCTTTACAGTACTGCTTCAACTGGGTCATGTTCCAGGGCTTTCTTGCATGCACGACCCGCTTCAAGTCTCCACACAGCATTTCAATAGGATTGAGATCTGGGCTTTGACCCGGTCGTTCCATAACCCTCCATTTCTTCTTTTTGAGCCATTCTGTTGTAGCTTTGCTTTAGTGTTTTGGATCATTGTCCTGTTGCAAGATCCATGTTCAGTTCAGCTTCAGCTTTTTGACAGATGGCCTCACATTCTCCTCCAAGAACTCTCTTTTACAATATAGAATTGATGTTTGACTCAATGAAGGCAAGTTGGCCAGGCCTGAGGCAACAAAGCAGCCCCAAACCATAATGCCACCGCCTCCATGCTTTACGGTTGGTATGAGGTTCTTCTCTTCAAAGGCAGTGTTTCGTTTTCGCCAAACATGGCGTCTGGCATTGCGGCCAAGCAACTCCACCTTTGACTCCCCTGTCCAGAGCACATTGTTCCAGTAGCTTTACCCAGGTGTTGTCTGGCAAACGTCAGTTGTGTCTTGATATTATTTGTTTAGACCAGAGGCTTCTTCCTTCCTGACCTCCCATATAGGCCAAGTTTGTGCAGTCTCTTTCTGAATGACTCATGCACTTCGACATTGATTGTGGCAAGAGAGGCCTGCAGATCCCTTGATGTTACCCTGGGGTTCTTAGAGACTTCTATGAGCATCTTTCGGTCAGCTCTGAATTTGGTAGGACAACCTTTCCTAGGTAGATTGCCAGTGGTCTGGAATTTTCTCCATTTGTAGATGAGCTGTCGGACAGTGGAATGATGTACTTCAAATTGCTTGAAAATGTATTTGTAACCCCTCCCAGACTGTAACTCCTCCCAGACTGTAACTCCTCCCAGACTGTAACTCCTCCCAGACTCATTGACATCCAACAATCTTTCATCTGAGGGCCTAGGGCAGGTCTTGACATGTGTTACCATACACCCATATGGTTAAGACCAAACCAGACCAAGTTTCTAATCTTTATGGAAGGCTGGAGCCTCCTAAGTTTCTCTCTAATGATTTCTAATCATTTGCACCTGTTTTGGTACCTGATTCTAATTTGAGCCATTTCATGTGATGGTAAAAGTAGGGGTGTACTAACTTTTTCCGCATAAGGAAAAGGCGTTTTTGTTTATTTTAATTGCATAACATTTAAAAATTTGGTTACTTTTATCAAGGAATGTGGTGGGAATTTAGCTAAAATATCCATCTGTCCAAGTGTGTAAAAAAAAAAAAAAAAGTAAGTACACCCCCTTACTTAGTGTACTTACTTTTTCATGACTGTATAGTCCCGACACAAATCTAGGGTTGCTTCCCAAGCTGGCTGGTCGTTCACTTGCCAGAAACGCGACCCAGCCGTTCTGTATCTATGGACTCAGCGTTCTTATCCCTTGCTTGCTAGCTAGCCAACTACGGCTAACTTACAGTCATGTCAAACAGTGCAGTCAGAATAACAACAGTAGCTGCATTTGTTTAAGCTGTTTTCTAGTGACATTTATTTGTATACGTCCATAACAATGAGCTGATGAGGGGCGATTTCACCTGCCATAGAACATGTGCTCCCTCGTCAGGACACTGTAGTTCAGAGGAGCTAGCCAACAACACAGCTAACACAATCACTTCAAACTGAACCTGGAAAGACTTCAAACTAGCTGCACTTCATTTCGTTTTACCTTATTTCATTTTACTTATCCATACAAATTATGCCAGCTGATTCATAATTTCGACTGGCTGAGAAAATCTGCCTGTCTCGTCCCGACACCTTCATTACCATATTGAGTCATTAAAACTGAAACAGTGCATCACGAATGGCTGGAGGCAGCAAACCATGATTTACAACCTGATAGCAATATTTGTTGGACAACCAAGAAAAATATTGGTGAATTATATTAATGATGCATTGGTCTGCCTTCATCAATTCTGCCAACAATGCCTTACTTTACCTCACGGAATGTTGAGTCAAATAGAACCTAATTTTAAAACCTCTTATGAAGTTGATTTTGTAGCATAAACTGGGAATTGTATATTTCTGACTGATATTATGATTGTCTGTTTGATTCATATCTGCAAAGTAGTTAAAATGCTGTTGGTTCCACTTTTAAAGGAAAGATTCACCAATTCTGAATGTTTTATTTATATATATATATCTGAGCGATGTTCTATCGATTCCCGGGGTCATTTAATGTTTTTATGTGTATCTGAGCTATTTGTCATTCAAGCAGGCAGACCTACAGCCAGTATGACGAGTTTTGCATGATATACAAAATTCTCAATAACTTTTTCTTGTATAATGGAGCAGTTGTTTCTTTTCTTTTTGTTTTCTCTGTCTCTCTCCTCTCGCTCTCAGTATCTGACCACAGTTATCCCCTATGAGAAGAATCCTGGCTCCCCCTCTGTAGAAGACCTTCAGATCCTCACCAAGAGTGAGTACTGACATGTTCCTGTTTATTACAACGTCTTATTATTTTTTTACAAACCACACTTTGTCTGTATACTTGCAGTTCACCGTAGGCCAACTGATGAAAGCTGTAATGTGAAGACCGGAATGTGATATTAGAACCATGATATGAACTCATCCCAATTCTGTGTGTTTGTTTTTCTCGCCCTTCCCTCCATGCAGTTCTGCATGCCATGAGGGAGGACAGTGAGAAGGTACCCAGCCTCCTAACGGACTACATCCTCAAAGGTACTCACCTCCCTACCAGTTACAAAATTCTTACTCCCGTTCAAAACGCCACACATTACCGCACAAGGTGTACATTCAGGAAATCAATTACTTTGAGGAAACATTGCTCCCATTCAAAACAGAGCTTTTGTCTAGATTGACAGTCTCACTACCGCCTAGTGCCTGAGAAAGATACTGCAGGACACAAGGGTTCATTTAGGACACGTTATTAGAGGGTCTACTTCCATTGTGTTCAATGTTCCCTGAAGGCCTGCAGGATTGTTCTGAGCCTTCCATCTTGACCTTTACCCTCCTTGTCTCCCGCCTCTGCTGCGCTGCTCTGCCGCTAGCTCTGTTATGAGAGCGGTGGACGTGGAGGTTCGTGAGACACACACAGACACACACACACACACACAGACATACAAGAAACACACACACACGTAATGTGTGGAGAGCCTGCTCTCTCACACCTCCGAGACAGCCCCCTTCACTGGCTCTGTGGTGTAGTGTGCTGTGCTTGTGATTATGGTGTACACTCACTTACCCTCTATCTTACACAAACTCCCTCCTCCATCCCTTCTTACATGCTCCCCATGTGGTAGATCATTTTAGGTTGACAGCTGTTTACTGGGTGTTCTTCTTGTACCTGCAGTGTTGTGTCCCACATAGACCCAGTGGAGGATCCACCTGTTCTACAACACTCTGAATACTCCAGGCACTCGACTTACTGTCCCTGACCTCCAGGGGGCGCCCTTTGATTTTGTTATTCACTCTCACTCAGATATCAATGACATGGCATAAGTCATGGTAAGATGTGTTGAATTGTAGGAAATTAGCTTTAAAACTGCAGAAATTTATTTTTACCCCATGGTAAAATGGGTAGAAATGCAAAAATGTCTCTGACCCATATTGAAAGTAGAATTGCATGAATTCTTCTTAGAAAATTGCTAAATGTTCTCTCCGCCCCATGGCAAAATGTGCAGGAAATTAACTTTAAAACATGCATTTTTCTGACCGTTGTCAAAAGGGGGCCCACAAAATAAATGTGCCGCTTGGTGGGGGGAGGCCCCCAAACAAATCTCTCTTAGAGCCCCCAAAAGGCTAGAGCCGGCCCTGCATTCAGGAGCTGCGGAGTTCTAGAACATACCAATGGAAGGAGAGTCACCCACTCCACCCCCCTTATAAGGTGGACTCTTCCTGATGGAGTACTTTTCCTGCGACCTTTGACATTCACATTTTAATGCCTGTTTTACCTTATAATTTTCTCACCTTTTCCGTGTAATCTTAAATGTTTTTTTAATGTTGTAATACTATAATCTCACATTAGTTTTAATGTCTTCTCTGCATGTTTGCAGTATTACTCTCCATTGTCTAAAGTGGCTTCCTGTACTCATGTCCTATCCTCTGTTTGCACTGATGTGAAGGAACTGGAGACGGAAAACACATTTCCTCTACATTCACCTGCCTGCCTTTTCACATCAGTAAAGATTAGGGTGAGGAGACAAGGAGAAGAAGTCACTTGACAATTGGGCTGCAGCTTTTCTCTGTTAGACTGGCCAGTGCCCTCTGTGTGATATATATATAGGAGAGATGGGGAAATAACGCTTCAACCCTGTTGGAGCGGCAGATAGCCTAGCGGTTAGAGCGTTGGGCCAGTAACCCAAAGGACGCTGGTTCAAATACCCAAGCCGACAAGGTGAAAAACTTGTCAATGTGTCCTTGAGCAAGGCACTTAACCCTCATTTTCTCCAGGGCCGCCGTACTACTATGGCTGACCCTGTAGGTAGACCGTCATTGTAAATAAGAATGAGTTCTTAACTGACTTGCCTAGTTAAATAAAGGTACAATTTAAAAAAAGTCTAGCTAGAGCAGATCAGTCATGGAGTCCAGCGGGAGCTCTCCACTTTCAGAGAGCTCCTATTGGTTCAGAGCAATTAATGATTGACAGGCCATGGTAGTGGGGTTCAGAAGCCTTGTTTTCCCCATCTCTTAGGTTTTGCGTTTCATAACCCCCTGAAGGGTTGTGTATGTCTGCATGCTGCTACATAGGTTTAAGGAGCTACATTGGTCAAATTGTTATAAAGCATTATTTTGTATACCAGAATGTGAAATTGCACAGATTGGAAATGTTTTTTTTAAGGGATAACTTCTTGAAAATGTGAAAAATTACAGAAGTTAGTAAGAAGGTAACCGAAAGAACAAACTTGTTCAGCTTTTAATTTAGTCTGTAGTTTAAGGCAGATTAGGGACTTTTTACTGCCAGTAATGTGTGGCCACTTATTATGAAATCACAATTTTTATGTAAACACTAGCTGTCAACCTCTGACCCCTCCCTAGTGATTTCACATCATGACATCACCCTGTATACTTGCCTCATACCTCCTCTGTAACGTACAGTAAGTTAAGGGTTTATTGAGTAATTTAATGTATACCGCAATAATATTAGGATGTAAAATAATGGTTCAATTGCTGTGAGTTGATCCTGCCATGTTTTTAGAACCAATAACTTTTTGATGTGTAAAGTTTGGGGATTTAGTGATGTCTTGTCTTGTCCAGTGAACCCAGCAACGTTAGTATATTACCAAATCGTTGCATGTACTTATGTAGACATTTTAAAGGACAACCACTAACTTCAGCACTGTCTAATATCACATCTGCACGCCACAATCCTCTCAAATCATCAGCAGTAACTAAGCTCAGTGCACAATAAGTACAATAACACACAAACCGATCAGGTCCGGTCTCTCACTACTCAGGTTACGCCCAGAGTGTTGGTTCTACAGCAGCCAGCCTGTCCACAGAAGTACAGCATTATGGATCGTGTTAGGATGAAGGGCGTAGATGTTTTTACGCAATGTTTGTGGATAACGTTGTAGCATTAGCAAGCTCATCATCCTACAGCTTGAGTGGCTATGTAGTAGTTTTTATCTGTCCTAGGCCTGAGTAGTAGTATAGTAACATCAGTTATAAGTCTTCAGACAAGTATAGGCTAGTACTTGAAGACCTAAGTAGTCGTTGTAGACAGCAACTAGATATCCCAGGTACTCGGCGGGCCACTGTAAGTCAATGGTAGTGCCAGTCCTCACTATTACAAGTCCAGGGTAGTTAGCGGGAATCATAGAGTCTAACGAAAGCTCTCTTTTCCCCTGTATCAAAGTGTATGTTATGAAGAGATGTTGGTTTTTAGTTGAGGGTCTCAGAAGGCATCTTTCTTTAGTAAGTAAAGCCAGCAGAGCCAGTAGAGTTCTACGTACTGTACAGAATCCTATGTAACTATCTTTCAACTGTAGCAAACTTTAAAGGCATTCAGAACCCCTAGTATGTGCTGCATGCACTTTATATACTTTTACTTCAAGTAAATAAAATGAATAATAAGGAAAGGGATCCTTAGCATTGAACCACATTGTAATAAAAACGTTAAGCCGAACTGAAATGTATACTAGCTTGGGTGGGGTTTGGACTCCTTGAAACTGGAGTTGAGTTGAGAACTAGTATTATGCTGGTTGTCTTGGAGCGGCATGGGTTTGTCACGGAGATCAGAGAAGGTTATTGACTCAGGCTGAAGCCCCGCCCCTCTATTTTAGCAGACATATCAGCATATATCCACGCTTTATCTAGAGATTTATATTTATATTAACACAAGCAACAAATAAGGCTGCCTTTGTAAATGCCAGAAATTTTGTATAATAAAATCTACTCATTTATTTTTTATCCAATATACTTCTTCCCCCATGTTGGGTTTTTATGTTTACTTGTCTTGTTGTTATGAGGTACAAAAGTACATAAATGTATTCAGTAATTGTTTTGTAACGTAACGTTTTATGCCAGAATTGCATTGGAACTCATTTCAAATAAAATAATGTTTACTCTACTATTGGTTTGTATGTGCATCCATGACGATCAATATTTGGTTTTAAATCACCTTTTTGCTCTAATTCAAGTTACTGTCAAGATATATTGGTCCACACTTTTAATAGATACAGAAATAGTGCAGAGCGATATCAAGTCAATGTACAAATCTGTTTTATAAAAAATACTCTCTCTATGTTAAGTCAGTGTAGTTATAAGATCACATTTTAATATAAATGTATGCCTTAATACTGCTAATTGAAATGTTCTTCTCTCAGACAGAAGAGCTGCCTGTTTCACGATCAGCCCTCTACCTCCTCAGGAAGCACTTGTGCATCTCTGTCCCAGAATTATGTCAGTCTGGCTCGCCAGACAAGTCCTTTTCTTAGACAATCTGAAGTGAGTCATTTATTTGCACGCATTTCTTTTTATTCTATTCTATTTAACCCAAGCGTGCTGTAGGTCGGTGTGAAGGAACAGTAAAACCAAACTGCACAACGTTGCAGTCATAGCCAAGTAGGATTACTTCTAAGCAGTGGTGACCCGTCATTCAGGGCAGTCAAAAGTTTGGACACACATACTCATTCAAGGGTTTTTCTTTGTTATTCTACATTGTACAATAATAGTGAAGACATCAACTATGAAATACACATATGAAATCATGTAGTAACCAAACAAGTTAAACAATTCAACATATATTTTATATTTAAGATTCTTCAAATAGCCACCCTTTGCCTTGATGACAGCTTTGCACACTATTGGCATTCTCTCAACCAGCTTCACCTGGAATGCTTTTCCAACAGTATTGAAGGAGTTCCCACATATGCTGAGCACTGTTGGCTGCTTTTCCTTCACTCTGCGGTCCAACTCATCCCAAACCATCTCAATTGGGTTGAGGTCTGGGGATTGTGGAGGCCAGGTCATCTGATGCAGCACTACTCCACTTTTTGGTCAAATAGCCCTTACACAGCCTGGAGGTGTGTTGGGTCATTGTCCTGTTAGAAAAATGAATTATAGTCCCACTAAGCGCAAATCAGATGGGATGGTGTATGGCTGCAGAATGCGGTGGTTGCCATGCTGGTGTGCCTTGAATTCTAATCATCAGACCAAAGGACAGATTTCCACCGGTCTAATGTCCATTGCTCGTATTTATTTGCCCAAGCAAGTATTTTCTTCTTATTGGTGTCCTTTAGTAGTGGTTTCTTTGCAGCAATTCGACAATGAAGGCCTGATTCACACTGTCTCCTCTGAACAGTTGATGTTGAGATGTGTCTGTTACTTGAACTCTCTTTCCTGTGGAGGTCCTCGTGAGAGCCAATTTCATCATAGCACTTGATGGTTTTTGTACTGCACTTGAAGAAACTTTCAAAGTTCTTGACATTTTCCTTATTGACTGACCTCCATGTCTTAAAGTAATGATGGATTGTCGTTTCTCTTTGCTCATTTGAGCTGTTCTTGACATAATATGGACTTGGTTTTTTACCAAATCGGTCTATCTTCTGTATACAACCCGTACCTTGTCACAACACAACTGATTAGCTCAAACGCATTAAGAAGGAAAGAAATTCCACAAATTAACTTTTAACCAGGCATACCTGTTAATTGAAATGCATTCCAGGTGACTACCTCATGAAGATGGTTGAGAGAATACCAAGAGTGTGCAAAGCTATCATCAAGGTTAAGGGTGGCTGCTTTGAATAATATAAACAATTTTGTTTAACACTTTTTTGGTTGCTACATGTGTTACATAGTTTATGTCTTCACTATTATTCTACAATGTAGAAAATAGTAAAAATAAAGGAAAACCCTTGAATAAGTAGGTCAACTTTTGACTAGTACTGTTTTGCATGTTGGCATTCATTCATGTAAAATAAATGTAAAATAAATATTCCTTTAGTTAATAAAGCTGCATTCAAACATGGTCTCTTTCTTGAGGAAGGCAGCTCCAAAATGCAGGTGTTTCAGCCTAGCTCAGTGCTTTCTGTGGTGGAGGGGCAGCCAGTGAAAATACAGAGCGTAGGCATTGGTGGTAATCTCTAGTTGCGCCGTGATAGGCTCAGTGTTCTGTCACTCATGGGGACACTACATCATCGCAGAATCTACAGGGCGAGCTAGGCAGTTCAAGCCCTCTTGGGTTATGCACTAGATATACATTAGAAGTGCCCATCCAAGAAGACTCAAGGCCATTGGCCACAGATAAAATGATGTAAAATCACGTTATATCTACCATAGCTTTGATTGTACTGATCATGTCAACATCATACTTTCAAAATCTTACTAGCAAGCTAGACAAGCAGACATTATCATGAATCACGTCGACAATCTACTGGAAAATCCTTTTAAATCCTAGGTATATGAAGAGAAGTTATAGATAAAACATATCAGTGTTCATTGGACGTAAACATTACATAAGTCGGAAATCGCAAGTTCAACGATTGGTTTGGAAGGAATCAATGGCTAACTGCAAGCGTCGCAAAACAATCACTATTTTGCTTCCCCTGCCGGCTACTCGGTGGAGAGGGTGTGTTGACCAAGTCTGGGTTTAAGAATTTAAAACATTGTCTGAAAGGGTCTCTTTTCCAAGTTTTAAAGGATAAACATTCACATGCAACACCATGGGCCAGAAAAGGTTGAATACATTGGCCATGTTGTCAATCCAGCTTGACTTCTGCCATGTTCAAAACAAATGGAAACTCGGAAATGGGAAATCTGACTTCAGTGCATTCAAGACAACTGGGAACTGAGGAGGGAAAAAACTAGCTCCGACTGGAAAAATACATTTTGAACAGTCATCCAACTCTGAATTCCAAGTTGGGAACTCAGGCCTCTTTCTAGAGCTCCAACCTGAAGATCACAGACATAATGATTATTGTTTTTTTGGTTTTTTTTGAGTTCCCAGTTGTCTTGAAAGCACCATAAATCCATAGAATGCCAGACTGATGACAAAGTTTGTCCACAAGAAGGACCGCAGCACCACCTTCCTGTTCAAGTGAGCGCAGCACAACAATGGTGAGTCGAAACATATGTCTTGTATACTGCTGCAGAAATGATGTAATATGCAAAACAACAATATGCAGAACAAAACAACAAAGACGATAATACACGAACATAACAAAGGTAGGCTAAAACAGCACTAAAGCAAAACAATGAACCACACTGAGACACCAAACACATGAACTTAAATATGGCCTCCAATTACAGACAATGCGAAGCAGCTACCTCCAACTGGGGACCAACACAAAACCAACATAGAAACAGAGTAACTAGAATCTGTCAGGATCTGACCATAGACAACTAGAGGGAGCCAAAGGCTCCCCTATGATCTGAGCCTGACAGTTACAGTTCATATAAGGAAATCAGTCATTTGAAATAAATTCATTAGGCACTAATCTATGTCTTTAACATGACTGGGAATACAGATATGATTCTGTTGGTCACAGATACCTTTAAAAAAAAGGTAGGTGTGTGGATCAGAAAACCACTCAGTATCTGGTGTGACCACCAGTGGCGGATTGGCCGTCGGGAGCACCGGGACATTTACCGGTGGCCTGAGGGTCGTTTTGGCCTGCCGTGAATAGTCAACTTGACCAGCGATAATATAGCAAGCAGGAATGAGTTGACGGAGAATCCACGCATCAGGCGCGACTCTCACTCTCTTGCTGCAGTGTCCCCGCGCCAAAAATGACATCAGGTCTCTCCGCGACGCACATAGCAACCGTCTACCTGCTTCTCTAACGATACCATTTTAGACAAGTCGTACGGCGAAATGACAGTCAGAAAAGGAAAGGTGGAGCAGGGAGGGAGAGAATAAAAAAGAGAAAGGCCCTTGCCACAGACGCAGCTAAATGCTGCAAAATAAGCGACATGTTCGCCAGTAAGGGACCAGGTCAGTCAAAAACACTGGCTAAAACACACACACTGACACACACACACACACACACGACACCCAGCATGGCTAGCTAAGTAGCCTAGCTAATAATAGTGACACAACGACCGGTAGGCTAAACAGTTTGCACATCTTACGTCTTCGTGGAGGAATTATATCACAGCAATGAGTGTTACATATCGATCATAATATGACATTTAAGGCAATATGTTTCAACTAGTAAATAGTTAACCTAGACTATGGACTTGGCAGCATTCGGTCATGACTCAAGCCACATAAGCTGGGGAAAGTGCACATACACTGTACAGCGAAACAGGCCACAGTAACGTAACCATAATACATCCATGAACGTAACACAGTAGCCTGTGTGACACGGCATAGGCCATTACAAAGATCATTAGTACGAGCATTACAAGTTACTACAATGAGAGAGAGAGAGAGAGAGAGAGAGAGAGAGAGAGAGAGAGAGAGAGAGAGAGAGAGAGAGAGAGAGAGAGAGAGAGAGAGAGAGAGAGAGAGAGAGAGAGAGAGAGAGAGACACACACACAGAGAGACACACAGAGACAGAGGTTCAGAGCCCAGTACAGGGAAAATAGAAAGGGAGAGCGAAAACACTGAAAATCCTTTTGATTGTCCAAGGATTTTTAAAGTTATTGGTAAATGTAGGCTTAGCTACAGAGGACACAGACACGAAGCTGCATATAACATGGCCGTCAATCATGGAAAGTTCCTTGAGCTTATATTGTTGCTAAGCAAATATGATGTCTGCCTACAAGAGCATGTTAGTGATTGCATTGAGAAGAGCAGGAAGCAGATGGGAAGTAGAGGAAGAGGGTCCTTGGTAACCATGACGTCCAAAACAACAGCAAATAAAGTAACTGAAGTCATCAGAATGTTGATTCAGCAGACAATTGCTGTTGAAGTGAGAAAGACAGGGATGTTCTCAATACAAATGGACACAACACAGGATTTAACATCCAGACACCAGTGTACAGTAGTTCTGCGATATGTAATTGATGTTGTCCACGAAAGACAACGCTGTGTACTACTCTCTTCACAGAACAGCCAAACTGGCTCTAACCAGAATAGAAAGAGGAGTGGGAGGCCCCGGTGCACAACTGAGCAAGAGGACAAGTACATTAGAGTGTCTAGTTTGGAAAACAGACGCCTCACAAGTCCTCAACTGTCAACTTCATTAAATAGTGGCCGCAAAACACCAGTCTCAACGTCAACAGTGAAGAAGTGACTCCGGGATGCTGGCCTTCTAGGCAGAGTTGCAAAGAAAAAGACATATCTCAGACTGGCTAAGAAAAAGAAAAGATTAAGATGGGCAAAAGATCACAGACACTGGACAGAGGAAGATTGGAAAAAAAGTGTTATGGATAGACAAATCTAAGTGATCTTCAGTTTCTTGGCATTTTCTCACATGGAATAGCCTTCATTTCTCAGAACAAGAATAGACTCATGAGTTTCAGAAGAAAGTTTTTTGTTTCTGGCCGTTTTGAGCCTGTAATCTAACCCACAAATGCTGATACTTCGGATATTCAACTAGTCTAAAGAAGGCCAGTTTTATTGCTTCTTTAATCAGCACAACAGTTTTCAGCTGTGCTAACATAATTGCAAAAGGGTTTTCTAATGATCAACTAGCCTTTTAAAATGATAAACTTGGATTAGCTAACACAACGTGCCATTGGAATACAGGAGTCATTGTTGATGATAATGGGCCTCTGTACACCTATGTAGATATTCTGTTAAAAATCAGCCGTTTCCAGCTACAATAGTCATTTACAACATTAACAATGTCTGCACTGTATTTCTGATCAATGTAATGTTATTTTGGATGTTATAGGCCTTGGCAGGCAGGCATAATGCAACAGATCTAAGTTAAAGGGACATGAATGCAGTGACGTGTGCACTGTGTTGTTTTGCCACATGGTGGCGCTGAGTAACAACTCAATATTACCTCATGGCCTGTTACTGTGCAGTATGTGCTCCAAGTCTGCTATTATGTGTTCCGTTATAGTATGTGGAACACATCACCTTATAAGCAAAATGAAAAGAAGCCCACTAATAGCAGTGCACTATATATGAGATAAAGCTACGCTGTGAATTTATTCTGAGAAAGCCAAATACTTATGCAGATGCATGTGAAATTCTAAAAAGCATTGTTTGCTGTTGGAAAAGGCTGAGACATCACTGTACAGGTGTTGTTTTGTATTGACTTCCTCCTGGTGGCTTAGATAATTGCTGGATCTAGCGAGAAGAGGCCCTTATATCAAACCAATGCTCGTCTGATGTATTTAGATGGGAAGGAGTACCACTCATCGCTATAATACCCTACTCAGCATTCATACCTCGTCGGGATGATTCTGGACAATGGCTTTTTATTGTGGAAGTGATCTCATTGTAGAGTGGCAGAATCAGCCTTTTACAGCCCATCTCCTCCAGGCCTCATCCATCACTGGGTGTCCAGGAGACAGAGGGGGCGGACACACACTAACTCACTTAGAGAAAGTGACATATAGGGATGTCACTCACACACTAACTCACTTAGGGAAGGTGAAATATTGGGATGTCACACGCCATTACTAACTCACTTAGATGCAGCCAATGTGGCAGAAAAAATGTTGGGCTGCCCGACTCCCATGATGCCCCATTTCAGCTTGAATGACTGGTAAGTAAACTGATGGATGCTTTTTTTGGGCGATGTCGGCTACACTTGTTATTTCATCCATCCGTCCATCCATCTTGAGTATGCTCTGTGCAATTAGTCTCAACGCTGACACTCTGACCCAGGCTCTCCTCTCCTCTCCTCTCCTCTCCTCTCCTCTCCTCTCCTCTCCTCTCCTCTCCTCTCCTCTCCTCTCCTCTCCTCTCCTCTCCTCTCCTCTCCTCTCCTCTCCTCTCCTCTCCTCTCATCCTCTCCTCCTCTCCTCTCATCCTCTCATCCTCTCTACTCTCCTCTTGAAAATGGTTTTTCTTAAGTTTTGTTATAATGAAGAGAGTACTTGACAATTACGATGCACAATTCTGTAGTCACAGTGTCTGAATCCTATTTGTAGATATAATGAGCGCTCACTGCATTTGTAATAACCAGTAATGATATATTGATATTTAAAGCCATGCAACCGTAGCTAATGCTTCCATTATTGACTCTGAACACAATAGTTGAGCCTGAAATGCAATAGAAAGGTTTGCTCCATCCTTCTGTATCCTGAAAATGAAAGACGGTTCATCACGATTGTATTTCTCCAATTACTTTTTCTGTAATGAACGTCTATGCTCATCCTTTTGAGTGATGATTTGTAATTCATTTAGTTACATTGTGCTGGATTAAATCATACTGAGAATGGTTTCACTTGGATTTAATTTGTTTTCCTTTGATGAAAATATAATTTAATAGTGTTACTTGCAACTCAGTGAAGGAGTTATTAACAAAAATCGAATAAATCTCCACCATATAGCAGATATACCCCTCTAAACCCATGTTAATGGCAATCATTCAATCTTATGTTTTGGTACTGAAGCAACTGATATTGATATTTCAATAATTATGTTCTTATTTGTGCCAAGTTGTCCCTGTTAGGTTTGTGCTGTAAGATGCCGTCTGTGATTGCCTCTGAGACTGTGTCATAAAAGGCAATAATCCTGGCAGGCTGTCACAACCTTTGACTGAGAAGAAGTCAGGTGCCTGCGTTCATTCAGTAGCTTCCTCAAAAACCTTGACACACTGTTCCCAGGGGTGGATTTTAGACTTCATTAAAACAATGTAGTTAATTATGGATCCTCTCTTATGGGACATTCCCCTTCCTCCCAGCCTATACACTTCCTACTCACCTGTCCAATAGACACACCTCAATCCAACATTTAGGGCCATCTTGGGACAGGAGGCACTGTCATAGACAATGAATCAAAGTGACAGTAGACTGTTGTCTGACATAAGTCACTACGGTAGCCTCTGGGTGTCTATAATTTATACAAACGTCCCACAGAGTGCCTCCATCTTTCCCTTCTCCATCTCTTTCTCTTCTCCTCGATTTATTTCTTCCCTATATCCCTCTTCTCTTTCATTTCCCCTCTATTTATCAGTAGCCCCGTTTATACCTGCTACTAACATGTGTCCTTTGTCATGATCTGGTCTACATTCTGATGGTACCCAAATATCCAGAAATGTGTCTAAACATGGTATTAAAATGTGTCTGTTATCCAATCACTGTGTCTGCATTGTGAAAAGACTTCCTGGTCCCTTCCTTTTATGCAAATGATTTCATAGCTATTCTTTCAAAATATGTTTTATTTAATGTAAGACACATATTGATGTAATCAGTCAGTGGTTTCTCTGTCTATATTTGTAAGATATCCAGACAATGTGTGTCTGACTACCTCCAAAGGTGGGCAGGATGAACTGATCACAATCAGATCCCAATGTGTCTTTTGATTGTCTACACCTGTCTAAAAATGTGGACAAGACCAGGACAAAGGACACAAGATAGAACCAGGTTTAAACGGGGCTTGTGATGATGTCTCATCTCCCCCTCGCAAGTGTCTGACTGGGAATTATGATAGTGTCATAAACCTACAACAGGATGAAGACTCTTTCAAACTGGAAGCATCTTTATTGCCCTAGATTCCTGAGAATGGTAGTAGTGTACATCTCATCTGAACATGGGTTACATCTCTGTTGGCGCTGGATTTTATATAAGCCTACAGAATACATACATTTACATCCCCTCCACACAGTATTGCTGGATCACACTTTATAATATACTTTGTCACAAAAATATACAGATTATTCCATTACAGTGCACAGATGGATCAAATAATGGATTTCTGAGATAAATGCATGACAGTTGTCAGTAGTCATATTCCTACCAATTTACTTTCCCTTCATTTGAACATTTATGATTTTCAGACATTTCTAGTTTCTGAAACAGAAACACACAGAGACACGTTTGAAATACCACCACCAGATCTTCATCATGAGAAAGAAAAGCAGGGTTTTTGCACAATTCATCATCTTTAACTCAATGCAACAACAAAAAAGAGAAACATTGTCTCAATGCACTGTACATCACATTATTATATTGCCTTAGATGCCATGGTATAGTACAGGTGTCAGTGCCATGAGTGTAGTAGTGAAGCTAGTACACAATGTTTTATTTACTTATTAAAACAAAAGTACTTAAAAATATTATGAAAATGATCTATATTTGTTCCTCTATTATTTTCCATTAATGCCACACTGGTAAATAAAAAAGAATCAAGCCAACAATAAATAAATCTTCTTTTCTATTTCTCCCCTCACCTTCATAAATATACTTCATGTCTTTCCCTGAAAATACTTCAGTAAAATCAAGTGACCATAGTGTATATTCTGCTAGGTAAGTGTCTTACAGGACACCGTACGTTATTGCAACCATTTGCCGCATTGTTTAACTGTGTATCCCACACCATTCTTTGGCAAGACTGTCCACAGTTCTTTTTATTTAAAAAAGAAAAGTTATCAAAGCACTACAATGCAGGATGAACAGGCGCTGGTTTCACACAAATAATAATCCTAGAGGATCTTCAAGTTTTGGGTGTCTTTCTTCCTTTTACATACATATCAACAACTACCATCAAAATCCCTCGGAAGGTAGTTATCCCTGTCACTGAGGTGATGTCAGTCCTTTCTCCTCTCCTCTCCTCTCCTCTCCTCTCCTCTCCTCTCCTCTCCTCTCCTCTCCTCTCCTCTCCTCTCCTCTCCTCTCCTCTCCTCTCCTCTCCTCTCCTCTCCTCTCCTCTCCTCTCCCCCTGAGTTTGTAATGTGAGCAGGGCTGTGTTAACCATGTCAAGTACCACTTCCTGCATTAATCTTGACCTTGATGACATCACTACCCTATCCTTCCTTTATGTTATCCTAGTCCCACATGGCCGGTCAGGCCTTGGCTTCCAGCAGTTCCAGGAACAGCTTGTGCATGGGCACACGGCCTTCCTGCTTGATGCTGCAGAAGTGCTGGACGGCCCTGGCAGCCGTCTGCCGTAGCAGGGGCAGGGTCATGATGATCTTGCCTGCCCGCCGAGGGTCCTCTGTGTGCTGGGCACTCTCGTAGTCCTGCAGGGCCCCATGGAGCACATCCTGGAGCCTCTGGACTGCCTCCACGTCCTCTATCTGCATGGAGTCTGTGGAGAGGGAAGACAGATGGAAATGGAGAGGAAGCAAGCAAGCAAAGCCAAATAGTCATTGGAAAAGACATGCCTAACTCAACCTCAATTACACCAACATCAACAGTGAAGTTCCGTACCTGAGTTAGCCAGCGCAATGGCCTTGAGGACAACAAATTCCTCCTTTTCTATTCTCATGGCTTTGTATTTCTTCACCAGCTGCAGTATGGCGTTGTTCAGGTTCAGTACACCTGCCAGTTTGGACTGCTCCTCATCCATGACGTAGTCCTCAGCATACACCAGCTTATCCTCCAAGGACAGCGAGCGAAACACCACACGCAGGATGAGAATCTCCATCCAACCGCTCTGCAGTAGACTCATCTGGTCTGCCAGAGAGAGTGAGGGGAAACCTGTAGACAGAGGGATGGAGAGGTTAGAGCTAGCTAGGTCTGATTAGGGATCAATAGAGAAAATAACATTCTGAAGACATATCTTCATGTGAAAAGATACAAGAGGAAAATACATACGTTTCAAAAACATCTGCACTCAAAAAATGTATTGTGATGGTTTCAGTCAGATATTAGACCAAGATCAACCGAAGGGTTACTGGCCGAGGGGTCAGTTGGGGTAGAGGGACGGAGCAGTTCAATAGTGAAAGACCTAAGTTGTCTATCCAATAAAGACACCCCCTTTGAATGGCAGATACACCCCCATGTGAGCATGATTAGACCCACACACACACACACACAACATAATTCAAAAACAGATTGATTACTTTACAGAATGAAAGAGGGGGAGGAGGGAAAGGCTTTTATTTTTGACACCATCAGTGATTCTTATCAGGGTCCGGGGCACTTTTACAATCGCCATGGGGACGCCTGTGGCTCCCGCCCCTCTCTTATCTCTCCCAGATTGATTGGAACGTCGTCTGTGCATTCTTTCACCGGTCGATAGGGATCTGCTTTCCAGTATGGAACGATTGATTAGTAGAAGAAAGGGGGAAGTATTTTGTGAACCTGTGTGTCTTTGTCTTTGAGGACACCTCTATATGGACACACTGTAAAGGAGCATGAGCTACGTCCTCTGTCCCACAGAGACAAGACAATACCGGCAGAGACAAAAAGGTCCTCTTTTTTAACCATGGGATGGCATTCTCAAAGCTGTAGTAAGGGTCGCGGGTATGTGGAGATCTTGGGACAATGATATGCTCACAGGCTTTAATTTGAGAGGGTTATCTGGGCTTGAAAGGTTCAGCTGAGCCCCTACAGACACACAGACATACTTACCTCACAGCCAACTAACGGCAGGCTAAAAAAGGCCAAAGCAAGGGGTGAGAGAGAGTCTGAAGCCAGCTCATCTTCTCCCAGCCTAGCCCTCAGACAGAATCAACGTCAGTCTTCATGACAGGACAAGACAGGGGAGGGCGGGGGTGGGGGACTCACCTCCCCCTGGGCTGTAGCAAAGACAGCCTGGGCCCCTCTGCCAGGACACTGGTTCTTCCAGCCATGGGCTATAGCCTGCCACTCAGACAGAGCTGATGTGACACCACCATTACGGTGCTACAATTGGTCTAGAGCTGAGAGTACTTTTTCTCTCTGTCCCTCCTCTCTTTTTTATTTTCTACTGCATCTCTCTCTCCCCCTCTCACAACATCTATCTGACTATCTCTACTGCATCTCTCTCTCCCCCTCTCACAACATCTATCTGACTATCTCTATTGTATCTCTCTCCCCCTCTCACAACATCTATCTGACTATCTCTCTTACTATCTCTATCACAATCTCTCTCTTTGCCTCTCTCTCTCAATCTCTTATCAACCCACTCTCTCATTCTCTCCCAGTTTCTCTTTCTCTTTCTCTGTCACACCCTGGGGTGGGTCCCTGGTGTCTGTGTCTGTGCTCTGGTTATTTCTCATGGCTGCTCCACTCCCCCAGACAGACAAACACTCCACTGGCAAAGGGCTACAAATATATCCATCCATATGACTGACTGTGTATGACTCCCACTCTGACAGTAAACACTGGTGGCAAGCAGAGAAGAAGAGTCCCAAGGCAGCCAGGAGGGGAACGCTTTCAGAGAAGAAGAGTCCCAAGGCAGTCAGGAGGGGAACGCTTTCAGAGAAGAAGAGTCCCAAGGCAGCCAGGAGGGGAACGCTTTCAGAGAAGAAGAGTCCCAAGGCAGCCAGGAGGGGTACGCTTTCAGAGAAGAAGAGTCCCAAGGCAGCCAGGAGGGGAACGCTTTCAGAGAAGAAGAGTCCCAAGGCAGCCAGGAGGGGAACACTTTCAGAGAAGAAGAGTCCCAAGGCAGCCAGGAGGGGAACGCTTTCAGAGAAGAAGAGTCCCAAGGCAGCCAGGAGGGGAACGCTTTTAGAGAAGAAGAGTCCCAAGGACTCTTTATTTTTCTTCCTCCTTTCTTTGAGAACAATGAAGTGCTGATCAGGAAGTCTGCACACACACCTGCTTAGGTAGCTTGTTGTGTAAGCATTACTGGACAAAAATCAACAGAAATACAGGTGTTTCCCTGGTGATGTTTTGGGTGTGAACAGGACATTAACTGCTGATAGAGTAGAGAGACTTTCATCTGAGTGAGAGAGAGAAAGCTTGGGGAAAGAGAGAGAGAAAGAGGGGGAAAAGATACTGGATATATGGTCACATCTTCCTTCACTTCTATCTACTTGGCTACCATCTTTTTGAGGAAAGACATTTCGATTTCTAAAGGTTTATGTAACCTGACAAATTATGTAACAGCACTTATGTAAGGACATTCAACAGGAAATATAAAATACAGCTAAAGTATGTTAAATCTGACTTGGTTTGGTTAAACAAGAAAGGACAATTATACAGTTAGACAGATATCTAATCCGGTCTGTCACCATGTGGGAGGGACTAGTTTGCCAAGTTAGCCCAGATCAACACAGCTGGCCCACACCCAAGAGCCTTTCCAAAACAAAGACTTCCCAGAGAGAGATGGAGAGACAGAGAGAGAACGACTGAGACTAAGAGAGACTGAGGGCTGTCACAAGCTCAACCATGTATCCACAACAGGGTGGAATGCAAACTCAACAGAGGGATGGCCTCTTCCTCTCTATCTCCACCATTAGTGTGTGTCCGATGATCCGTATGTGTTGTCACTACACAACTAAACCCTGGCTTGCTTAAACAGGCTTCAACAGCAGCAGGCAGGAATTCTTCCTAAACTCCTCTTAGCAGCAGGCAGGAGTTCTCCCTAAACTCCTCTTAGCAGCAGGGAGGAGTTCTCCCTAAACTCCTCTTAGCAGCAGGCAGGAGTTCTCCCTAAACTCCTCTTAGCAGCAGGCAGGAGTTCTCCCTAAACTCCTCTTAGCAGCAGGCAGGAAACAATATTGTTCTGAAACAATATTGAAATCACTGTTCTGCAACATATGCTTAAACAATTGATGTATTTGTTGTGCTAGACCGAAAGCATAATGGGGCCCGCAGAACTGTGCAACGCCACTGCAAGTGACACATCCTTACCTTGGCTTAGCAGAGCACAGACACATACACACAGATTCACACTGTTTTCTGACTATGATGTTTTATTGACTATGATGTGTGTTTATGCCCCTGTGTGTGTTTGTGTGTATGTACAGTATACCCATGTATTCCTGCATGTGTGTGTTTGCCTACCAGGGATGTGTTTGGCCCAGCCGATGTTGACCACCAGTTCGCGGTCTGCAAGGTCACACAGTATGGTCAGGGCTTTGATGTCACTGTCGGGGACGGTGGGGTCCGGCATGGCAAAGATACTCTCTGGTTCAGCCGCCAGCAGGAGAGAGACCACCTTATCCTCTACCAGACCACCTAGATGAACTGAGAGAGAGTCAGAGAGTCAGAGAGAGAGAGAGAGAGAGAACGAGAGATGTTAATTTAATATAGCCTTTATTAATATCTAAATGCACAAATGTGAGCCTGTCATGAGAGAGAGAAAGAAAGAAAGAAAGAAAGAAAGAAAGAAAGAGAAAGAAAGAAAGAAAGAAAGAAAGAAAGAAAGAAAGAAAGAAAGAAAGAAAGAAAGAAAGAAAGAAAGAAAGAAAGAAAGAAAGAAAGAAAGAAAGAAATGTATGTATATTCTTACATGTTCTCTTCTGTGGCAGGCCGTGTTGAGGGTTGAGGTAGGGGCTGTTCTCAGAGTCTATCCTTCTCTTGTACTTCTGTCTACCCCCACGCACCCGGTCCAGACGCACACCTGGGACACACACACAACTTTAGGTACATTAAACACTTGCATGTGTACACAAAAACACAGTATTCCTGTTTAGCACATTACCACAATTTCAAAACCAGGAGAGTGATGCACTCTTCAAGTTCATTTGATTGACATTTGTCAATCAACCCCGTGACACAACAAGTGACAACACACAGGCACACGATGACAACTGCTCATCTTAACAAGCTCAGCGGTAACCATCACCATGGAGATGAGGAGCTAACAGATTAGGGGGTAAAAAGGGGTATGTGCTGGCGGTTGAATTTAGGGTGATAATTCACAAACACATGGTCATGCACTCACGCACATTGGCACACTCCACCATCCAGTGACACCCTATCCCCCTCCAAAGAGAATGCATCTGTCGTACTAACGTGACTTAGAGAGCTTTTATCAGAGGTCAGAACATAGGCTGCTGCCGAAACACATCCGTTTGTTCTGACCTCTGCTGCTAGAAAAAAAATACATGAAAATTTAAAGATAATTTCAATGAGTGCAGGTTTTTTTCCTTTCTTCATGTACATGCCTGAACCCACCACCCGAAGGCCTCTCTTTCTTCACAATTTTTTTTTTGATGAGCACGCCAATTTCTCTATCTATGATAATCTTAACTCCCTGATGACACATCAACAGTCCCTTAATAGTAAGATAAGAAGTGTGTGGACTCCTGTCCCATGACTTGGACTCAAGTCACAAATTTGATGACTTGAGACTCGATTTGATAGAATATAAAATAACTTGACTTGGACTTGTAGCCTCAAGACTCGGGACTAGATGATCTGGTCAGGTTTTGTCATTTTGTGGCACAGAGTCTACGTGGATTACTCTGCATGCAGCCAGAGACAGTAGACGCAGCATCGCACTTGCAAAAAACACACACTCTGATTGGACCAGCAAACTGTCAATCAACACAGGTCGGGTGAGCTAGCGAACAGTTTGTTGATTTGCCGTACAGCTATAGGATCGGGTGTAGGGCAAACTTCAAATTGTAGGAGAGGATTGCCATAAATAAATATGTTGAAATTGATAATTTACTTATGAAGCTTGCATTTGGATTAAAAAAGACATAATAATTATTACATAACCAAATGTGTTGTAGACCAAATAATCAAAAGGGCTGTCTGGTAGCCTCAATAAATTGACAAAGATTTTTATTTAAATAAGTCATGGCATGTATCAGTTTTTGTGGGGGTTTTTATTGACTTGAGACTCCACTCGACTTAGTCTTAGAATGCACGACTTGGACATGACTCGAGACTCTACCCATTCTACTTGGGACTCGATTTGAGACTCCAACTTTGTGACCACCTCTGGCCTGAGGAGATTAGAGGGGTTTTAAGGAGTGAACAGGCGGGTAAGCTAGGACCCCTGGAGCTTTAGTGATGTCAGTCCTTCCAGTGTGGTCGGAAACACGGTCTGGATTAGTCTAGCGGTTGGCAGGTGCTACAGTTTGACGTTTGGGATGGGTGATGATGGGGGATGAGGACGTGTGTGTACTGGGAGGGATTTCACTGTGTTGACACACACACTATTGCCCTTTTGGTTTCACATAATCCAGTGTATGTGTCAACACAGTGAAATCCCTTCCTACACACACATCCTCATCCCTCATCACCCGTCCCAAACCTCAAACTGTAGCAACTGCCGACTGCTTGACTAATCCAGACCGTATTTCCGATCACAGCGGAAGGACTGACATTGCAGATTGATGTTTATTGTCATGAATCTTGCCCTGAAGGCAGAACTGAGCGATTTCCGCTAGATGGGCCAGCTGCAAAGTCAAAATTGGCTAGCTATATTGTAAGAATTCATCCTTTTTATTTTATAAATTTTTTGTTTTAGGGTTAGGCATTAGGGTTATCAGTGTGGTTAAAGTTAGGGTTAGGTTTAAAATCACACTTTGTAGTGACAACAATGAAATGCTGCCTCCAGAACAAGATTAATTATGATAAATGCTAACCTCAGTTAGAGGTGGTGAGGTTTGGCGTGTGTGTGTTTGTGTGAACATGAAATCTGATTACAAAAAAACTGTAACCATAATTAGTTACATTACCAGCTAAAATATTGTAATCAGATTACAGCTTACAGCTGACGCCTGTTTTCTCAATGGCATTCATATCCAGACTGTATCACAACCGGCCGTGATTGGGAGTCCCACAGGGCGGCGCACAATTGTCCCAGAGTCGTCGGAGTTTGGCCGGTGTAGGCTGTTATTATAAATAAGAATTTGTTCTTAACTGACTTACCTAGTTAAATAAAGGTTCAATTAAAATATTCAATTCAGCATTGAAAAAAGGCTAAAGTTTTAGTTTGTTCCACCTGAGTCTGACCACCAATCAGAGACCACTATGATGACACACCAAATGATGACCACCAATCAGAGACCACTATGATGACACACCAAATGATGACCACCAATCAGAGACCACTACGATGACACACCAAATGATGACCACCAATCAGAGACCACTATGATGACACACCAAATGATGACCACCAATCAGAGACCACTATGATGACACACCAAATGATGACCACCAATCAGAGACCACTACGATGACACACCAAATGATGACCACCAATCAGAGACCACTATGATGACACACCAAATGATGACCACCAATCAGAGACCACTATGATGACACACCAAATGATGACCACCAATCAGAGACCACTACGATGACACACCAAATGATGACCACCAATCAGAGACCACTATGATGACACACCAAATGATGACCACCAATCAGAGACCACTATGATGACACACCAAATGATGACCACCAATCAGAGACCACTATGATGAAACACCAAATGCGTTTGATGGATCTTTCTTGTCTTCTAATGCCTCTTAAGGGGAAAGTAATCCAAAAGTAACTGAAAGTAATCAGATTATGTTACTGAATTTGGGTAACCCAAAAGTTACGTTACTGATTACAATTTTGGACAGGTAACTACTAGCCCAGTGGATAGTAACTGTAACAGAGTACATTTATAAAGTAAGCTACCCAACCCTTTGTGTCTGTGTGTGTATGTGCCTCTGCCAGACAATCAGTGCTGGAAGGTGTCTTTCACCTCTGCTAGGCAATTAGTACTTAGTACTTCAGTTTCCCCGTTTTTTTTCAGTGGCAGCTGTAGGCGGTGGCATTGTCAAGCGGTGGTATTGTCGCAGAAAACAAAGACTGTTGCAGAAAACAAAGACGTTTCTGCCGAGTTGTTTTGAGGAAGGAACGAGAGGAAGTATCCACACCACTCTCTCACTTGACTTATCTTACCTAGTTCTTTTCTGATGATCTCATTTTGGCTGCAACCCTTTTAAGTTAGTTTACCCTGCAAGCACAACCCATGTGGAATTCCTAGTCTCGGGCAGCATTTGGAACTGCCGATCTGCGGTCAATAAGGCTGAGATCATGGGAGGTCAGGAAGGAAGAAGCCTCTGCTCTCAAAAAAGAATATCAAGACACAATATATATTTTTGAGAGCAGAGGCTTCTTCCTTCCTGACCTCCCATGTAGGCCAAGTTTGTGCAGTCTCTTTCTGACAGTGTACCCATGCACTTCGACATTGATTGTGGCAAGAGAGGCCTGTAGATCCCTTGATGTTACCCCGGGGTTCTTAGAGACTTCTATGAGCATCTTTCGGGTCAGCTCTTGAGCTGACTTTGGTGGGACGACCTGTCCTAGGTAGTTTGCCAGTGGTCTGGAATTTTCTTCGGACAGTGGAATGATGTACTTCAAATTGCTTGGAAATGGAATGATGTACTTCGAATTGCTTGGAAATTGATTTGTAACCCCTCCCAGACTCATGGGCATCAATAGTATTTCTTTTGAGGGCCTCTGGTAGGTCTTTTGATCTTTGAATGATGTGCTACCACACACCCATATGGTTAAGACCAAACCAGACCAATGTTCTTATCTTTATGGAAGGCTGGAGCCTTCCACTGCTATTTTTGTCCCTTTCGTTGTCAGCACATTCCGCTCTGAAGAGTTACACTTAGCTCTGATGTGTATGAGTAACTCTCGGACCATCCTCTTACACACACACATACGCACACACATTCTACACCCTCTGTGTCGGAGTGATCTGAAGGGTCCGATAAGGAGGCAGTTGTTGGGTCATTGCCACTCTCCCCTCACCCCTGTTTGAAGTGCCCATGCACCCCTCGAAGGGGGTGGGATCAAGAGAACAGATATCCACTGAGCAGAAAACAGACCAGGGTCAACATTCTACATGGCATCATATGTTCCTAAATATTATGCTGTGTGACCTGGAATTTTAATTCGGGAGCACCACTGCAATTTCTTTGTTTCCGAGTGCCCTAGAGAAAAAAGTTTGCCCATATTACAGTGAAAACGGCTTGTTTCTAACCTAAACAGTTCAAAACGGACTGTTTGGGGCTCCCAAGTGGCGCAGTGGTCTAAGACACTGCACTATTGGCCCAGCATCGTCTGAGTTTGGCCGGTGTAGGCCGTCATTGTAAATAAGAATTTGTTCTTAACTGACTTGCCTAGTTAAATAAAGGTTAAATAAAAATAAAATAAGAAATATTTGTCTCTAATTGGCAGGACACATTTTACATTCATAAACCATGTCGCGGGCCGTTTCTAAAACTACTCGCTGGCCGTTAACCATTTTGTTTACACCTTGTTCAGTCATGATTGGACTGGAAAAGGGAATAGCTTCTTCAGGAGATCAATGACCATAGCAGTGAATGAATGACTGATATACTGCATGTATGTGATGACAAACCCGACGTTCTTAAAGAGACAGTGTACAATTTTCAATGTATTGCATCTCAATAGTAAAATAGTGCTTTTAAACAACCTTATATTCCACAAATTACTTTTTATTTTCAATGACACGTATTTGTATCAATATTGAGATTTTTATAATAAACACATTTAGTTACAGGGTTACATATGAGTTTCTAGGGCACAACATGTCTAAGTTTGGAGCACCAGTGCTACCAATGAAACGTTAGCAGTCAACTATGTGTTGTAGCAAAGCCACTGAGGGAGGAACTATGTAAAGCTGCCTGGATAATGATCTGATGTCAACGAATACCCTTCGTTATTAGCCTACTGCACATCTGCACATCCTCCCTTGTACTTGATTGATGAATTAAGGTCACCTGTCTAGGTCTTAATAGAAAGTCAAACACTAGGCCCTCCATGGAATGAGTTTGACACTCCTGGCCTACTGGAAGCTTGTTAGTCAGGCACTGGGTCATGAAAGGATGTCAAAAACTCTTATTCTTTGAAGAGATAAACAAATGAAGGATATAATATTGGTGCGGCAGGTAGCCGAGTGATTAGAGCACTGGGCCTGTAACCAAAAGGTTGCTGGATCAAATCTCAAATCAAGGTAAAACATCTGTCGTTCTCCCCCTGAACAAGGCAGTTAACCCACTGTTCCTAGGCTGTCATTGTAAATAATAATTTGTTCTTAACTGATTTGCCTAGTTAAATAAAAAAAACAATATGGCTATATAATTTGAATTCTACTCATTCTATTTCAACGGTGTGCCCAGAGCTATGTGAAATGATTTACTGTCATATCCTCGACACACAAGGACAAACCTGAGAGAGAATGCATAAAACCCTTCTTCTGGTTTAACCCTATGAGGTAGGAGTAGTGGAACAATTAGAATGTTTGTTAGTCCACTGCCCTACTGAATTCTAAAATTGAACACGGATTCTGTGCTTAATCAGGACTCTATTCTAGACCGAGGGTCTCAATCCTCTCTCGCCTGTTAAAAAGGCACAACCCCCCCTGTCTCTACCTTTACTGCAGCTCCCCAGAGGAAGAGGGGCGTTACGAGGCACGATGGGGTGCGTTACAAGGACCGCTACCAGGGGGTTTACAATGGGAGTTACGAGGGGCAGTTCACATTTCATGGAGGTCCAGGAATCCCACAAGGCATCTGGAGGAATTTACGAGGAGGGGGGGGTTAAGGCTTTAGGAACCAGAGCTGGGTGCGGGAGATGCCCTTTCCTTATTAAAAGGAGCTAATTAAAAAAGGAGACACGCACACACACACGCACACGCACACGCACACGCACACGCACACACACACACACGGACACACACACACACACACACTCACGGACACACACACACACACACACACACACACACACACACACACACACACACACACACACACACACACACACACACACACACACACACACACACACACACACACACACACACAGGGTGACAGTAAACAGATGCTGGATCCTTCTCACCCTGGTTGACGGATGATTAAATCAAAGCTGATGAGCTGAGGGGGGAGGGAGCAGGTGGCAGTAAACTCTCTCTCTCTAAACAGCTGTCGGTTGCTCACACATACAGTGAGGCTTTGCTTTTATGGGTCACTTCTTTATCTAGCCAACAATATGTCACTAGCCACACACTCCAGTCCTGACCACAAGACCATGAGTGTTTGGGGGCCGTAGATGTAGAATGTAAGATATGTCTGTTTGTTCTGGATAATCTATTTCTATTCTGTGTGTGAGTAGTAGTGAGTCAGGCAAAAATGAATAGAGATGCACTTGTATGTGGCAGACAGCCATGGTCTATTTTGGAGGTACTGTAGTATTCTGTAAAGATACACCATACATGAACACTGAGCAGTAAGCAGGCACACTAGCGAGCACTTAGGAGCTGGACCTGTTCAACAGGCAAAGGGATTACATTTCACACTGAAGTCGATACGGCAGGACTCCATTCATGAAACATCTATTAGTGTAGAGGAAGTTTATATCCACAAAGATATCCAAGATCTTGATTTGTATATTATTTCTATTCATTGTATTATATCACTGTTATAAGACTTAATGGATAAAGTATATATATATATATATATATATATATATAAAACTATATATATAAAACTATATATTTGGATACTGAAAAGTATATATATTTCAAGGTAAATAAAGGAGTACATGTATTTGGCATTGAGGAGTAGAGATGTTCCTTCCTCACCTTCTCTCATCATGCCGACGTTGAGACACTTCATGAAGCGACAGGCCTGACACGACTTCCTCCTCCGCTTGGTGATCTCACACTCACTGGTGGCCGGGCAGCTGTACTCGATGTTACCTGTGGGTGGGAGAGAAAGGAGAGGGGACGTAGATAGAGAGAAAGATGTAAAGACAGAGAGGCGGGAGGGAGAGAGAGATAGCGAGGGGAGGAGAGATGGAGAGACAAAAAGCCAGTCAAGAAAAGGGGAACATTTTCTCTATCACCTACAAAACCTTTCATTCAACCACTTCAAATGAAATAAGGTGCTGAAAAGACGCAGGTAAGTCTAAGAAACCATGAGGAAAAACCAGGATAATGTTCTGGAAAATCAGCAGCACTCTAAGCTGCCATGTCCTGTTCAATTCAGGAAGCATCTGATCATCTACTTACCATCCAGGTATGACCCTTGGCATGCCCATCTGCGTGCTGAGGCGGCTAAACTAGCCTAAAGCAGGTCTTAGCCTACCAGGGCCATGACCCATTCACAGACAATCACATTCAAACAACACCACAACATGCTGCAAACATATGGATGAGACCCACCCACAAACACACACGGGCCTCTTGTGTAAACAGTCCTCAGCTTAAACAACAGATGCTGTGGGGCAGGTTAAAACACTGTTGGCAACACATGCTGTCCTGATCACCACAGTGTAAGCATATACACAGTGTACCATATGTGTACATACACATGCCCACACACATACACACACCTTTACACTCATCATCTGCTGCTGCTGCTCTGTTCTTTATTTTACTGTAATTATTATCTATCCTGATGCCTAGTCACTTTACCCTGCCTTCATGTACATATCTACCTCAAATACCTTATTATTATCTATCCTGATGTCTAGTCACTTTACCCTGCCTTCATGTACATATCTACCTCAAATACCTTATTATTATCTATCCTGATGACTAGTCACTTTACCCTGCCTTCATGTATATATCTACCTCAAATACCTTATTATTATCTATCCTGATGCCTAGTCACTTTACCCTGCCTTCATGTACATATCTACCTCAAATACCTTATTATTATCTATCCTGATGCGTCAGCCGTTGTAAGGTCTTTACTGTATTCTGCCCTACTAAGCAAAAGAGCAGTAACTGCTCATTGAGTGAAACTGAGAAAATGAACTTCAACATTTTTTTTATTGTCCAGCCAAATTAATTGTAGGCAGATCATTGGAGATGTGGTTATCTGTTGTCTTACTAGGAGGTAAATGTTTTATTCATATTGACCCTGACCTCCGACATGACCTTTGACCCTAGACGGCAGTTACAGCCTTCTTGCTCGGTATACCCACTGGAAAACGTTTCCATTACAAACTTGTGTTAATATATTTATTTGTATGTGGCTGTCAGTTTCATATAGTTTGATACTTGTATCACAACCGGCCGTGATTGGGAGTCCCACAGGGCGGCGCACAATTGGCCCAGCGTCGTCCGGGTTAGGCTTTGACTGGGGTAGGCCGTCATTGTAAATAAGAATTTGTTCTTAACGGACTAGCCTAGTTAAATAAAGGTTAAATAAAAAAACCAAGGTAAAAGGAAGTAGCTGATGTGTGTGATGGCCAGGGTTTGGGAGTAATGGATTACATGTAATCTGTTACATGTAAGGGATTACAAAAAAACCGGTAACTGTAATCCGTTACGTTACCAGCTAAAATATTGTAGTCAGATTACAAATACATTTGAAAAACTAGATTACTTTTAAATTCAGAAAAAAATCTTTGACACTTCTCTGTTTTCTCAATGACATTCAAATCAGCATTGAAAAGGTTTTAGTTTGTTCCACGTGATCGAGTCTGACCACCAATCAGAGACCACTATGATGACACACCAAATGATGACCACCAATCAGAGACCACTATGATGACACACCAAATGATGACCACCAATCAGAGACCACTATGATGACACACCCAATGTGTTTGATGGATTGCGGGAAAAGAGCAGGAATAGGCTTTTGTACGCTACTGTCCAAGCTATGTCTTCCAATGGTGCGACAGCTGTCGGCATCCAAAGATTATTCAACTTGAATAAACCCTTCGAGGTAAGGATGACGGTGATTGGGATATCACTTATTATTGATCTACATAGAGCATTGATGTGAATCACACTGCTGCTCTCTCATTTAGCTATTTGCGCCTTATGGATTGTGATTGTTGTGGATGGCTGTTCACATTTATCTAAATGTGTATTTGAACCCAATAATGGTTGAATTCAAGAAGTTTAAGCTGCCTATAAATCATTGTTTTTTAAACCAGTGGACAGCCAGAGAAAAATGCGCTCTTGCAACAGCTGCATGTTGTGTAGATCCAAGCCTATGGAATAAAAGTGGGACTTTTATTGCTCAAACTTTTGATAGATTTAAAGGGGTAATCTGTAGTTGCTACATCCATTTTTGGACTCATAACTTATATATACAGTACCAGTCAAACGTTTGGACACACCTACTCATTCAAGGGTTTTTCTTTATTTTCACTATTTTCTACATTGTAGAATAATAGTGAAGACATCAAAACTATGAAATAACACATATGAAATAATGTAGTAACCAAAAACGTGTAGTAACCAAATCAAAATATATTTTAGATTTTTTAAAGTAGCCACCCTTTGCCTTGATGACAGCTTTGCACACTCTTGGCAAAGCATGCCAGTCCAAGAGCACAGCATTTATTTTTCAACTCGGATCCTCCATGACAACAACATAAACAGAGTAGGGCTGGCTAATAAGTCCTTAGTTTTGGGGTCATGCTCAGGTAAAACAATTTGGCTAATCTATACTTCCATATTTCCAAGTCCTATTCTTGAAGATCAAGGGGTATAACATTAATTGGAATGACTGGAATTCTGATAGACTGGTTTATGGGTTGGTTTTTAATGTAAAGATATGATTTAATCGTATTATTATATGTATTAGAAAGCTAGATGAAAAAGCCTACATAACCAACCCATAAAGTAACATGTAACATCCATATATGGCCAGCTATGTAAACTTTAACATTGATTTATCCTGCAATAGATGATGTTCAATCAGTAACATCCATGTTAGTCTTCTTCTAATGTCTCTTAAGGGAAAGTCATCTAAAAGTAACGGAATGTAATCAGATTACGTTACTGAGTTTGGGGTAATCCAAAAAGTTACGTTAGTGATTACAATTTTGGCCAGGTAACTTGTAACTGTAACGGGTTACATTTAGAAAGTAATGTAGTTACTGCATTTTCTCCATAACTCAACACTATGGAGGCAGGATATTTGTCCACATGATAAAGCAGATATTTAATGTATAAAAAATATTAATTATTGACCAAATACAGTTACTGCTCTTTTGCTTGGTAGGGCAGTATAGGCGGAGAAGGTATGGGAACCTGTAAGCTTGCATCCTTAGAGTTGATCAGGTGTTGATACTGAAACAGAGCTGTGGGAACTCATCAGCCTACTGCAGGTTTATCTGTATAAAGCCATACACTTCTGCCCTTTGACCATATACCTTTTAGCCTATTGTAACACGTGGGCACTTCAGTTGAGCTCTTAACCTCAATGCTTATGTGAGTGTGCCTTACCCTGAATAGTCCTCTTGAAGAAGGCCTTGCAGGCCTCACAGGAGGCCACTCCGTAGTGGTACCCTGACCCCACGTCTCCACACACCAGACACAGCCTCTTAGCCACAGAACCCAGCATGAAGTCACACTTCACTTGGCCATCCTCACCACACAACCGCCTGGAGAGAGAGCGGGAGAGAACATGGGGTTACACTCACATATATGGTACATGCACCCAAGCATAAACCCATACATACACACACAGACAGACAGACAAAAAGACACACACAGACACACAAACACACACAAACACCTGCCTGTTGGCTGTGCCATTGTTCCCCATGCCCGCTTTGTGTCCATAGAGCCCTGGTGAGTCCAAGCCGTTGGTGTGGTTGTGGCCCTTGCCCAGGGGGCCACAGCTGGAGTTGGTGTCCGAGGAGGAGCCCCCGGGACTGGGTTGGGCTGGGCTGTCCCCCTGGGAGCTGGGGCTGGAGGGCTCATGCTTTATGGAAGAGGGACAGGGGGGGTCCAAGCCCCTCACTGACATCCTGCCAAGGAGTCTGACGGGGGTGTATGAGTATAGATCTATCAGTCAGTTACAACACTTGACCTCAATGTAGACCTACACAAATACTCCCACCCATGCATTCCCATGCAACCTACTTCCTGTCCTGACCACGAACACACTGACCAACCATCTTCCAACTCCCTTTATCCATAAACATCCTTTCTCCTTTGCCTTACTCCATATCACAGGGACAAAAAGAAAAAGGGTAGGAACCGTCTCCCCCTCTCTCCTACCCCTATCCCTCTCTCCGGATCCCTTTATCTTTCTCTGTCTGTCTATCTATCCATCTCCACGCTCACCCACCCAGCCGTTTGCAATTTCCCACATATGCAAAGCTGAGGTCTATTACACACACAGGAGATTGCTTAACATATGGAAATCTTAACAAAGATTTCCTGGACCAGATATTTATTTTCTTCCAGACCTCTTGGGGAAGGTATGCTGTAGTCAGGGGCGCAACTTGCAGTGGGGACGAGGGGGACCCACATTCTGAAATTGCATTTTTGATCCCCCCCCCCCCCCCCAATTTATTCATTGGAATGTGATACAAAACTAGGCAACGGTGTGCTTTAGGACCATATGGATGCCTCCGAACGGTCGAGTAGGCTGTTTGGAGTGTTTATCCGACTGGATAAAAAAACAATAATAATAATAATAATTATTATTATTATTATGTCCCCCCCCCACTTCTAAAACCAAAGTTGCGCCCCTGGCTGTAGTAGATATTACCAATTGTGTTTAGTTACCAAAACATAGTCTATAGATTTGATTTTCAACTCTGTCTAGTTGATCGTTGTGGAGGTCTTCATTTTGGGAATGTGTTGTATTTCTATGCTAGTACAAACTGTGTGTTTTCACATTCTACTGTATGGAAGTATGTTCACCCCTCTACAGTGGGCTAGAAGGCACATGCCAGTATTCTAAAATACATGGTGCTCACACACACACACACACACACACACACACACACACACACACACACACACACACACACACAGGCACACGTACATGCTGACCCATGTGACCATTGGCTCCTACCACATACACATACTGTACACACTTCACGCTTCATTCACACTTTTCTCAGACATGCTTTCAAATGTGGCCATGGTGTCATCGTAAACACTTGAACAAAAACACATACATGCTTGCATGCCATCGTGTGTTGCCATACCCCCTCCCAGCTCATGGCAGGAACCCATGCTCTGTTCCTGCCATGTAAATCCACACGGTCATGACCACCACTCATTTGGCAGGCAAACTATCTGGCTGCCCTAAACACCACCAGAGTCAACCATGACCACGCTCTATCGCCCCTCGAAATCCACAGAGAGAGAGAGAGAGAGATTGAAAGAGAGAGGGGGGATAGAGATTCAGAGAGAGAGATGTTTTATTTAACTAGGCAAGTCAGTTAAGAACAAATTCTTATTTACAACGACGGCCTACACCGGCCAAACCCAAACGACACTGGGACAATTGTGCGCCGCCCTGTGGGACTCCCAATCACGGCCGGCTATGATACAGCCTGGATTTGAACCAGGGTGTCAGGCTCTGGCCATAGAGAAGCTTTGCTTCTCTATATTTCTATGGTCAGAGTCTGGCAGATCTATTATTTCTACGTCTGTGTGGTGTTGTGTGTGTGGGATCCCTAATTAGAGGCAGCTGCTATGCATTACCTCTAATTAGGGATCTTACTTATATGTCTGTGTTCCACTCCGTTGGCGTGGTTCATTGTTGTATATTGTCTCGTGTCGTGCTACGTGTGTGATCTTTATTATTATCATTTGTTATTTTGTATAGTTCGCTAGTTCATTCAATAAACATGTCGAACTATCGTTACGCTGCGCCTTGGTCTCTCTACACACCCGAACGTGACAGAATGAACCACCACCCGACCAAGCAGCGTTATTCTGGAGCTAAGGAGAAAAAAGGAGAGAAACGGCGTAATCGAGTAAACGGAGGTAACGGAGCCCGTAGGCAACCCCAAGAAAATTTCGGGGGGGGGCTATGGGGTTGGTCTGGCTACGAGGAGGACGAGCCAGTACCACTCTCCATGTGGAATACGGTGGAGAAGGAGGAAGAGGAATACCTGAAGGGGGTATATTGTGACATTATGGAGCTGTGTAGGCGTAATATGGAAGAGTGTGAGAAGGAGCGGAGGGAGCTGGAGTTAAAGGTGCCCACGGTGTGCATCCCCAGTCCGGGTCGTTTACTGTCTACATCCCGCGCCGAGTCTCCATTGTACATCCCCACTCCAGTATGTCCTATGCCGGTTTCACGTGGGAGAACTCCAGTGCCAGAACAATCCGTTCCATCGGTGCCCAGTCTGGGTCAGGCCGTCTGCTACACTCCAGTGTCAGAGCAGTCCGCTTCACCGGTACCCAGTCCGGGTCCGGCCGTCTGCTACACTCCAGTGCGCGTCTCCAGTCAGGTACGTCCTGTGCCTGTTCCCCGCACTAGCCCTGAGGTGCGTGTCACCAGTCCGGTGCCATCAGTGCCGACTCCATGTACCAGGCTTCCAGTGCGCGCCTCCAGTCAGGTACGTCCTGTGCCTGTTCCCCGCACTAGCCCCGAGGTGCGTGTTATTAGTCCTGTGCCACATGAGCCGACTCCACGCACCAGGCTACCAGTGCGCGTCTCCAGTCAGGTACGTCCTGTGCCTGTTCCCCGCACTAGCCCTGAGGTGCGTGTTAGTAGTCCTGTGCCACATGTGCCGACTCCACGCACCAGGCTTCCAGTGCGCGTCTCCAGTCAGGTACGTCCTATGCCTGTTCCCCGCACTAGCCCTGAGGTGCGTGTTATTAGTCCAGTGCCACCAGTGCCGACTCCACGCATCAGGCTTCCAGTGCGCGTCTCTAGTCCGGTACGTCCCGTGCCGACTCCCCGCACTCGACCTCCAGTGCGTGTGCCCAGCCAGGTTCCTCCAGTGCCGGCTCCACGCACCAGGCCTCCAGTGCGCTTCTCCAGTCCGGTACGTCCCGTGCCGACTCCCCGCACTCGACCTCCAGTGCGTGTGCCCAGCCAGGTTCCTCCAGTACCGGTTACACGCACCAGACCGTCGGTGCGCCTCATCAGCCCGGAGACTCCCGTGATAGTCGACAGCCCGGAGACTCCTGTGATGATCTACAGCCCGGAGCCTCCCGTGACGGTCGACAGCCCGGAGCCTCCCGTGACGGTCGACAGCCCGGCGGAGCCTCCCGTGACGCTCGACAGCCCGGAGCCTCCCGTGACGCTCGACAGCCCGGAGCCTCCCGTGACGCTCGACAGCCCGGAGCCTCCCGTGACGCTCGACAGCCCGGAGCCTCCCGTGACGCTCGACAGCCCGGAGCCTCCCGTGACGCTCGACAGCCCGGAGCCTCCCGTGACGCTCGACAGCCCGGAGCCTCTCGTGATAATTATATGGCCGGAGTCGCCTGCCACACCGGTGCTCAGTCCTGGCCCGGTTATTTGCCCCGCTCCATGGCCTGAACTTTTTTCCCCACCATTGTTATTTAAAGGACCGGTGGGTTGCCCCTTTATATGGCCGGAGTCGCCTGCCACACCGGTGCTCAGTCCTGGCCCGGTTATTTGCCCCGCTCCATGGCCTGAGATTTTTTCCCCACCATTGTTGTTACCAGGACCGGTGGGTTGCCCCTTTATATGGCCGGAGTCGCCTGCCACACCGGTGCCCAGTTCTGGCCTGGTTATTTGCCCCGCTCCATGGCCTGAGCCTTTTGCCCCACCATGGTCATTTCCAGGACCGGTGGGTTGCCCCTTTAAATGGCCTGAATCGCCAGCCACACTGGGGCCCAGTCCGGGCCCAGTAGAAATAAGGAGGAGGACATCCACTTCGCCAGGGCCGGAACCGCCACCGGCGATGGTTTATGGTTGATGTTTTTCCCTCCCTGACCCTTCCCTCATGTTTATGTGTTTGTTTTTCTTGCGGTCGGGAGTCCGCGCCTTTGGGGGGGGGTACTGTCAGGCTCTGGCCATAGAGAAGCTTTGCTTCTCTATATTTCTATGGTCAGAGTCTGGCAGATCTATTATTTCTACGTCTGTGTGGTGTTGTGTGTGTGGGATCCCTAATTAGAGGCAGCTGCTATGCATTACCTCTAATTAGGGATCTTACTTATATGTCTGTGTTCCACTCCGTTGGCGTGGTTCATTGTTGTATATTGTCTCGTGTCGTGCTACGTGTGTGATCTTTATTATTATCATTTGTTATTTTGTATAGTTCGCTAGTTCATTCAATAAACATGTCGAACTATCGTTACGCTGCGCCTTGGTCTCTCTACACACCCGAACGTGACACAGGGTGTCTGTAGTGACGCCTCTAGCACTGAGATGCAGTGTCTTAAGACTTCTGCGCCACTTAGGAGATTTAAATAAAAAGAAATAAACTGATATATTGCTCACTCCGAAGTGGTCCAATAAAGCTGGCAGAGGACAAGGGAGTGTGAGGAGACCAGTTTGTTCTCTCATCAGCTATCCATCACAAAGGTAGGTATTGCTGTGTCAGCTCCGCAGAGACCTGAATTGAGGCATTCTCCCATTACTTAGTGGCAGTAGATTTTGCTCTCATAATGCAATAGCATTAGAGTGGAATGGTAAGACGTGGTGTGATATCTAACCTGAAAGATCTATAATCTACAGCTCTTCATAAAAGCTAATCAAAGCCCTGTCAGTGCAGTTCCCATAGACGCTGGGAGTAAATCACAGACTCAGAGGTACATTATCAAACAACAGTGTGTGTGTGTGTATGTGTACAACACTCTCTGTCTGCCCATATCCAAAACAACTCGAATTGACAGAGCGCGAGAGAGAGGGGGATAAACATGGAAGGAGAGAGAGAAAGGGGCCTATCGCTGGGCCATTAACCCTTTGTAGAAAGAAAGGAGAGGAGGCAACCCTCACTCTCTAATGAGAAGTCACAATACAGACAATGACCAACCAGACAAGAGAGCCGGACACACAAACACGCACACACACAGCTAAGAAAAAACAGAGGTAAAGGGAGAGAGGGAATGTATCAATAAAGGGATTATTTGGGTTTATTTTGTTTTAATAGTCCATTTTGAGACAAAAAATGATACACACAAAATGTACACTTTTTTAGGCCCTATTCCCACTACGAGATATGATGGAGATTGTTGGCTGTTTACATTACCCTGCTTCAAGGGGGCAACTGTCGGGCGAATGTCATGCGTTACCTCCGGCGGTAGCGGTTGAGACGTAGCAAGTACACAAGTTTACATTTGAGTAATGTGTAGCCAATGGTATTTTTACAAAACGTTTAGTAAGTGTGAAGATGCTCTAAGAGACACATATTACTCCTATCCCTGATCCATAACCCCCTGGTCAGTGATTTGGATCAGAGGGGATTCGTGCACAGTGATTCCTAATGGAGATGAGGAGGTTTGAGTCCTGAGCTGAAACACGAGCACCACTGATAAGAGTCTTAGTTTAAGTGTCTCAATGGGCTTGGGTCAAACCAGTTCGATAAGTCTCTATCTCTTTTGCTCTCCTGCTCTCTCCCTATCTTTCTTTCCCTCATTTCCTTTCTCCCCCCTGTACTCCCATCTTTCTCTATCCCTCTCCATTTCCCAATTGCTCTGTTAAATTCAATTCAATTTCGATTCAAAAAGCTTTATTGGCATGACAAAGCAATTAATTTAGAAAAAGTATCTGATGCTAATGTAATAACAAGTGAAAATAATCGCTCTTCATATTTCTGCTAGCAAACAAATATACAGTCTTATAACTGTATATTAACACTATAATTACACTAATAGCAATATGTAGTTACACAAAACATAAAAAAATCTCTGTTGCTACATTCTCTACTCCCCACTCTCTACCTGTCAGTCACTCTCCCTCTCTGTCTAATCTCCTGCTATCCTCTGGTTAGGGTCTTATCTGAGCTCTTGTCTAATATTATCACAGGGTTAAAACCTCTTAGATGTTAAGTCCCCTATTTACTTTGAGAGGTTCTGAACCAGTTCCGACTGATATTTGAAAGCATCATCTGTCTGTGCTTTCTGCTTCCACTCCGTGTCAGGTTTCACACACTACATTTGCATAATTACTGGCTTATACAGACAAATAATCGATTTTCTCTGTTTCTGAGCAACGTATCCCGGCTCGGGAGATTAAAAGGGACAGTCTAGCGAATCCAGCAATGGCCGAATTTAAAGTTCTTATAATGAAAAAAATCCCGAAATAATTGAGTAGAATTTAAACACAACCACCCTCTCTTGGTCACAGCTGAAGATGTAACAAGACTGCAGACATTTGAATGGTGTCTCTGCATCCCTCAGAGGACACTTGGCAGAAAAGTATCTGTTGTCAGTTATATGAAATGGTGCCAATCTTGTAGTGTCACTAAGTTTGATCATATTTATTAGAAAGTTATAAGAAAGGTGAAATCTTATAGTAAGTCATTTATAATTTGATTGTTACTATATCTAGAAAGCCTTTTAGTCATTTCAAGCCCTATTCCCCCACTTTTGTTGAATATGAAAAAGAAAATATAGTATTTTTGTATATTTTCATAATGGCCTATATGTACTATTTACTTACATTTGTGTCCTCAAAAGTGAGCAATTAATAACTATTTTTTACCAGAAAGGTGAGTTCCAGACCAATCTAGAACTATGCAGCATGACTAGTTTATTGTTTATGGCCATCTCATGTATTTTCAGCAAATCTACATTTTGATGTTACGTTAAATACAGGGTTTGCTTTGGAGTGGTGCAACAAATAGCTAATAACACCAACAAAGAGGTAATAACACCAACAATGAGCTAATAACACCAACAAAGAGCTAATAACACCAACAAAGAGGTAATAACACCAACAATGAGCTAATAACACCAACAAAGAGCTAATAACACCAACAAAGAGCTAATAACACCAACAAAGAGCTAATAACACCAACAAAGAGCTAATAACACCAACACCTTATCTCTGCACACACAATGCAGGTGTGGGTCTCATTCGCCAAAGTCCTCATCCTCTCATTCAGACACTCTCTTATTCAGTAAAAATGAAAGAGGTACACATGTTCCCTAACTACATACAACAGCCCACTACCTCTTATACTGACATAGACCATCAGCGACCATCACACCACATAGCAAAGAAAAACACCAAAACTATGATCTTCACTCGAGAACGAGGTTGTAAATAGTACTGCACTACATGTACATAATTCAATGTTTACCATTGCCTAGATAACATTACCGTGCTATTACACTTTCTTTACACTCCACAGACCGTTTATATACATACAGAAGATGGATCAGAATAGTCAATGTACTTACTCAGCGTCAGAGTGATAGGTGAAACACTCAGGGAGGTACAGATCTACTAAATCCATGTGCTCTTTGCCACCATACTCTGAGGAGAAAACCTGCTCACTAGCAATGATCCCTTTCAGTATTCTCTCTCTGTATTTAGTTTCGTCAGTCTCCTTCTCTTTATCTGTCTTTCCAAATCTCTGTTTTCCAACACACTTTCACTGGAGCAACAATGTCTCCCTCTCTCTGTCTTTCTAGCTCTCCCTGTCACTCTCTGTGTGTCTGTCGTTGTTTCTGTATGTGAATCTGTCTCTATCTGTGTCTCTCTCTCATGCTCTTGCTGACTTTCCCTCCAGCAGCAGTGTTGAGACTCCAGCCAGTGAGGTCTTAACTGTTGTGGCTCAGTCAATGATAGAGCACTCAAGGCTACAGCTGGTCCTCATGAATATCCAGGACCTATTTTACATGCCCCTCCCCCTGGACCACAATGCCAGAATTTGACTGGCCACTGTCTACTCCAATGAGAGCCAGCCACTGACTGTGTGTACATAGAGACAGGACAGGTGGCAGTAGTGAGATTTAAAAAAGTAGAGGGAGAGAGAAAGAGAAGGATGAATGAAGAGATAATGTGGTTGGGGGGGCAAGGGGCAGTGCCGTTTATAGGTATAAGCGACATAAGCGGCAGATAGGGGGCCACCAACCCATTCATTATTATTTTATACATTTGGGGGGGAAGTCAGTCAGGGTCTCAACTATCTAGGATAGTAGAATACACAACGTGCAATTTCGAAATTTGGTAGTGCATCAGCAGTTTTCCTCTTGTTATGTCAGTCACTGAAAGTCACTTAATTAGCTCATTTCAGCTGACATTATATACTGTAGATTGCTAGGTAAGTTAGTCTATTATTAGGTTAGTTTGGTTAGTCACTCTCACTCAGAAAACATATCAACATGGCATAAGTAATAGAATCATTTGTCAAATTGCAATTGTCTCAAAACAGGTGGGTCTCTGCCCCACCTGCCCTGATTGACGGGTCGCCACTGGTCTCAGGAAATGTAAAACAGTTCCCCTCCGCCAAGAGGGACGCCAACCAAATCTTGCTTAGGGCTCCAAAAATGCTAGAAATGGCCCAAGGGACCTAGGTTGACAGTGAAAGCAGTCACCTTTCTAAATCAAAGCATACAAATCAAAATCTGACTTTAGTAAGGATATCTCTCATTGTCCTAATAAAAACATTCTCCACTAATACATTTTGCAGCCAGGGAGGCTGACCATTTAAAGTAGTTGTTGCATTTGAATAGAGTGGCTGTGTGTGTGTGTGTGTGTGTGTGTGTGTGTGTGTGTGTGTGTGTGTGTGTGTGTGTGTGTGTGTGTGTGTGTGTAAAGAGGGCAGTGGGTTCTGAAAGCTTGTGTCCTACTGTGATGATATCTGATCCTAAAGGACATAGATACCTCTAGGTTGTGTGTATATTTGGTGTGGTGTGTGTGTGCGTACATGCATGTGCATCCTACTGTACAACAGGTGCCACAGCACTCCCCCAACCCTCCCCTAAATTATTATTATTATTACATAAACACACAAACACGCTTGTCGACTTCCTTAATTTCTCTCCCTGACTGACTGACACACACACACACACGCACACACATATACACGCTGGAGTGTGACTCTGGGCAACTTGCCACGCCTGGCACATGAGCAGGTAGCAAATTTATTTCAGAGTCACTTGTTTTCAACTGTATAGTCATGACTATGAGGAATGTTTCTCAAAGAGAAGCAACAATACACAGAAGCTGAGAGACTACGATGAAGAGTTAGAATTACCCCTGGAGCACATTGACTTGATAAGAAACTTAAGACCGTCATGAACACATTAATATACCTATGTGCTTACAGCATACTTTGAATCCACAGGCTGAGTCTTACATACAGTAACCTCTGATCACTGGATGGTGATCCACTTAACAGATGGATTCTGCCCACAATCTGTGTCTGCTCCTCTGTGTCGCTCTGGATGGAAGTCTGTTAGATGACTGAATCTAATGTAAATATTGAGCAGCTTCACTGCAGTTGGATTGTATGTTTTAACATTCAATTAAACACATTTTTACAAATAGAAGAAATCATGCTGGGGAGGTCCACATAACTCCTCATTGTTCTGATGCTTGGATTAGAAGGACGATCCAATTATCTTTGATCATCTCGTTAGCTGGTGATGCAGGGGTGAACAACATGAGTGTACGTACAGTATTTGCCTCTGTGGTTTAGCAATCAAAGTGGTGGAAATGGACACTTCAGATTCAAATCTAAGTAGTCTTTCATACGCACATACTGTACAACGCACAGTATTATGTTCTGAAGAGACCCCTGCCAAACCAAACTGGAGCAAGGAGAAAATCGCTTTTCTAATCTGCTGTTGGATAAGCCCTAGACACCAGACTCCATGGAGTGGTTCTTATCAGACAGGTAATGTGCTGCACACCTCACTCACACACACATACAGTATGAGGCATAGAACACCTCACTCACACACACATGTACACATACTGTATATACGCGCACACATATGCACACAATATACAGTGCATAGGCACACACACACACACAGACAGACAGACACGCACACAAACACACTGGGCCGCCAGTATAACCACTAAAGGGCCCAGTCTTCCGCAGGAGAGATAAACAGCTATCGTAAAAAAAAACTGATAGGCGAAGGCTCTGCATTTGTATTTTAGTGCTGCTATCGTATACAATCACAAACAAATCTCAAGCTAATCACAAAAGTCAATGTAACACATTAAAATAATCATCACAAGGAAATGGTCTTAAATAAACCATTTAGGAAGAATAATGTTTACATTGGAAGAAGTGTTTCTTGGCTTTCGCCCCAACTGCTTAAGTAGCTGTTTTTTTTATCAATGGATTCTTTATACTCTGAGCCAAGTTATTGTGCTGTTTTGTTCGGTCGTACACATTGGCTAATTCAAGTACAAAGCCATAAGCAATTGTAATAAGGAGGGGAGAGCTAAGATTAATTATTTTATCAGTTGAGTCGTTGTTTGAGCAAGATTGACATTTTCAATGGCACAAAGCAGTAGTCTTGAGATGGAACACAACAATAGTTAGACACACAAGAGCAGGGGCCACGGTGGCGTCTAGCTAGCCACTTGAGTTTAAGATCACAAGAAATGAGTTTGTTCGCTTGCTCTTATGATAATATCCTACGTACATAAGTATACCTGACTGTTCCTTTTTACTTAGCGATACCAAGTTGCCCATGCATGTATTTTCTGAATAAAAACATATGAAACAAACCTGACTGCTGTTCTGTATTTGGTGCCCTAGGTTTCATAGTTTTAAAAGATCATCACGGATGTCAAGCATATTGAATACCTTGTATTTTTCAATCAAGATTCACTTAAAATAAAGATCACATTCTCTCATGCTCAATACGGTCTCTACTGAGAGGTTGAGGTTATGTAGCCTACATTACCCAAAGCTCTGAACAATCTCAAGTGATACTGTAAATCTACATATTTTCACAAAGGACAGACCTGTAACACAAAACAAAGTGGTCAGTGTTGACCATGGTATCGATTACTTCTGTTTTTCCTCAAATCTGAGTGTGGGGGAAGCAACCCCCAGACCCCACCCTAGCACCCTTCCCCCTCCATAGGGACAGCTGTCAAATTGAGTTCCAAACCAAAAGCGTCACTTTCTCGTTTCCCCAACCCCCTACTGTCTCTCCTGACATCATCACTGTGAGACGCACTGAGCATAATCAACTTAGCTATCGTCTAACTCAGTGCAATCCATCAATAACAGAGACACGTGTGCAAACACTATTCTCACTGCACATATATAGTACATACCATCTGACACTTAAGATGTTTAAACATGTTGAGATAGACAGCGAAATAGAGAGGAGGAGGAGGTGCGTAGGAAGGGAGGAAGAGTAGGAGAAGAGAGCTGGAGGGAGAAACTATATGAATGTGTCTTTGTATATATAGACTGATAGATTGATAGATCAGTGTCTGGATGAGCAGATTGCTAAAAATATTGATCAGTCACACATTGAATATTGATCAGGAAACAGGATGTATCCGCTATCAGAGCCTTGCTGCTGGTGGCTGATCCCTGCCTGTGTGGGAAACTGTAGTAGAACCTGACCATAGAACCTCCACTTAGTGTACTGGGTCAACCTACAAGTATATGGTTTTAAATGGTTTCCACTGCTCACATGACCCTGTATGGTCTCGTTTGGAATAGAGAAGGAATAAACACTGTTGGGTGGCTGCTGGACCATAGTCAGCCTGTTGCAGCTGGCCATAAATATACTGCGCAAAAATATAAACGCAACATCTAAAGTGTTGGTCCAATGTTTCATGATCTAAAATAAAAAATCCCAGAACTGTTCCATATGCATTTCTCCTTTGCCAAGATAATCCATCCACCAGACAGGTGTGGTATATCAAGAAGCTGATTAAACAGCATGATCATTACACAGGTGCACCTTGGGGGGACAATAAAAGGCCACTAAAATGTGCAGTTTTGTCACAACACGCCACAGATGTCTCAAGTTTTTTTTTTTACTGCAGGAATGTCCACCAGAGCTGTTGCCAGATAATTACATGTTAATTTCTCTACCATAAGCCGCCTCCAACGTTGTTTTAGAGAGCTTGTCAGTACGTCCATCCAACTTCACAGATGAATCCCAATTTCAACTGTACCGGCCAGATGGTACGGCGTCGTGTGGGCGAGCGGTTTGTCAACGTTGTGAACAGAGTGCCCCATGGTGGCGGTGGGGTTATGGTATGGGCAGGCATAAGCTACGGACAACAAACACAACTGCATTTTCTTGATGACAATTTGAATGCACAGAGATACCGTGACGAGATCCTAATGCCCATTGTCGTGCCATTGATCCGCCGCCATCACCTCATGTTTCAGCATGATAATGCACAGCCCCATGCCGCAAGGATCTGTACACAATTCCTGGAAGCAAAATGTCCCAGTTCTTTAATGGCCTGCATACTCAGGCATGCCAACCATTGAGCATGTTTGGGATGCTCTGGACTGACGCGTACAACAGCGTGTTCTAATTCCTGCCAATATCCAGCGACTTCGCACAGCCATTGAAGAGGAGTGGGACAACATTCCACAGGCCACAATCAACAGCCTGATCAACTCTATGCGATGGAGATGTGTCGCGCTGCATGAGGCAAATGCTGGTCACACCAGATACTGACTGGTTTCCTGATCCACGCCCCTACCTTTTTTTTTTAAAGGTATCTGTGATCAACAGGATGCATATCTGTATTCCTAGTCATGTGAAATCCATAGATTACGACCTAATACATTAATTTAAATTGACTGATTTCCTTTTATGAACTGTAACTCAGTAAAATCTTTGAAATTGTTGCATGTTGTGTTTAAATGTTTGTTCAGTGTATTTTTGCCTTGATTGCCCCTAAGTGGAGTCCTAAAAAGCCATCTTAAATTCTTCTTTGCTCCTTTCATTGGAGTAATCACTGATCTGAAGCTTTCACCTCTCTCTCTCCCTCCCTCTCCTTCTCTCTCCCCATCCCCTCTTCTTTCCCTCTCTCTTTCCCTCTGTCAGTGTGTTTGGCAGGTAACCACCTGGTTATGTAACCAGACCTTAACCACTGAAGAGGATTACAGAAACAATGTCCTCTTAGCAAGGAGCACATGATTAACAAGTTCACTTCTCACTCTTTATCTCTGTCTGCCTTTCTCTCACTCCTTTCAATTCAATTCAATTCAATTTAAGGGCTTTATTGTCATGGGAAACATATGTTAACGTTGCCAAAGCAAGTGAAGTAGATAGTAGACAATAAAAATGAACAGTAAACATTACACTCAGAAGTTCCAAAAGAATAAAGACATTTAAAATGTCATATTATGTATATCTACAGTGTTGTAATGATGTGCAAATAGTTAATGTACAAATACTTAAAACAAATGGGAAAATAAATCAACATAAATATGGGTTGTATTTACATGGTGTTTGTTCTTCACTGGTTGCCCTTTTCTTGTGGCAACAGGCCACAAATCTTGCTGCTGTGATGGAACACTGTGGTATTTCACCCAGTAGATATGGGAGTTTATCAAAATTGGGTTTGTTTTTGAATACTTTGTGGATCTGTGTAATCTGAGGTAAATATGTCTCTAATATGGTTATACATTTGGCAGGAGGTTAGTAAGTGCAGCTCAGTTTCCAGCTCATTTTGTGGGCAGTGTGCACATAGCCTGTCTTCTCTTGAGAGCCAGGCCTGCCTACGGCGGCCTTTCTCAATAGCAAGGCTATGCTCACTGAGTCTGTACTCTGCCTCCTTCCAACTCTCTCTCTCTGTCTTGTTCTGCTCGCCTCTCTACTCAAAGATTCCCAAGGTTCTCATAGCTCATCTCTGTTTTCTTCCTCTTCTCTGGCATACACACTTGGTTCCCAGGCCTATCACAGGGCCCATCTCAGGTGGAATACCTTTAGTCAGCACCTGACCCACTCAGCAAGATGTCTCAGATTCAGGCACCTGCTGACGACAGGAACCTTTTTTCCAACTAACACACAGTCAGGCAGACAGACACAGACACACAGTGATGTAGGTGGGTAAACTCTGTTTACCCTCCACTACACCACTGCACACATGCACACACACACACCAGTGGAGGCTGCTGAGTGGAGGACGGCTCATAATAATGTCTGGAACGGAGCAAGTGTGTATTTGATAGCATTCCACTGACCCAGCTCCAGCCATTAACATGAGCCCGTCCTCCCCAATAAAGGTGCCATGACCTCCTGTGACACACACATATACACAGGCAGACACAAACACTAAAGGTTGGATGACTTGACCAATCACCTCATAGTTTAGCTCTCTCTCCACAGGTGCTATAAGCTAATTGTCTGGCTGGTGTAATACTGGTGTATAGGTGCCAATTTCCTACCACTTCCTCCCACCTCTTCTCAGTTCTTCCTCTCTCTCAGTCTCTCCAGCCACTACCCATTCTCCTTGTTCCACTTTCTTTCCCTCATTATTTTACTCTCTCTGCCTCCTTCTCTCTCTGCCTCCTTCTCTCTCTGCCTCCTTCTCTCTCTCTGCCTCCTTCTCTCTCTCTGCCTCCTCCTCTCTCTCTGCCTCCTTCTCTCTCTCTGCCTCCTTCTCTCTCTCTGCCTCCTTCTCTCTCTCTGCCTCCTTCTCTCTCTCTGCCTCCTCCTCTCTCTGCCTCCTCCTCTCTCTGCCTCCTCCTCTCTCTCTGCCGCCTCCTCTCTCTGCCGCCTCCTCTCTCTGCCTCTTTCTCTCTCTGCCTCTTTCTCTCTCTGCCTCTTTCTCTCTCTGCCTCCTTCTCTCTCCACCTCTTTCTCTCTCTGCCTCTTTCTCTCTCTGCCTCCTTCTCTCTCCACCTCCTTCTCTCTCTGCCTCCTTCTCTCTCTGCCTCCTTCTCTCTCTGCCTCCTTCTCTCTCCACCTCCTTCTCTCTCCGTATGTCTCTTTTCTCTCCTCTCCTCCCTCTCACATACCTGTCCCTCCCCCTATCTCTCACTCTACCCAGTTAGCCAAGCTAACACAGACTAGTGAGTCTCATCTATGCCAGGAACACCACTCCAAATGTAATTTTCTGCAAGATTACACACAATAATGACTGGCTTTGGAGGACCGCCATAACTGATGGCTTCCAATTATAGATGTATAACTATCGATCTGTCAACACTAGAGAGAGAGAGGGAGTAGAGAGGGATGGAGGGAGGGAGAGTAAAGCTCTGTAAAGACATTTTTACTTTGCAAGATGGGAAAAATTATAAAAATGTATTGGAAAAATTATATTAAGTACAACTCATCACTGACAAACTTGACCTTAGAATGCAGGCGGAAGATTGAGGAATGTTATAAAAACTAAACTTGGGTAGCAACACACTGTTTAGAGTGAGGAGAGCAGAAACCTGGGTGGGTATACTGGAGTACAGGACAGACCTCTACTACCTGGACAAAGGAAACGGAAACACACACACACACACACACACACACACATTTTTATCCGAGCCCAAATGCCCTCTAGCCAACTGCCTTGGTCAAAATACCCCACTGTAGATACACACATCCAAATACCCTCTAAATGCCCCCAGTCTAAATATCCCACAACACCCCCCCACACCTGCCCAGGACTTACTCACTGGTTCCTCCAGAGTCCTGCAGCCAGCTGTAGTCAGTCAGTCAGTCAGTCTCAAGGACAAATGCCTCAGCTCTACCTAGCTCTCTTCCTTCCTCTCCTCTCTTCGGCTCAGCGATGCAGCAGCAACACAGACCTTTCTCTCCGCTCCTCTACTTTGGACCAGGAAGCACCGAGTTCACTTACCCCACTCACAGGGAGACCGGAGTGTGTGTGTGTGATAGGGGGAGAGGACAGAGATGATGTAGAGGACACAGCTCTCCTGCATTCCCATAGATACAGGAATTGATACAGGGATTGCTATAGCTGCCTTGCAGAGTGGGGGAGAGAGGGAGGGAAAGAGAGAGGCAATGGCATCACATTTCAGTGAGGTTCTGTGTCAGCATGTGAGTTTGATGCAAGTGTAGATGTCAAAGAGATATCAATGTGAGAGAGTGCCATTTACGAAGCGTGTTTTTGGAAAACTGGTATTTTGACGTTTTCTGAGTGACTTTTTTTCTGTGGCTTTTTGCTTGAGAGAGAGAGCTGTGTGTAAACCATATAAACAATAGCAAACTTGAATATTACTTCTAAACAATGTTCATCGGATTGAACTGACATGGGGAGATGATTTGCACAGTTCTGCTGATCTCGGGCCGGTTCTGCTAATATTCTCTTAATTGTTGAACATCAGACCGTGGTAAGAGAAACTGATCTCACATCTGCTCATAATACAAGGGGTTTATTAAACAGGTTACATTGGCAATGGTAACACTTTATTTTACAATCCTATTTCAGTTGGTATTTAGGAAGAGTAAAGTGCTCTTCGCTTTAGAATTGCGTTCAAAATAGTAGCCATTTTGGATATGCGAAAAAAAGAACATTTCATAGTGTGATTTTTTGGTTGTATGCTTTAAAAATGCCAGGATGTCATACATCGCTGCACATGAGGAAGATAATCGCCTTTTGAGACCCACGAGTGTTTGACAACAGCTGATAATCAGCTGAGGGGACACACTGTACTAAAATGGACAAAAGGCGGAAATCAACGTGATGGCGCATTCTCAGTAGGATGAGACTAGTACAGCTGATATAGGCCACAATTTGTGCGACTACAGAGCTGTGTGTCAGAACGGGCAGTGAGCAACACAGGGGCCCCCCAGGGAACGGTCCTGTCCCCCTTCCTGTTCACCCTCTACACCTCGGACTTCAGATATAACTCTGAAACATGCCACCTACAGAAGTTCTCGGATGACTCCGCAATTGTAGGGTGCATCAGTGGTGGGTTGTGTTGTGTGTGAGCAGAACCACCTTCTGCTAACACCGGGGCTCTGTACAAAAAGGGCCAGAGCCGACTCTACTTTCTGAGGAGGCTCAGGTCCTTTAACGTGTGCAGTAAACTACTGCATACCTTCTACCAGTCTTTTTTGCAGTGGTGTGCTGGGGAGCCAACATAAAAGCCGGTGATGCTTCTCGGGTAAATAAACTGATCAGGAAGGCTAGCTCTGTTCTGGGGATTAGCCTTGACACTCTAGAGGAGATGGTGGAGAGACGGATCCTGGCCAAACTGCTGGCCATCATGGACAACATCACCCACCCTCTGCATGCCATGGTTATGATGCAGAGGGGCACCTTCAGTCACAGAATGATCCCACCACGGTGTGCCAGAGAGCGCTACAGGAGGTCCTTCCTGCCGGCGGCTATTAGACTATTTAATGCCTCACCGGGGTGCCGTGCCGTCGGCAACATAGACCTGGAACTGTTGGGGTGTTAGGACCTAGTTTAACAATTATGCATCCATCCGTGAGTAACTCTGGTCTGTAATCACTCAGGACTTATTTATTCATTCAGGTCTGTATATACATATTAATGTACAGTTGTTATATCATATCACGTGCAATATTGTAAGTAATTCTTGGTCATTCACTCATGAATGCATATTAGTATCCTGTCAGTTGTATCTTTTTTCATTGCTTTTAGTATATCGAATGTGTAATACATGCATTTATCTGTAATTAAACCCTGCACTAAGGACTGTATTTTAAGTGAATTATTATTATTAACCTAAATTATATCATACGCATTTAGCTATTTAAGAATCTCTTCCTGTCATTTACCTTTACAGTTAATGTAACCATGCAAATATTCACTTACCTGTAAATTTAACTGTATATTTATCTGTTAGTTAATTTAACCATGCAAAATATTCACTTGCCTGTTCATTTAACCAGACTGTAAGTAAACTATTATTACCCTCACTTATATCATACGCATTTTTAGCTATTTAAGTATTTCTCTGCCATCGACCTGTATAGTATAGTTAACCATGCAAATACTCCTTATTTATCTATATCAACTTGCAATATTTTTTATATTATTTTTTTAATCAACCAACACTCTAACAATGTATAGTGTACATATTCAGCCATTCACCCATACTACGCAATGCCTTTTTATAGCTTTTTTGCACTCCAGACTTCTTGTATTTTTATACTTTTTCATACTGCCGCACTATGTATCGTGTATCTGTCTTTTGTGTATTTTCGTTCGGGCATTTCGCACCTTCCCTGTGTTTTTTCGTAGCTGCTTGACAAAGACATTTCCCCCTCAGGGATCAATAAAGTATCTACCTATGTATCTATTGCTTACTGCATTCATTTTATAATAAAGAGTACTTTCTAAATACTATGTAGTAGAGTGGTATTCAAACATTTTCAGCGGGAACACCATTCTTTTCACCATCATTTCTGGGAACCCCATCCAACCCCAAATCTAACGAAACAACCTTAAAATCTGTACATTCCACTTTAACATCAACAAACAACCTTCAATTGATTACATTCCCATCTTTCTCATTAAAAAAACCAATAAATACATTTACTCAGTTGTATTTGCCAAATTATCCTTCTCAAAGACGTTTGTATACAGCCCCACCCCCCCCCCCCAAAGAAAATCTGGCGACTCCACTGCAATTCCCCCGCGACCCCGACTTGGAATACCAGATGTAGTACGATTAGTAAACAGTATGCAATTGAACCTTGCCAGATTTCAGACACGGCCATTGGGAATCATTATTGGAAAGGAGGCATTTCCATGTGATAATTGCTATACATACCAAGCAAGTACAGCGTGATTGGTTTGACTTTTGCTTGGCTTCTTTTTAATAAAATTAGACACTATTGTGGAATGTTCCGGGGATGAACATTCTACTTCACAACCATACCATAATTAATTCACCACTCTTACCTCAGGCATACCAGCTACACATTCTAACATAACTGACCAATATTCAAAAGGAACCATATGATAGTTTTATATTTGCCAGTAACATTACAGTAGTGTTATACCAGAGTAACTACAAGTAGGATACATTTAATTACCTTTATCTTATGCAGTACTTAGCTACCACTTCAGCCATCATCATTTGGTACTAACCACAGTAAGTACTAGATACATAGGTTATTTAAAGATATTTAAAAGAAATATAAATTCCACCACATGTACACCCAATAGTGATTTTGATTCGTACAATGATATTCACCTCAAATATATTTTTTGTCATCATGTGCAATATCAGACAACCATTTGTCTCTGTCATACTTACAGAAAACATACCATTGGTTGAAGAGAAATTGAAAAATTGGGCCTTTTACTTTGTAGTACAAACAGTCCAACTATACAGCCTGGCTAGTAGCACACAATCAAACCCAGCTACAATGTCTGCTTGTCTTCTCCTCATTCCTTCTCTATTCCCTGGTATGTTGGACATCTCAAGTACAAATCTGAGGTGGGAAGCCTAACGCTCCATACACTTCCACTCTAACCAGGGTTGTGACTTCCCCTATCATAGGATGTTTGTCCTCTAAGTAAAAAATGTTTCTTGCCGACTTGCATTCGTTCCTTATTCCAGCTCTGATGCTCAATCAGTCTTTCTTTCCCAGGAAGTGTTGACCAGCGTCCTCCCTGCTCAAAGCAGTGGTCCATCTCCAGAGGCCTACAGGCCTGGCCTGTTCAGTTCAGGGCTTAATGTGTGGGTCTCAGTTAAAACCCAGGCCCGCCCCCTTGGGTCTCTGCGTGGCCCGAACAGGCTCAGTGATGCCCCTGCCCTCCGGACCCAGACCCATGCCAGGGCTCCAGCCCATACTCTGCAGCATCCGGTTCCCCATGTTGGTCTCTGGGATGGGCCCCACACTCTCACCTACCAACCCTAGAGAAGGAGAGATAAAAAAAAATAATTACAACAGAGAACAAGAGATGGAGACATAGGAGGAGGGAGAGTATTATACTTTACAAACCCTTCAGAAAAAAGTGTTCATACCCAATGACGTATTCAACATTTTGTTGAGTTACAGCCTGAATTCAAAATGGGTTAAATTCATTTTTCCCCCTCTCACCCATCTACACACAACACCCCATAATGACAAAGTGAAAACATATTATTGAAAATGTATTGAAAATTAAATACAGAAATCTCAATACTTTGTAGAACCATCTTTGGCAGAGATTACAGCGTCGAAACTTTAAAACTCAAGACCTTTAAACTCCTGGATTGTGCAATATTTGCCCATTATTCTTTTCAAATTTCTTCAAGCTCTCAACTTGGTTGTTGATCATTGCTAGACAACCATTTTTAGGTTGTTGTATATCTTTTTAAAAAGATTTAAGTTAAAACTAACTCGGCCACGGTCTTCTTGGTAAGCGACTCTATGTATATTTGGCCTTGTGTTTTAGGTTATTGTCCTGCTGAAAGGTGAATTATTCTCCCAGTGTCTGATAGAAAGCTGACTGAACCAGGGTATCCTCTAGGATTTCGCCTGTGCTTAGCTCCATTCCGTTTATTTTTTTTATCCTGAAAAACTCCCCAGTCCTTAATGATTACAAGTATACCCATAACATGATGCCGCCACGATTATGCTTGAAAATATGGAGAGTGGTTCTCAGTAATGTGTTGTATTGGATTTGCACCAAACATAATACGTTGTATTCAGTATTACTTTAGTGCCTTGTTGCAAACAGGAAGCATGTTTTGCAATATTTTTTATTCTGTACAGGCTTCCTTCTTTTCACTCTGTCATTTAGGTTAGTATTGTGGAGTAACTACAATGTTTGTCCATCCTCGGTTTTCTCCTATCACAGCCATTAAACTAACTATTTAAAAGTCACAATTGGCCGCATGGTGAAATCCCGAGCGGTTTCCTTCATCTACGACAACTGAGTTAGGAAGGATGTTTGTATCTTTCTAGTGGCTGGCTGTATTGATACACCATCCAAAGTAATTAATTAATAACTTCACCATGCTCAAAAGGATATTGAAAGTCTGCTATTTAAAAAAAATAAAAAACATACCCGTCTACCAATACCCTTCTTTGCGAGGCATTGAACCCAGGTCTGTAGTAACACCTCTAGCACAACGATGCAGTGCCTTAGACTGCTGCAATCACATTGATCAGCTTTTGGTGGGGAGCAGTTCTAGGCTACTGAACGACTACAGGTGAAGAGCAACATAACCCCCTTGTTAAGCTACACAACATGCTGGCTAAATGTTCTGATTGGTGCTAATAAATGAGCCAACTATACAAGTTGATCATAAGCAGCATTCGCCTCGACATAGCTAACACTTCCAAAGCCTGATTGTAGCCGAACCAATATCCAAACAGATTCAGTGAAAAGTCAAAAAACTGATTGATTTATCAAGGCCTCACGCTTGTATGAAAGCAGTGCGACAGAGTGCTGAAATAGTTGACCAAATGCAGGCTATTGCTTCAAACGTAGGCCATTATAACAATAGGGTGACTTTGGAAGCTTCAGTAAGCAATACTTTTTTGCCTTCAAATGCATTAGCCTACTTTATTCCAATTTTTTTGTAATTCAGTGATATTTATTCCCACAGTAATTCTTTATGGATCCATCCAGTTGTGGATAAGGAAACAGTGCGAAGGGCTATGCGAAGAGATGGGTGAAGTGACATGCCTGGCAAAGTTGAGAACTGCCATGAGGATGGTAACAGCTGCTGCCTAGCAACCATCAAGAGCTTAAGAGCGTAGTGTGTGCCAACGCCGCCTCAGCATTACGGCTACGTTTCAAAGGCAGAACTTTACCGCAATCATGACTAGATCGGTTTGTGGAAATAAACATTTAGGCTTTGACACCTTTCAGGTATAAAGAAAAGGCGGGAAAAAGTTGGTGGCATGCTAAAGCATGTTAGAGGGGGAGCGGGAAAGGAACGAGAAGGAAGGAGACCGGAAGAACGAGAGAAGAGGAGAGGAGATGATCTTGATGAAAGCTTATTGATTAGGCTCAATGGGGCTAACAAAGCTACAGTATTTAACCCCTGAACTTGACCTATAACCCAATGAGTCAGCTTCAGCCTGCTCTACAACGACTGGCTCACAAAACACATCTTTTCTCTCTTTCTTTCCCTTTGTTCTTATGTACAGTGACTTCAGAAAGTATTAATTCCACATTTTGTTGTGTTACAGCCTGAATTCAAAAATGATTAAATAAAACATCTACACCATCTACACACAATATACCCCATAATGACAAAGTGAGAACATGTTTTAAGGAATGTTTGCCAATTTATTGAAAATGAAATACAGAAATATTTCATTAACATAAGTATTCACACCCCTTTGCTATGACACTCCAAATTGAGCTCAGGTGCATCCAATTTCCTTTTAAAATCCTTGATATGTCACTGCAACTTGATTGGAGTACACCTGCGGCCAATTCAATTGTTTGGACATGATTTAGAAAGAAACACCTGTCTATATAAAGGTCCCACAGTTGACAGTGCATGTCAGAGGGAGCTTTGGAGAGGAATATGGCGGACGTGGATGCTGAATTCGAATTAAGCAGCACGTCGAGTAAATTTGGTAAAGACAAATGTTCTGAATGGACAACAGTAATATCAAAAACTGGAACAAAAAGGAAATGGTCAAAAATTGGAGTGGAGGATAAAAGTGTAAATTGTTGGGACACGTTTGTTAAGGATGCATATGTGGGGAAACCCGTTTGAGGTGTCAAAAATGCGACCAGGAGTGGTCTTATTTTGATTAATAGTATTTCTGAAGAGCCGAGGAAGATTGTAGAGGGCCTCCTGAGCCCTGTAATGGTGAAGGAAATTGAGGCGGCAAAAGTTAGTGGTTAATCGAAATCTCTTATGCGGAGGCGATTAAAATAATTGAGAAAACAAGTGATGCTAGTGAAGAGATGGTAGTGGACGCACCACAGCCTGTAGTCAACGTTTGCTGCCAGACCCACCAAAAATATACTGTGGATTTTGTTGCGTTCATTGGGCACAGTTAAACTATACAGCACAAGTGTCAAATAAGAAACTAGACATTTTTGTGGCTACAGCAAAAAGGTTTTGTGACTGGTTTTTACATCGAAAGACTTGCAAGGGGTACTGGCACCGGAAGACCCACCTTCCCAGGTTTCCCTTGAGCATGTTTAGGGATCAGATCTGTTTTTGTTCATTTTTTGTAGTTGTTTTTTGGGTCCTGTTTCCATCCTGCATAGTTAGGTGGCGTGATACCCATTCAATTGTGTGATCACCAATATTCCATAGAATATAGAAGAAGTGCACGTCAGAGCATAAACTATAACGTGAAGTTCAAGGAACTGTCCGTAGATCTCCAAGATAGTTGTGATGAGGAATATATCTGGGGAAGGGTATACAATAATTTATAGAGTGTTAAGTCTCCATAGTTGGGAAATTGAAAAAATATGGAACTAGACTCTGCCTAGAGCTGGCCGTCCGACCAAACTGAGCAATTGGTCAGGAAGGTGACCAAAAAAAAAATCAGGTACAGCTCATCACCTGTCTAACGCCATCCCTACTGTGAAGCATGGTGGTGGGAGACTGGTAAGGATAGAGGGAACAATGAATGGAGCCAAATACAGGCAAATCCTTGAGGAGAATCTGCTTCAGAGTGCAAACAACCTTAGACTGGGGGCAAAGATTTACGTTCCAACAGGACCATGACCCCAAGTATACAGCCAAAGCCGATACAGACATACTCAAGACCACTCAAAGCTGTAATCGCCGCCAAAGGTGCTTCTACAAAGTATCGACTCGGGTGTGAATACTTAAGATTTCTGTATTTCAATAAATTAGCAATTTTTTTTTTCACTTTTTCCATTAGGGTTTATTGTGTGTAGATTGGTGAGGAAAAAAGTGTATGTAATCCATTTTGAAATCCGTCTGTAACAAAATGTGGAATAAGTCAAGGGGTCTGAATACTTTCTGAAGGCACTGTAACAATGAGCGGTGTGGGCAGTAGAGCAGACTCCAGTTGCATGACTTCCTGTTGTAGCCATTGGTATACACTCCTTTATATCTTCTTCCTGGAACAAGACGTATTAACCCTTTATATCCCCAGTCTTATTCCCCTTCCTGGTATTAACATTTTCCAACCCCCTAAAAAAAAAAAAAACACACTAACAGAGGTGGAAGGGGTGTTCTGCAATGCATAGCCGTGATTGGCTTAGGGTTAATCTGGTATCTCTGTGACTGCAGAGCCTGCCAGCTGACTGCTGTCCAACCCAGGTTAGGGAGGAAGGGAGAAAGAGCTAAAGCTTGTTAACGACCGGGGATGATTGGGGGGGGGGGGGGGGTTTGGGGTCGGGAGTGTGTGCAGTATTGTGTGTCAGAAAGAGTTTACCTGTGGGTGGAGGTAAGCCAAGGGGTGCTGCTTTGCGTCTCCTCTTGACCTCTCCCGTACACAGAGACCCAAGGTGACCACTCATCTGTCTGTAGAACCACAAACAGGAAATACAAATAATGACTTAGCATCCATGTGTTGGAAACATCATGGAAACAATGTGACGCTGTGGATGGAACAACTGTATCATTTGTTTGTGAGATAATTTGTTGATTGGATCATTCCTAATGTACCTGCTCCTCCGATGCCCTCTGTCTGTCCGTGAGTCCCAGTGCATCTAGAGAGAGAGAGAGAGAGAGAGAGAGAGAGAGAGAGAGAGAATAAACTAAAAGCTTTTAGCAAATATAAGATACCTCTATCTGGGCATTATCAGCCTGTACTGTTTTGAAAGTGCAGCTAGGCGATGAACCAACAGAGACATGTCTTACTTGTTCACGTCTAGACCCCGGACTAAACCATGGGCTGTGGAGGACAAATTGTTTTTTTTAGTTTCAGAGTCAAGACAGAGAAAAATACAGAATCAGGGAAAAAAATAAGTCTTCTACCAGTCAGGTGACTGTGAGGGTTGTAAGGTAGACTGACTCGTGTGAGTGGGTGTGTGAGTGGGGGGGGTCCTGGTGGTGTCGTCCAAGCCGCTCGTTGAAGGCCTGTCCTGGGATCCCCTGAGAATCCTGGCCCTGGGGTCCACCATGCAGCCAGCTCAGTCTGGCATGGAACCCTGCCACAGGAGAGACAGCAGAGTGCACACATCATAGGCTGGAACAGGAGAAACACTATGGCAGGTGTAGAGGCTACAAGGCAAACCCTTTGCAGTAGCTGCCCCCTACTGGCCATATGACAGGTCACAAATAGACTTTTGATAACTTGTTCTACTACCATGAAAAGAAAAACAGAGACAAGTGGGGACTATTAATCAAAATGGTACTGGGCTCAGAGATAAAAACAAACAGACAGGTCTGGGTCCACCTACCTCTCTGTGCCCCGGGGCTCATGATGGGAAAGGATCCGGTGAGGATGCTGTTGAAGACCGGGTCAGCCAGGTCCAGTTCCTCCCCTGCCTCCCTCTCCCACCAGGGAATCACCCCTTCCACCCCACATGCTCCCCCCGGTTCTCCCTCATAGAACCAGTCACTCTGCTCATCATCAGCTGGGAGACAGGAAGAGGATACAAGTTCAAAGTCAGGGTGAAGAAAATAGTTTTCATACAAAACATTTACTCATTTAGACTTTGGACCAACCTTTTTCAAGACACGTTTTATCTCTGTTGATAACACATGGTTATAAATGACGGGACGGTGGATGTTGGGTATTTTGTTACAGCCTAATTTAGATATGTTTCCGCTTATAATTTCAGACATTTGGAAGGCTATTTAATTGTAAACTTGTATATAATTAGATACATGCAGCTTCTCTTCTGTCATTACTTGTTGGCCCAGAAGACTTAATAAAATCTGTACTCACAACAATAAACGTAATAAAATGACAGAATGAATGCTGACGTCGGTAAAGTCGTCACACAAGCTCTAACACAAGGTAACCATTACCATTTTCAAAGGACAGGTTGAAATGAAGGCTTTGAAAATTATCCAAAATGTTTCCTATAAGATTTCAGTTCGTCTCGGATGCATAATGTTGTGATTTAAATACTGTCTGCATTCATGAAAGAGTAAATCGCAAAAGATTGCACATTTACACTCGGCCCACTCACATTCGCTCAAGACATGCTGAAAGAAATAAATCAGATTTCTCCATTCCTGTTGCCGAGACAAAAATTCATATTTGGCTCATCATTGCACTGCAAGAAATACTTATTCACAAGTAAAATGTTATATTAGGCTACATGTGAGAGGTTATAGCAATGAATTTAACACATCTAAAGGTCAAAGGTGTGGTAAACCAGGTGGTGTCCTTAGAACCTCAAAAGGTTCTACAGCTGCTCTATAGAGAGCATCATGACTGGCTGCATCAGAGGCTGCGGAGTACAGCACCCTTTGCTATTTTAATTGTGTATCTTTTACTCTGCATAGTTGGAAAAGGACACGTAAGTAAGCATTTCACTGTTAGTCTAGACCTGTTGTTTACAAAGCATGTGACCAATAAAATGTTATTTGATCCAGTGCCTCTATACCAGGCGGTGTCAGAGAACAAAGACTCCAGCCGCCCAAGCCAAACATTGTGCCCTCTGCTACCGCACGGCAAGCGGTACCGGAGCACCAAGTCTGGAACCAACAGGACACTGAACAGCTTCTAACCCCAAGACATGAGACTGCTAAACAAGACTGATAAATAGCTAACCAAATGGCGACCCGGACTTCCTGCATTGACACACATGATACCCCAGCACACAATACAAACGCCCACACAAATACTGCATACTGACGGCACACTCACACACACTTTCACACTCACCACATTTACTGCTGCTACTATCGATTATCTATCCTGTTGCCTAGTCACTTTACCCCTACCTTTATGCACATAGCTACCTCAATTACCTCGTACCACTGCACATCGACTCGTTACTTCCTGTATATAACCATGTCATTATTGTTATTCACTGTGTATTTACTCCTTGTGTCACTATTTGTATCTTTCTCTCTGCATTGTTGGAAAAAGACCAGTCAGCATTTCACTGTTAGTCTACAACTGTTGTTTACAAAAGCATGTGACAAATAAAAATGGTATTCTGCTGTTCCTGTAAATGACAAGATTTGGTGGCCAGCAAAATAATGGTTACCTTGCCTCCCCTCGTCATTGGTGTACAGTCCACCATCGCTACTGTTGCTCACACTGCTGGTCTCACTAACAGAGAGAGAGAGAGAGAGAGAGAAAATATGGGGTGTGAGGAGAGGTGATGGGAAAAGAAGAAGAGAAAAGTCTTAAATCGGTTTCCATTGTCCATCATATAAGAAAAACGCTCAGGAATATGAAGCTATGGGGAGAATAACCTGGCAACCAAGCCTCCCAAATACTGCTTTCCAACCAGGTGAGCGTACCTGTGAGCGTACCTGTGAGCGTACCTGTGAGCGTACCTGTGAGCGTACCTGTGAGCGTACCTGTGAACGTACCTGTGAACGTACCTGTGAGCATACCTGTGAGCGTACCTGTGAACGTACCTGTGAACGTACCTGTGAGCGTACCTGTGAACGTACCTGTGAGCGTACCTGTGAGCGTACCTGTGAACGTACCTGTGAACGTACCTGCGAACGTATAGACCTACACAGAGGAGCAGGGAAACACAGCAGACAAGAGAAACACTAACCACCTGTCACTCATGTCCTCGTCCGAGCCCTTCTGCTCCTCAAACTCCATCTTGTCCTTGGGCCCCGCCTGCCCCATAATGGTGTCCTCACTCTCCACCACCACCCCTTCGTCAGTCGCCTCCAGCCCCAGCCTGTGGGCAGCCAGTTTCCTCTTCTTTTCCCTGCTTTCCCCTCTTCCAACCCCACCACCAACAAGCACCATCCCTGCCTTGCCCTCAGCCACGCTCACCCCAGGGATCCTGCACCCTGCATGGGGCTTGGGGACGGGTGGGGGCCCTAGCATGGGGGTGTTGCTAATGGAGGTCACCGGCTCCAGAGGGGGGTCCACGGCCATGCGTTTGACCTTGCGCCTTCGCCTCAAACTACGGGACCCCTCTGCCCCCGGCACTCCTCCTAGGTCCTCCTGCCAGATGGGGCGCTTGGCACGCCCCGTGTCGGGGTTATGGGGGGTACGGCGCTTGGGCCCCAGCTGCTCATCAGAGTCGCTGTTGTCGCGGGCGTGGCTGTTGCTGCTGGCAACGCCCCCTGTGGTGGTGCGGTAGTCCTGAGAGGAAAGACATAACCGGTTAGCCCAAAGTCAAACATTTACATTTTAGCTGACACTCTTATCCAGAGCCACTTACAGGAGACATTAGGGTTAAGTGCCTTGCTTAAGGACACATCGATCGATCTTTTCACCTAGTCGGCTGGAGATACGAACCAGAAACCTTTTAATGGCCCAATGCTCTTAACCACTAGGCTACCTAGCTTAGACAGTTAAACTGACAGTATCTGTTATCGGAACGAATCTGCTTACTGTACTTAACTGAAAAAACAACAGCTAGCACCCCCTCCCCCTCCACACCTTGTGTTCGTCCAGGCTGGACTCAGAGCCCTCACTGAGGTGGCCAGTCTCCCAGGGTGGGTGGGGGTTATCAGAGCGTCTCTTCCTCCCGCGGCGTTTCCGGGCCTGTCTCTTCAGCAGGCAGCCTACGGCCAGTGCGTGGTCCCCCCCATCCCCAAAGCCCCCCCGCGCCGCTTGCTCCGAGCTCTCCTCCAACGCCGACACCAGGTCATGGACCAGCTCGTCCATCGTCCGGCTAAAGTGCCAGGGGAAGGAGAGCAAGAAGGTGTGAGTGTGTACAAACAGTGAAAAATATTTAGTTTTTTGAAGGCTCATGTCCTCACCCACCTCTGGCCAAGCCCCTCCCCCTGGCCACGCCCCGCCACAACTGTCCCCACCCGTGGCAGACAAAGTGATTACTTTCCATTATTGAAACACATGTAAATGTTAACAATAAGATCCTTGAAGTTTGTCAAGGTGTATATGCTGCTGCCATATTTTGTCAGATATCCTCAGTTTGTTTGATACACTTTGGTTTATTCTCCTTTTTGCACCTTTCCCACTGTGTTAAATAAAACCCCACTTTCTTGCTTAATCTGCTCCTTTCATCTGCATGAAGTTATCGTGCCCCATGGTGCAATTCTGAACTCTAAACCGGTCCTCCTCCTTATACAATCCACATTTTAGTGTACAGCCTAAAGTTTGAAACGTTATCCTATTAAACATGTCAGTGTAAAACTGTCCCTCCAGACCAAGGGTGTATTCATTACGCTGATTGTTGCAATCTATCGCAACGGAAACCAGTTTCTATTGGGCAAATTAAGATGGGTCCCTCGTTCAGTTCTTAAAAGGTTTCGTTTTCAAGGCGTAATGAATACACCCCTGGCATCTTATGATCTGTAAGGTGTAACAGTGTGTCTGTGCCAGCTAGCTGTTAGCTGCAACCACATGTTGTCTGAACTTCATGGAGATCCGGCCTCATTTTAAAAAAAGGTAACGTTAGCTAGTCTAGTATAGTTGGCTGAGTCGCAAAGGAAAAGCTAGCTAACTTTGTCTAGCTAGGTCAGACGTTAAGTCTCGTTTATCTGACAATGTCAACATCTGATAGTTAGCCAGGTAGTAGATTCGTTACTTAGCGCTGTCGTTTAATCAACATAGAAGCAGGTGTGCTATGCATTTTAAAACATCACTTACCAGCTGCTTCCCGCTTTACCGATGGTCTTTAGATTAGCTTCACGGAACATTAAAGCCGGTTACTTTTAACCAAAAACAAAGGGGCCACTTCTAAAGGCAGCTAACAAAGCTGGCTAACAAATCTATGAAAGCGGTCACTACACTTTGTTCTGTGGTTTGGTTTGGTTGCCAAGCATCAACATGACCTGCTCATTACCGCCGCCTACCGTCCTGGTGTCACCAACTCAACCTCAATGGGTGCGTTTGACTTGTAAGGCTAAAGCAACCGACTGTAGACTAGTCAAATCACATTGTATTGGTCACATACACGTGTTTAGCCGATATTTATGCGGGTGGAGCGAAATGCTTGTTACTTCTAGCTCCGACAGTGCAGTAATATCTAACAATTACACAACATATACCCCATACACACACATCCAAATAAGGAATGAATTAGGACTATATATATGGACGAGCGACATGGACTAAGATACAGTAGAATAGTATTGAATACAGTATGTACATATGAGATGAGTAATGCAAGATATGTAAACATTAAGTGACTAAGATACCGTAGAATAGTATAGAATACAGTATATTCATATGAGATGAGTAATGCCAGATATGTAAATATTATTAAAGTGACTAGTGTTCCATTTCTTAAAGTGGCCAGTGATTTCTAGTCTGTGCCTTTAGGCAGCAGCCTCTAATGTGTTAGTGATGGCTGTTTAACTGTCTGATGGCCTTGAGATAGAAGCTGTTTTTCAGTCTCTCAGTCCCAGCTTTGATGCACCTGTACTGACCTCGCCTTCTGGATGATGGCGGGGTGAACAAGCACTGGCTCAGGTGGTTGTTGTCCTTGATTATCTTTTTGTCCTTCCTGTGACATCGGGTGCTGTAGGTGTCCTTGAGGGCGGGTAGTTTGCCCCCCGGTAATCAGTTGGGCAAATCGCACCACCCTCTGGAGAGCCTTGCGGTTGCGGACGTTGCAGTTGCCGTACCAGGCGGTGATACAGCCCGACAGGAGGCTCAGATCAACATGGCAGTGTTGCCATTGTTTATAAACGTTGAAATGTCTCCAACCCCCATATCACACTCAAACCGAAATCATGTGTCTACATTGTACAATCAGTGAGAGAGCCTCAAACATCACGTTCATTTGTATACTGTATATCCGCTGTATACATAAATCACGGCAAAGTTGGTTTCAGTGATGTCTTTGGTAACTCTAGCATGAGTAAAAAAATAAAAATTATTGGTTGATTATAGAGCCTCCCACAATGCAGGCGATGGCTGCAGGATGATGGGTTGATTATAGAGCCTCCCACAATGCAGGCGATGGCTGCAGGATGATTGGTTGATTATAGAGCCTCCCACAATGCAGGCGATGGCTGCAGGATGATTGGTTGATTATAGAGCCTCCCACAATGCAGGCGATGGCTGCAGGATGATTGGTTGATTATAGAGCCTCCCACAATGCAGGCGATGGCTGCAGGATGATTGGTTGATTATAGAGCCTCCCACAATGCAGGCGATGGCTGCAGAATGAAGTTGGTGAAGAGCAAGTGCAGAAACTTGCAGTCTTCATGACCTTTGATCACATGGTTTTTATAAAGTTCATATAGGCACAAGTCTGACCGTTTTTATCCCCATACTGCAACACACTTTGGAAGGTGGTGATCAACGATAGTCACCAACACTGACAAAAGTGATCCACTCGAACGCGGCCATTATCGCCAGTGCTGCTCCTGACAAGTCATTTCACTGAGATCACTTTAAGATCACTTTATTCATTCATTGTACATAAGACCCAATTGAAATTTGACTTCCACTTTAGATAGATAGATAGATAGGTACTTTATTGATCCCAACCCCTCCGAAAAACACACATACACACACAGGTGAACAAAGCATGGGGCGACAGGTAGCCTAGCGGTTAGAGGTGAGCCAGCAGCCGGAGGGTTACCAGTTCGAATCCTGGGTCTGACGGGAAATATCAGGTGGTAAGTGAGTTGGCAACCGGAAGGTTGTTGGTATCAAATCCAAGATGGCATTGCCTGCTGTTGTGCCCTTGAGCAAGGCTATTGACAAAATTGAAAAATTTCTGTTTGGTTTGGAATCATTGGACAGCAATCGTCAAATATTGTCACATACAGTAGCAGAGATAGATGAAGTCTTTTGTGACCCATGACATCTGTAAGCTGTGTGATGTGATGCCTACGACCCAAGAAGGGCAGGCATGGTTTTATGGGGAGGCATAGTTTAGTTTGATGGAACAGTTCCATTACAATGCCTCCCATCAGAACAAGAACAATCTAAGATTTTACCTTTTGTTCCCAAGGCCTTCCCAAAGTGCAGGCCTACCCACAATGCTATAGTCTCGGAAATCCCAGACCAACAGCACTATTGCATTCACTGGAAGCTGGAACATTGGTCCATTTTTGGAGGCAACCCTTCTGTCTACTAACAACGTGATGTAGTGTACAAGTGTAATTGTTCTGTATGTCATCAACTTTTTGTTAAATAAAACATCTGGAATAAAATCAACATTTATGACTGAAATCAGTTTATTACAAATGATATGATGGTACAAATCAATGTTCATGATGATGCACAAACTGGTCCATGACATCTGTAAATATATTCAGTACAATAAAAATAATAAATAAATACATCTGGAAGAACAAAACCGTTTAATTTAGAAACAACATTGTAGCCTTCAGTATGACCGTAACCTCAGTCATAGAAAAAAAAAACCGCTTGACATATAACTGACAGATATTCACATAAAGTTTGGTTTGCACTTTGCAGTAATTTTTTTCTATTTAATACAGCGTATACTTGAGTTGCATGCATTGTAACAAAATGTATATTTAGAAGCAAGTAGCCCAATGCTGACATCACCCTTAGCAGCAGAAGTGACATAATCAGAGCCGTAGCCAGTCAGATAGTCAGACGTCTGTTCTGGGTAGATGACAAATCCATACATTCTCAATGGCTTCAAGGTCAGTGAACACCATGGCACTAATGATGATTGTTTAAAAAAGCTTTTCTTTTAGCATAGATATGGTCTGTTGTAGGCTTAAGTACTTGACAGAAATCAAACTGATAAACGCTACTCTAAAACAGCCTGCCCTTGAAAGTTAAAACATTGCGAAATCAACATTTCAGCCACAAGTCATTGTACAGTATATACTGCTTAATTAAACATACTGCTTTATTTTCAGTTCCACCATGGGTTATGAGGTGTATCTTAATATGAAAAAGTGCACATTTGGTGAACTAGCCTGAACTCTCACCCAACTAAACTACATAATTATGGTACACATGCACTTTCACAAAATAGTTGTAAAATAATTTTTTTTTGTCAGTTCTTACTCTTTAACTACATCTACAGTTGAAGTTGGAAGTTTACATAATTTACATACACTTAGGTTGAAGTCATTCAAACTCATTTTTCAAACACTCCACAGATTTAATGTTAACAAACTATAGTTTTGTCAAGTCGGTTAGGACGTCTACTTTGTGCATGACACAAGTAATTCTTCCAACAATCGTTTACAGACAGATTATTTCACTTATAATTCACTATATCACAATTCCAGTGGGTCAGAAGTTTACATACACTTAGTTGACTGTGCCTTTAAACAGCTGGGAAAATTATGTCATGGCTTTAGAAGCTTCTGATAGGCTAATTGACATAATTTGAGTCAATTGGAGGTGTACCTGTGGATGTATTTCAAGGCCTACCTTCAAACTCAGTGACTCTTTGCTCAACATCATGGGAAAATCAAAAGAAATCAGCCAAGACCTCAGAAAATAAATTGTAGACCTCCACAAGTCTGGTTCATCCTTGAGAGCAATTTCCAAATGCCTGAAGATACAAACAATAGTACAAGTACAAACACCATGGGACCACTGAGCCGTCATACCGCTCAGGAAGGAGACGAGTTCTGTCTCCTAGAGATGAACATACTTTGGAGCGAAAAGTGCAAATCAATCCCAGAACAACAGCAAAGGACCTTGCAAGCTGATGAACACCATCCCAACAGTGAAGCACGGGGTGGCAGCATCATGTTGTGGGGGTGCTTTGCTGCAGGAGGGGCTGGTGCATTTCACAAAATAGACAGCATCATGAGGAAGGAAAAATATGTGGATATATTGAAGCAACATCTCAAGACATCAGTCAGGAAGTTAAAGCTTGGTCGTAAATGGGTCTTCCAAATGGACAATGACCCCAAGCATACTTCCAAAGTTGTGGCAAAATGGCTTAAGGACAACAAAGTCAAGGTATTGGAGTGGCCATCACAAAGCCCTGACCTCAATCCTATAGAAAATGTGTGGGCAGAACTGAAAAAGCGTGTGTGAGCAAGGAGGCCTACAAACCTGACTCAGTTACACCAGTTCTGTCAGGAGGAATGGGCCAAAATTCACCCAACTTATTGTGGGAAGCTTGTGGAAGGCTACCCGAAACGTTTGACCCAAGTTAAACAATTTAAAGGCAATGCTACCAAATACTAATTGAGTGTATGTAAACTTCCTACCCACTGGGAATGTGATGAAAGAAATAAAAGCTGAAAGAAATAATTCTCTCTACTATTATTCTGACATTTCACATTCTTAAAATAAAGTGGTGATCCTAACTGACCGGGAATTTTTACTAGGATTAAATGTCAGGAATTGTGAAAAACTGAGTTTAAATGTAGTTGGCTAAGGTGTATGTAAACTTCCGACTTCAACTGTATACAGCATTCCTTGCACACATTCCCACCTATCCCAGCTGCCTTGGCAGACGGAGGGAGTAAACTGTGACATTGGATCAGCACACATTCCCACCTATCCCAGCTGCCTTGACAGACGGAGGGAGTAAACTGTGATATTGGATCAGCACACAACAGCGACAGAACTCACAAGTGCTCTTAATGCACAAACACACACACCAGGGGAGGCTGCTGAGGGGAGGACGGCTGATAATAACGGAACGGAGCAAATGGTATTTACTATTCCGCTCCAGCCATTACCACAAGCCTGTCCTCCCCATATAAGGTGCCACCAACCTCCTGTGACACACATACACACATACAGGGGACAATAAAGAACTGTTCCATTCTACCTTTGCAAAGCTAGCACACTACAATACAGTCATTTTGGGCCAATTTACTAATTTGAACATCTAGGTTAATTCCTCCCTTCTCTCCTTCAGACACACCAGAACAACAAGCTACATCAGTACCATACTATCGACCACCCTGACAGAAATATAGCGGCACTGCCAATAACATGAAATTACAACCCTGAAGCTTCATCATTGATATAGTGTCATCCAAATCCTGGTGGAGAATGACAAAACGGAGGTAATAAATAATACCTCATAGATAGTTGTTTGACCTAAATTAACAAATCCATTCATTAAAAATGGCAGCATATTAACATGTTTTCCCCTCCTTCTGAAGCTATTTTTTGTACACTGTATTTATTTGGGATCTCAAACATTCTATGATACACTATCCTAACATTCTGTACGCACAACATTCATATAGAACAAATCTTAAGCATTTTCACAATATCAGACAATCAATTTGAAAAAAAGGGAGAGTGGTGGTCAGTTCATTCAGCCGTAGCTTTTTGCCAAGCAGTAAAATGTCCCAGTCGCTCAGGAACATTAAATGAATCATATTTTACAAGACAAGCACATAACACCCTCTCTAATTCTGCCACATTACTGAAGCAGTCCAGCACATGTTCTCATGGATACCTAGTGGTGTTTTTATTATGATTATCTTGACTATGGTAACAAAGAAGGGGCTTATCTTGGTCATCTGGCCAAACCTAGCCTGGTTGCTCTCTCTGTTCAGCTATTGACAGGAGTGGCTAAGAGTGGTATGTTAGCTGAAAAGACTGGTACCCAGACTAGGCCAAACCTACAGTACTGGGCATCCACACATTGTACATGTAGAGGACAAGTAGACAAGGCATATGAACATTATTATGTCCACAATCCACTTATTAAAGCAAGCGACAAGTTACCACTTCTTTTACCCAGCTTTGCCTACTTTTAGTTGAGCTAGTGCAATGTGGAAGAAGCAATTCTAAACAGCGGTACTCAATTACACCTTTACGAGTCAAAACGCATGTACAGTATACTGTGCCATGATGGTTTTACATTGCAACCATCAGAAGATGCTACAGAAGCCTGGGATCACTGATCAGGCCATAAAGTTTGCCCCTTTGAGGCCTCGAGTGGACCTCTTGGTGCTTTCGTTGGCGTTGGTGTTGGGTTTGGAAGTGGTGGGGCTGGTAGAGGGGCTGGCACAACGCTGTCTGTCTCCAGGCCCAGTGGGCTTACTGGGGGCTTTCTTCTGCCGCGAGGGGGACCTGGTGGCCTGTCCTGCTGAAGTAGCAGCAGCCGCGGCTGCCACCTTAGGGTTCCCACTGCCAGCTCCACCAGGTTCCACAATGCTGTTGATCACTACAGAACCAAAGGAACATTCAGTGTTATATTAAATTCCATTGGCCAACTTGATCATGTGCTTTCAGCTTTATTTACATGTTCTGAATATGTTATGCAGATATGAGGCCATTCAGGGAAAGTAATTCAACATTGCACTCCCAGTACATTTTAGGAAGATTCTAACAAAACAGAAAACGATCCATGTGTAACTCTTACTTTCTAGTTGTTTCTGTGTTCTTCTCAGCTCGTTCAGGATGGAGGAGATTTCCTGTGACAGTAGAATTAAAACGATTACGATGAAGATTACACCAGGGAGCCAAACTGGTGACGAAACATGCTAAAAATCCCATGCTAGGAGGAAATGCAGGTTTTAACTAATTAAACAACAAAGAATATGATCTACATGATCCGACTCAGTGTGTAAAATAAGGTGGTTAATGTGAACCGAACTCACAGGAAAAACATTTAAAGAAAGCCATCCAATGTTATTTGTTTTTTGACTTGCCTAGTTAAATAAAGGTTAAATAAAAAAATAAAAATTATTTGTTGCCTAGACTTTACTGCAAATGACACTCACGTCTTGAGAAAAAAAAACAATCCACTAATATTGCAGTCAGCCATGACAGCCTTTATAATAGAACGCCTGTGACATCACACGTAAATATTGCACTTGGGGGGGAAAAGTAGCAATAGAATGAAACAAGCAGGCATTCTATTATAGTGGCCACTATAGTAGACATCGATCAAGTGCACAAGGCTACATGTGTGCAAAAATAACGTCCACTGAGTAAAACATTTAATAATCCCTCCTCACTCACACACAAGTGTTAGTGTCAAGTTCAACACAACAAAAGCAATATCTTTGAGCTACACTGAACATTATTACATTGTACACTTTCTGCCTGTGGTATATAATTGATCTCTTTCAGGCAGAGATCTGGCGTTCACCTTTTTATCCACTGACACTGTATTGAAAAAGTGAGAAAGAGGGAAAGTGTGTGGTGTTCCTTTTATCTAGTGACATCCAGCTTAATTTTCACCTAATTCTCTCATTCAAAAAATGTACCACATACTGCAGGGAAAAAATTAGTTCACAATCACAGATAGTAGTTAGTTTGTTAGCTAGTTAACTAGTTAACATTTCACACAGATTGCCAGGGTCCAGTAAGCAACTAACGTGTTATAACTTGAGGAAAGGCAAGGAGTCGTATTACGTTAAGTTAATACTATAGCGAATTGGTTAGGTTACTAACTTTAGTTCATCTGACGTTAGCTGTCTGACTTTATTACCTAGCAAGATACTTAACAATACTAATAATACTTGTTCCACCCCATTTTCTACCTCACCTCAAACTTTTCAAATGCCAGTTGTTTTTCGGTTAAGTAAGTTTAGTACGCTTCATTACCTCCTCACGCCCATCTCCGTGATCATGCTTCTCACCTACCTCTTCGTTACTGTTCAGGGGACGCACTTCTGTAACTGACAATCTGCCTTTATACTCTCTGCTGTCCAGAGTGCAATCTTTCCAGAGAGAAAGCTGCATGATGTAACTAGCTAATTGGTTGTAACTTCTCTCTTCAGTCGCGTGCTGCAGTCTGTTGTTATGTGAACGATTGGCTGAGCCTTGGATACAGCCAGTATTGCTCCATAATGCGCATCACTCATTCGCTTACAGACAGTAGTGATCCAAAGCCCGCCTTTCTCATCGGATCTACACGAATCATGTAGGTCACCTATTTTGGATTCAAAACAGCGAATTTCGCCGAAAGGTGACTAGTTTGCATCCCTGTCACACATTTTCCCATATAACTATATGATGACCTCAGTTTTACACCAAAATGGCTACCAATGTAAGATGTGTGGCTGGCTACCAATATTGTACCTTATTTGATGTTTTGAGGATGGGGACTTCGTTTTCAGCATTGATTTTCGCTTCAATCTCCTCCCAGGCCTCAGACTTGTTGTGGAACAAAACCCTGACAGAAAAAATACAAAGTAGAATCTAACAGAGCCAAGCAGAGAAGCAATAATTGATTAGCTCTTTTCCATTAACAGAAACACAAGGTAAGAGCTGAGGTACATCAAGTTCCCTTACTTCATTTTCTCAGCCAGCTGTTCTGTGTTCTCCCGAATGGCCTGAGAGAGCTGAGAAACAGGGTTCAACATCAGATTGTCCAAAATCACCTGGAGGGAGAAAATGGCAGACGTCAAGCCAACCAATGTATTCCCAAAGTAGTTTCACCTGCATAAATATACTTTAGTCTAATTCCCAGCAGACCAAAACTAACTGCAACAGCTCCTTTTGTGTAGTCTGAGTGCCAGTTTGTGGAAGCATGAACCAGCTCTGTTATAATTGTTATATTCCTAGTATTCCAAATCATTGATAGGTAGTGAAAGTACAATTCTAAAATAGAGGAGAAACAGGAAAGTGACCTCTTCACGGTTCCACCGTGGCTTAGAGCTTTGGTCTTGGTCATTCATGTTAGGATCCAGGTCCATGACAGCGGTAGAACCTGGCGATAGTAGAACCTTCTGGTAGTTTAAGCTGGCTTCTGGGATATGTTGGACCAGCTGGAAAGAGAATAGAATCAGTGCATGGTCTGCATGTTCTGAACAACTGACATGACCATGACTACTGAGAGAGTCTACTGTACACTTTTTTTTTTAGCTAAGAACAAATTCTTATTTACAAAGTGAGAATATCTTTGTTATACTGTCCTAGAGAAAAATCAACCAGTGTGACTAGTGCTTGGTAAAATCACATGCTCCAAGGCAACATGCGGGGGTAAGAGCAGGTGAACTGTGAGCAGTGAATTTTAGTTTTGCTGGGATACAAGCCCGGAACAAAGTGACATTAGTGGAAGGTGAAAAGGTGCCTGTTACAGTGGAAGTCTGTAGTGAGCCAGTGGCAGGCAGGCATTTAAGATCCTGAAAAGATGTTACCATAAACACTCATTAAGAACACATAGAAAATCCCAGTGTTATAAAATGTAAGAATCTGTAGCATGGCAATCCTACAAAATACCAGTGTTTGGATTAGTGATGATAGCATGAAGATTGTGGGATTAGTGATGATAGCATGAAGATTGTGGGATTAGTGATTATAGCATGAAGATTGTGGGATTAGTGATGATGGCATGAAGATTGTGGGATTAGTGATGATAGTATGAATATTGTGGGATTAGTGATGATAGCATGAAGATTGTGGGATTAGTGATGATAGCATGAGGATTGTGGGATTAGTGATGATAGCATGAGGATTGTGGGATTAGTGATGATAGCATGAAGATTGTGGGATTAGTGATGGTAGCATGAAGATTGTGGGATTAGTGATGATAGCATGAAGATCGTGGGATTAGTGATGATAGCATGAAGATTGTGGGATTAGTGATGATGGCATGAAGATTGTGGGATTAGTGATGATAGCATGAATATTGTGGGATTAGTGATGATAGCATGAAGATTGTGGGATTAGTGATGATAGCATGAAGATTGTGGGATTAGTGATGATAGCATGAAGATTGTGGGAGCTGGGAGGTGAATGTAAAGACTGTTGCGGGACAGAGAGAGAAAGACTGTCTGATGTATCTGAGGTATGCACCTGAGATGGGAGGACCCCTCGCAAAGCTGTATATGGCCTCTGTACAGTAGAGAACAGAGATATGCTCATGAGAATCTAATACAGGATAAGGGATTCTTTGCCACTGAGCCTGTACAGAATATTGATGTAAACTGTGTTGCTGTATTATGCCTTGGAACATTACAACAGGATGGAAAAAATGTGAGGTGCAGGCCAGGGGGGCATGTTTGAAGTGTATTATGGGTAGTGGGCGGGCGCACCTCTTCCCGGCTAGAGATGGGGATGGTGGAGGCGGGCCCGGGCGTGTTGGGTGCAGAGCTGGGGGAGGGGTTTGTGCCCATTCCAGAGGAACTCTGGGAGTCCCCGTCCCCCGCCACGTCATGGATCTCACGGGCCAGGATGGCAAGGTCCTTGGCCAAGTCCTGACTGAGCCTGGGAAGACACAAACACAAGTCACGACCATTTGGAAAATACATACAGTACATACAGAATGCATGTTCCACAGCTGCCAATCACAAGGCTCAGTACGTGGTTTCAGGTGACACACAGTCAAGCCATAGTTAGTGCTATTATGTCACTCTACTTCGCTATCTCAGCACTGTGTGTGGTCCAGTTCTGGTAGTGGTCAGTCTCATTCTGGACCTCATCCTCCTCAGTCTCCAGTGAGCCGGACTTGGACCGGGCCACTGCTGCTACAGCAGCCCTCTCTTTCTGGGCCCGGGGGGTCTGTGTGGCAGCAGACGTGTGGGAGGAGCGTTTGTGTTTGGGGATTCCAGAGCTGGCCTCATATTCCTCCTCAGATGTGGAGGTGTAGTCTGAACCCTTCTGCCTTCGACGGGAACCTACCAAAAAACAGCACAGTTCATTTGAGCAATCACACTCTAAATCAATTATCAGATAGGAAAATAGGAACACTAGACTAGTCATTAAAATTCACATAAATATGAACAATATTATTCATTCACATTCATTTTAACAACATTATTCAATGATATTCACATTAATATTAACAACATTATTCATTCACATTAATAACATTACTCATTCACATTCATATTAACAACATCATTAATTCACATTCACAACATTATTCATTCACATTCACATTAACAACATTATTCATTGCCAGACCCTTGGGATTGCAAATATTGCTCCACAATATTGATAATGAAACATAAGTACGTTATACACCATCTACAGTGCATTCGAAAAGTATTCAGACCCCTAGACCTTTTCCACATTTTGTTACGTTACAGCCCTAAATTGATTAAATGTTTTTTTTCCCTCATTCATCTACACACAATACCCTATAATGACAAAGTACTATCACATTTCCATAAGTATTCAGACCCTTTACTCAGTACTTTGTTGATGCACCTTTGGCAGTGATTACACATTGTCCTGTTGAAAGGTAAACCTTCTGGAGCAGATTTTCATCAAGAATCTCTCTGTACTTTGCTCCGTTCTTCTTCCCTCGATCCTGACTAGTCTCTCAGTCCCTGCCACTGAAAAACATCCCCACAGCATGATGCTGCCGCCACCACGCTTCACCGTAGGGATGGTGCCAGGTTTCCTACAGACGTTCAGGCCAAAGAGTTCAATCAGACCAGAGAATCTTGTTTCTTAAGAGTCCTTTAAGTGCCTTTTGGCAAACTCCAAGCGGTCTGTCATGTGCCTTTTACTGAAGAGCGGCTTCCGTCTGGCCACTATACCATAAGGGCTTGATTGGTGGAATGCTGCAGAGATGGTTGTCCTTCTGGAAGGTTCTCCCATCTCCACAGAGGAACTCTGGAGCTCTGTCAGAGTGACCATCGGGTTCTTGGTCACCTACCTGACCAAGGCCCTTATCCCCTTAGTTTGGCCGGGCAGCCAGCTCTAGAAAGAGTCTTGGTGGTTCCAAACTTCTTCCATTTAAGACTGATGGAGGTAATTGTGTTCTTGGGGACCTTCAATGCTGCAGACATTGTTTGGTACCCTTCCACAGATCTGTGTCTCGACACAACCCTGTCTCGGAGCTCTACAAACAATTCCTTTGACCTCATGGCTTGGTTTCTGACATGCACTGTCAACTGTGGGACCTTATATAGACAGGTGTGTGCCTTTCCAAATCATGTCCAATCAATTGAATTTACCACAGGTGGACTCCAATCAAGTTGTAGAAACATCTCAAGGATGATCAATGGAAACAGGAAGCACCAGAGCTCCATTTCGAGTCTCATATCAAAGGGTCTGAATACTTATGTAAATAAGGTATTTCTGTTTTTGTTTTTTAATATAAATGTGATTTAATCCATTTGATTTAATCTATTTTATAATGTAACAAAATGGGGAAAAAGTGAAGAGGTCTGAATACTTTCTGAATTCACTGTATGCATAATATGGGTCCAAATCTGTTTAACATTCATTTACATGCACATCAAATTCCAGATAAATGAAAAAATAGCAGTATGATGATGTCCGGCCAGGAGCTGAGTTTCTATGGAAACGGCAGCAGGCAACAGAGGGCATCATCACACTGCTTCGTAGCGACTACACTGAGCTCCCACAGGACAAGCCACTATATAGTCTACCTGCATGCATCTTACCAAGGACACTGAGTCACGTTCGCTATGAAGGGTGGAAAAGGTCACTTCAATTCAGTGTCAGGCCCTGTTTCAATAATCTGATGATACAGTATATGACATTTTAAATCATGATTTACAGTTTAGGATAAAAATATTGTTGTGTTCTCTGCAGTGCCTTGAGTAAGCAAATGGCGTTCCTATGCAGATTGAGAAGCTTCTTGATGGTAACTTTGACAATAATACTCACTAGTTGTGCTGGAGTATTTAGCTCCGCTGGAGCGTGTGCGGGTAAGGAGCTGCGTCACGGAGGATCCGTCCCCTCTTGTGGCCCCCTGCTTGGCCCCTGCTTCACCCACTGATGTCTTCCTGATCGGCCCAGTTGATTCTGCACTCCGGTTGGAGAAGCCAGGTCGGGTTGTAGGGGTCGTGGTGGAGGATTCGTTGTCACTAGGCGTAGTGAAGGAGCCTGTTCGCTTCCTGGGCATGGCCAAGATGTCCAGTCTGGAGAGGAGCTTCTTCCCATCAGCAGACACCTTGCTGGGGGCACCGATGTGGTCTGAGTTCTGGGAACCCCGGTCAGTCTCAGTTCCCTCGTTGTCAGAGGTCTCTCCCAGACGTGCCCTGCGCAGCATGGATGCCCGGGTTGGCCGTGGTGCTGACAGGCTGTTGGAGCGGATCAGTGCCTGCTGTGCTGCACTCTTGGGGGTCTTCCCATTGTCCTCTTTCTGTAGGGGAGCTATGAGCTTCTTGTTGCGGCTGGTGGGGCGGGTGCTGGTGTCATGGTCAGAGGCAGTGTCAGGCCAGTGCTGGCCAGAACCATGCTGGCCCTCTGATAGGTCCAGGGAGCCGCGGTTCCCCGTGCTGCGTCGCATCTGGAAGCGCTTGGCCTGCTCAACCTTGCTGCTGGAGTTATCACTGGCAGCCGCGTGGCTGCGGCGTTTCTCTGAGAGGCGCTCGCGGGCCGTGGGCTGGCGGTGGCCCTTCCCCTGGACAGATGGACTGGAGGAGGATCTCTCCTTCTGGGGGCCACTGACACCCATCCTCTTCTTAGGGCCTGTGGTGACAGGGGTGTTTTTGTTGCTGACCAGGCTGACGGTGCTGGCTGTATCCACATCTGATTCCCCAGACAGAGAGTCGTCCATGTGACTGGAGGAGCCTCCTCTCTTAGAGCTGCGTCCGGAGCCTGAAGAGGGGAACGTGACCTCCAGAGAGGAGAGAACGGTGTCTGCTTCTTCCCTGAGAAAGGGCTGTGGGTCCTGGGCCGTTTCTCTCCTCTGCTCCATGTCCCTCAGGGTGGGGTGACTGGAGATGTGGGGGAGCCTCTTGATCTGGACGTCATCACTGGGTCGCTCCTTGGTGAAACTCTCCTGCCTGACGAACGAGGAGGACCCCAGGGTGTCTTTACTGGGGTCTTTAGAGTCTTTATCGTGCTGGGAGTGGAGGTTGGGGGCTGAGTTGTTTGGCTTTACTCCCGACCTCCGGGGCTCATGGCTGCTCAGGTGCCTGATGAGGACGGTGGTGGGGGAGGTTTTGGCAGGGGTGTCTCGCCCCCTCTCAGGCCCCTGGGACAGAATAGGGCTTCTGGCCAGGTCCGGCTTGCCTGAGCTGCTGTCCTCAGACCCAATGTAAAAGGAGGTGGACTTGGTAGACTGGGTTGGAGACAGCTTATCTTGGCCCTTATACTGAGGTCCAGTGTCCCCAGGCAAGGTAGCGCCACTCTTCCTCCCCTGGCTCTTCCTGGTCCTCTCCAGCACAGAGCCATCGTCAGAGCGGCTAGCGTCACTCAGGCTGTCTGGGTCTACATCGTCCTGGACACACAGCCTCTGGGTGTTGTCTTGATGCCGGGGCGTACCACTACTCCTCTCCAGGGGGGGTTGGAGGCCTGGGTAGGGAGGTTCGTGGCGGATCAGGATGCTGGGGGTGGGGCTCTCTGGCTTGTCTCTGTCTCCAGGGGGAACCTGGGGAAGCAGCCTCCTGGTCCTACAACTCGGGCTCCCCTCTAACTCAGAGATATCCACGCTGTGGCTCGGTTTCAACCGACTTATCAATCGCAAATCTAGGAAAGAGAAACATAATTTTAATTCACGCTTTTTAATATTTTATCACATACACTACCAGTCAAAGGTTTTAGAACACCTACTCATTTAAGGCTTTTTCTTTATTTTCTACATTGTAGAATAATAGTGAAGACATCAAAACTATGAAATAACACATATGGAATCACGTAGTAACCAAAAAAGTGTTAAACGGATGATCTCCACATGTGTATTTCCCACCGTAAAGCATGGAGGAGGAGGTGTTATGGTGTGGGGGTGCTCTGCTGGTGACACTGTCTGTGATTTATTTATAATTCAAGGCACACTTCAAGTTTCAAGTTTCAAGTTTGTATTTATTTATATAGCACATTTAAAAACAGCAAACAGGGCTGACCAAAGTGCTGAACAATACACAAGATAAAGAACAAGGACAAACCCCACATTCATGACAGAAGCTCACAATGAATTAAAAGCTAAAGAAAAAAAATAGGTTTTAAGAGAGGCTTTAAAAACAGTTAGAGATTGAGCCGCTCTGATGTAAACCGGAAGGCTGTTCCACAGCCTAGGGCCAGCAATCACAAAGGCTCTGTCCCCTCTATTCTTTAACCGTGATCTGGGGACAGACAAAAGTCTCTGATCACCAGACCTCAGGTTTCGTGTGGGATTGTGTGGACAGAGTAGCTCAGACAAATAGCTCGGTGCCAGATTATTTACGGATTTAAAAACAAAAAGAAGAATTTTAAACTCAATTCTAAAATGCACAGGTAGCCAATGCAGTGATTTTAAGATAGGTGAAACATGATCAAATTTACGTTTTCTTTTGAGGAACTTAGCAGCAGCATTCTGTACTAATTGGAGACGAGCAATAGAGTGTTTGGGTATGACATAGTAAAGAGAGTTGCAATAATCCAACCGCGATGTAATGAGCGCATGGACAGCAATCTCTAAGGTTTTCTCAGAAAGGGAGGATTTGATTTTAGAGAGAAGACGTAGCTGGAAAAAGCAAGAACTAATCACCGCATTTTTTTTTCTTTCAAATTTGAGGTTCTGATCCCAGAAAACACCTAAGTTATTAATGCAAGATGAAGTTGGATAAAGATAATCCAAATCAATGTTACTGCTATTATAGTTGTCATGGGGGCCAAAGACTATAACCTCGGTTTTGGATTCATTCAAAAATAATAAATTTTGAGAAAATCACATTTTTACTTCTTAACCAGCATGGCTACCACAGCATTCTGAGTTGTACCACAACGTGAAGGAAAAGCAGCCAACAAGTGCTCAGCATATGTTGGAACTTCTTCAAGACTGTTGGAAAAGCATTCCAGGTGAAGCAGGTTGAGAATGCCAAAAGTGTGCAAAGCTGTCATCAAGGCAAAGGGTGTCTATTTGAAGAATCTCAAATATATATATTATTTCATTTGTTTAACACTTTTTTGGTTACTACATGATTCCATATGTGTTATTTCATAGTTTTGAAGTCTTCACTATTATTCTACAATGTAGAAAATAGCAAAAAATAAAGAAAACCCTGAGTAGGTGTTCTAAAACCTTTGACTGGTAGTGTAAGTTCTGAGCAGAGCAGTCAGTGGGTGCAGATATATATATATATATTTTTTTGACATTTTTAGTCATTTAGCGACTTACATTAGTGAGTGCATACATTTTCATACTGGTACCCCGTGGGAATCGATATCTCACCTCCCTCTGCAAATTCCTCTTGCGGTGGAGTAGAGCCCGGTTCTGCATAGCTGTCTGCCAGACTGGCCCAGCGAGAAACCCACTTAGGGCCCTCTTCCTGTGCTGCATTGTTAGAAGAATGCACCTGAAACAGTGGAGGAAACTCTAAGAGGTTGCATTCAGCTACACAGAGCACAACATTGAAGGATAACTATCATTACAATCATTATAAGGAGAGGCACTGTAGAAGCCAAAGGGACTAACAAGGAAGGACAATTGATAAACATGCATAGGTTTGGGGTGGAACAGGCAAACGTATTAGGTCCCTTATTTCTCCAGTAGCGTAGCACGTTGATGTTACCTGGATGGGGCCTAAGGGGGCCCCACTGAGGGTGGCTGGGTTAAAGCCATGCATAGACACTGCTGCCATTTGATCCACAGTGCTACCATCACTAGGCCGGAGCATTGCCAGCTCGTCCTTGCCATCATTAATGATGGGTCTATACACTCCGGCACCACTGTACTCTGGTGAGTCGAGGACACCAAACACCTGTCAGGAAGGGACAGAGCATGCATGAAGTAGGTAGGAGAAGAGATTGGACAATGGGACTTTGAAAGGGGAAGAAGGAAGGCGGAGTTGAGAGGCGGTACTGTGTAGGGGGAGGAAGTTCGAAGCATGCGTCCCTCAAGGTATTGTCATCAAGGCATTATATGATTTATTATAGAATTATACCAGTTGTTAGAATCATGGCATTTAACGCCAGAATCGAAACAGTTGAAAAGCTACCGTACAAAAATGACACGCATGTGAAAAGGTCTGCCATCAGCCCAAAAAAGTAATGGTGGTGGCAGAGACTTTAAAAATGGAGAATGAATAACCTCTGGCTGCTACAATCTCACCTGGTCGATCATGTTGCGTGCCTCCTCCACCTCTTTGTCCTGGGACTCTGTTTCGATGGTGTATGTGCCGGCATCACTCAGACTGTCCTCTTCCTCGTTCCTCATCACCCTGGAGGCTTTAGGGTCCAGACCCAGGGGCATCAGAGGGGGCATTGAGGGGACGGGTGAGTGGACTGGGGAGGCAGTCTTGACAGGGCTGCGGGAGGGGAGGTGGGAGAGGGCTAGGACTGGGGAATGAGGGGCAGGAGTTGGAGAGTAGGAACGTGGTGCAGTGGGTTGCAAGGGGGTGGAGGGATAGGAGACGGAGGAAGGGGGGTCTAAGGGTGACGGAATGCGGGTGCGAGAGGGTGACATCACCATCACTGGGGGAGCGGACATGGGGGGAGGAGACGTCTTATCCCTGGTGGGAGACAAGGCTCTGTGGCCTGCATCCTTGATCAGGAACTCTGCTGCAAACTCCTGGGCCAGTTTGGACTTCTTCCCCACACTGCCAAAGGGCTTGATTGTGATGCCAGAGGAGGCGCGAGAGGAAGGCCCAGAACCGAAGGAAGAGGAGACACTGCCTCCACTCAGGGGCTCCTCCGTCTTCTCCCTCTTCAGGGAGCTAGACCTCTGGGATCCGCCGTGGCCCTGGCCCTTCAGAGGAACAGTTACCTGCTGGGTGGGAGGGATGTGGCCGTGCATGGAGTTAGGCCTCTCCCCACCCTTCCTCCGCTCCAGCTTCGCCTTGAGGGCGGAGTAAGAGTCTGCGTGGGCAGGATTGGCCGTGAAGGACTGCGAACGTTTCTTGCGCGGATTGTCGTCGAAGAACTCTATGATGAAGGCTTGCTGGGTGAGGGGCTCCTGGGTGCCCGGCTTAGAGGGGCACATGGTGGGGGAGCGAGCCTCCGGCGGGCTTTGAGACAGGGGCCTCTCAAGGGCCACAGGAGAAACTGGGGTCAGTTTGGGCGGAGAAAACTGAGGCTGAAGTAACCTTTGTGACGGAACTGACTGCTGTGACGGAACTGACGGGACTGTCTGGTGTGACTGGACTGACATAACTGACTCCTCGGACTGGATTAATTGGTGCGACTGGACTGTCTGCTGTGTCTGTTGTGACTTGACAAATTGGTATGACAGCACTGTCTGTTGTGACGGTTCTGACAGCTCGGACAGGGAAAGCTTTGACTGGATTGAATGTTGCGACTGGACCCGGTGGTGTGACTCGCTTCGCTTCCCTTTCCCTAAGACCGGGTCCTCTGAATCACTCTGGGTCCCATCGTCATGGTGGTGTCCTAGAAACAGATGAATTAAAACCACAAATGAGGGACAGGAAAGACATAAACAACCCCTTACAGACCTTACAGATTTCTCAAAAAGTACCACTCTGACCTTTGAGGCTCTTGATGTTGACAGCCTGGTCACTCTTGACACTGTAAACGTCCTCACACGTGGGACGCCTCCTCATCATTCTGACATCACTGTGCACCAACCAATCTACCACCTTGCACTCGGCTGACATCACCTCAGTGGGTGTGGTGGCCAGAGTTTTCCCGGACGCCTGCTGCTGCTGCTTCCTCTGGCGCGAGGAGAACTTGGTCACATGGTCCTTGATCTTGATCTTGCCTGGCGTGCAGTCATCAAACTCTATGGTGAAGGAGGCATGGCTCTGCACCACAGGAGGACTGGGCGTGGTGGGGGTGGGAGGGGCTTGGGCAGGGGACGTGTCTGTGTCCTTGGTGGGGATCTCATGGAGCTCCGCCCCCAGGGATTTGGGATGCAGTTGGAACTCCTTGGTAGGGATCTCAAAGTAGCTAGGCTCCCGGTGGTAGGGGAAGATGGACTTGCCCTGATTGTCTCTGTACTCTAACAGGGAGCCATTCACCTCTGGATCTAAGGCTGAACCTTCCTTTGGAATCTCTGCAAATGGATAGATGTCAAAGCACCAATTAAGCCTCAACAAGCTAATTAAAGGACAACCACAAAACATTTGTTCATCCCTATTCTCTAAAAAGGAATTGCAAACCTTTTCACTTGAAATTTCCAACGTTTCAGAGTATTCAGAGTATTTGAGAGAAAGGACCACTAGTAACGTGGGACCGACCTGGGTGACCCTCCTCTGGCCTGTGTCCCTCACTGTGCTGTTCTTTGCTGGCCGCATCCTCCTCCCCCCACCACGAGGGCTGGCCATACAATGGGGTGGGTCGGGAGGTTGGAGCCTCTGTGAACATGCACGGAAACACACAAACACGCACGCACACACACACGTACGTACGTATACAAGCACACACACACAGCCAAACTGCAGCAGTTACCCATCTACTATTAGTCCACTGGGAGTGTAGAGGAAGAATATTCAAGGCACCAGACTGCAGGAAAATGATAGAATCCATCTGTAAGGTAGATACTATAGGGGCACTGGCAGCAACCACAGATGAAGATAAAGTATGTTAAATATCACACCCTATGTATCCATTTTTCGTCTTCAGTATCAGATGACATTTATTTCACATACCCTATCACATCATTCAACCAATGTTTCCACTCAGGGTTTCATACCTCTTGATGCTAATCAAGACAGGTGCTAAGGCGTGTTATTTATGACACTGTATTTCATCCCGGGTGTCCAATACATCCAGTGGAAGTCCTTTAGGCAATGTTCATTCAGGGTTTTATCTGAGCAAAGAGGCTTCAGTAAACGAGGAGATTAACTCTGCGTTGATTTGTGTATGTATTCCACTGACTTATTTTTATGTCATCACAGCCTCGCAGGGCACGCAAAAGGTTTTTCAGGGACAACCCTTCAGCCGGAGAAGGCACAACGCAGCCTATCCCGACAAAGCTGTTGAATCAGATAGTTGTTCATGACCTGTTTATGGCTTCTTGGATTATATGAACCCTCTGGCAGAGAGCTTGACAGGGGTATGCCAGTGTGAATAACATAGACCAAAAATCAATTAGGCCATCGGTGCTGAGCTGAACTGTGACTATGGGTGCTGCAGCCGTCACCATGGAGACGTTATGTGACCAAATGGGGGGGGGGGGGGGGGGTCCGAGAGAGGGAGGGGGAACATGTTCTGACTGAAAGACGTCATATTCAAAGGACAGGGACATTTTCCTTTTCTTTAGAGGAGCAGAGCAAAGACAAAATACTCATCATCCTCACACACCATACCATTCCAGGTATTAGTGAGTCACAATTTATAATCAGAATGGTCAAACCTATTCAATCTAGGATATTCTGCCAAGTTAAACAGCTGTGTCATTAAGCAGTGACATAATGAAGAGGAAGCAAGCGTGGTCATGTTTAACGTACCATGATGTCCCAATTTCCAGAGTTGTTATGAGCTCAAAGCTTATATCAAAGCATTTAGCTATCCAAACAGGTCTATCAATATGAGCACTACATGTATCTAGACCCCCACCCTACCCCAGCAGGCGATGAGCTTTGTCGAGAGAGAAAAAACATACTGGGGGAATATATTTAAACAGGTTTGAAGTCTTCGCTAACACTTACCTTGAGACAGAGATTTCCTGTCTGTTTTCTCTAGCTTGGACTTGTCATCCAGGTGCTCAGCTCCCTTCCTCTCCGAGGCCTTCAGACCCATCTGCAGCTGGCTGGTGTACTTCTCATGCTGAAACAGCAGGAGGCGTAACACAACTGACAAAAAGAACATGCTTTTTGCCAAAGAGAGATCCAGCAAAGTGAACTGTCTGAAAAGCTAGTCCAGGTTTATGGTTTAGTCTTTATTATAGTTGATATTAGCATTAGCATAGAAAGCTGACCTTGAGTGCCTCCTCTGGGACTTTGTGTTGGATCCTTTCTAGAATGTACACATGGGAATGTAAATACTAGGTTAAGGCAATAAGGCAGTCACATCACAGACAAACATTTCAATGAAATTTCAACGCCGATGTTTATCTAGGTTATTATGCATGCATGGCACAAGAATTATGCATTTATGACAGGCGTGAGAAAAAGGATATCATATCCGAAGCGAATGACGTCAGACAGTTTGAGGGTGATGTAGGTCTGGTCTGGGATCCTCAGGTCATTCACAAAAGTCTAGAGGGGAACACAACATAGCTGGTTACTGTAAACTGGAGATATTGAATGAAGACAAGTAACAGTCTCCATGAGGTCCTGGGTTAGACACTGGGCACCACTCATCCACCTTCAACACAAGAGCAAGAATGTCAGTGGCCAGGGTAACCAAGGGTAACCAAGGGTAACCAAGGGTAACCAAAGCCCACTGGACCATAAAGAACGAGAAAACAACTGGAGATGTAACGATGCACAAGATAAAACGTTTAAAATATATATATTGTCGGATAGGTACAGTGAAATAGGTTGTTTTACAGGGTCAGTCATAGCTAGTAGTACAACACCCCTGGAGCAAATTCGGGGTAAGTGCCTTGCTCAAGGGCACATCAAAAGATGTTTAACCTTGTTGGCTCGGGGAATCAAACCAGCAATCTTTCGGTTACATGCCCAATGCTCTAACCACTAGGCTACCTGCCACCCCAGGTAGTTACAGACAATTAGATTCAGGCCCTCAGCCTAACGGTAGCGCAGTCCAGCGAAAGCTACTTGGAATGTTTCCATGTTGCCCGCCTACTACGGAGGGAAGTCTGTTTCCATGTTGCCCGCCTACTACGGAGGGAAGTCTGTTTCCATGTTGCCCGCCTACTACGGAGGGAAGTCTGTTTCCATGTTGCCCGCCTACTACGGAGGGAAGTCTGCATCAGCAGCAAAACAAACGGCTCTCTGAAACAGCTAGTCTCCCGCTCATAAACAAAGATTTCCCATCTCACAGCACTATCTGGAGGCCTTCACCGTTTAAAAGGAAAATAATTGCTTGACTATTCAGTAAAATGGCCTCAGCAGCACTTTTGGACCACAGTTGTCATGTTGTATGTATGTAATAATAACAAGTAAAGACACAGCATTTACATTGTCACTGCACAGTAGCCTACATTTCAGCGGACAGAAAAACAGAAACTATTTTCATAGGACAGAGCTTAACCATTAACAATACACTACTTCCTTGCTTCTTTAAGATAGCATTAACTTACATATGTAAAAGAGATAAGTGCCATTAAGTGCTTGTTTAGGCTGGTTATCTACTATGCCAGGCTTAGAACTACTTAATAGAATACTGAAACATCTAGAGCCTTTTTGATGTGTAATAGTAAGAGAGGGGAGTCCCTGATCCTCCCTCCCCTGGGTACTCACTCCCCTGGGTACTCACTCCCCTGTGTACTCACTCCCCTGGGTACTCACTCCCCTGGGTACGCACTCCCCTGGGTACTCACTCCCCTGGGTACTCACTCCCCTGATCCTCCCTCCCCTGGGTACTCACTCCCCTGATCCTCCCTCCCCTGGGTACTCACTGCCCTGGGTACTCACTCCCCTGGGTACTCACTCCCCTGGGTACTCACTCCCCTGATCCTCCCTCCCCTGGGTACTCACTCCCCTGGGTACTCACTCCCCTGATCCTCCCTCCCCTGGGTACTCCCTCCCCTGGGTACTCACTACCCTGGGTACTCCCTCCCCTGATCCTCCCTCCCCTGATCCTACCTCCCCTGGGTACTCCCTCCCCTGGGTACTCACTCCATTGAGGCTGCCCAGGTCTTTGACCAGGTGCTCATCTGTAGCAGGGTTGTAGTTGATGACGGCATGCTGCTTGTCCACACTTCGAGACTGGAAGAGAAAAGAGAGAACAATAGATGGTTCCTTAAAGAGCAGGTTTACTTCACCTTTGCCCTACAATTATAATATATTTTTCAAATAATGTAATACTACATAAATAAGTACCATTATTAATTTGCAAGACTGTTTTTAATACTCATATGAAGTAAGCATCATGTCATACTGTGTTCGATACTCTATACCCTCATGCTAGGAAGTTTATAGGTACAGGTGCATATGTACAATGCTTATTCTGCACTTGATTCCGTCCCTATTGGAACCAATGGAACAGAACCAAGTGCAAACTTGGGCCAAGAAGCTATGCAGCTCAACTACACGTGAGGAAAATACTAGCTACGTTCAAAACAGTTCACCATAACACGCCTCATCAAACTAAGCCACCATACATTTCACCACACGTGTTTTATTTTGTTTTGTGGGACTTGACTACGCAGTTAGAGTACTCTCACAACCATATCCCCATTTAAAGATAAATAATTCAATTATACCGTACTATCTAAAAGCCTTGTCACGTTCGGTGTGTCTGTCTCAAGAATCTGAGAGATGCAAGGATGACTCTACAGAGGCATGTGAACTGGAGTATGACTCTACAGAGGCAAGTGAACTGGAGGATGACTCTACAGAGGCAAGTGAACTGGAGGATGACTCTACAGAGGCAAGTGAACTGGAGGATGACTCTACAGAGGCAAGTGAACTGGAGGATGACTCTACAGAGGCAAGTGAACTGGAGGATGACTCTACAGAGGCAAGTGAACTGGAGGATGACTCTACAGAGGCAAGTGAACTGGAGGATGACTCTACAGACATTTAGTAATACTGTTTTTTTTGTATTAGTATTGTCCTGTTAGACACATAAGCATTTCGCTGCACCTGCTTTAACATCTGCTAATCTGTGTACGCAACAAGTAAACGTTGATTAGATTTAGATAATAAATGGTATCTCGTGGTATTTAGATAATGAATGGTATCTCGTGATATTTAGATAATGAATGGTATCTCGTGGTATTTAGATAATGAATGGTATCTCCTGGTATTTAGATAATGAATGGTATCTCCTGGTATTTAGATAATGAATGGTATCTCCTGGTATTTAGATAATGAATGGTATTTCCTGGTATTTAGATAATGAATGGTATCTCCTGGTATTTAGATAATGAATGGTATCTCCTGGTATTTAGATAATGAATGGTATCTCGTGGTATTTAGATAATGAATGGTATCTCGTGGTATTTAGATAATGAATGGTATCTCGTGGTATTTAGATAATGAATGGTATCTCCTGGTATTTAGATAATGAATGGTATCTCCTGGTATTTAGATAATGAATGGTATCTCCTGGTATTTAGATAATGAATGGTATCTCGTGGTATTTAGATAATGAATGGTATCTGCTGGTATTTGGTGAATTGTATGAATGATGAGCAAAATCTACTCTACATTCACATCCTCCTACTAACTATTGTCCCTGATACAAACGCCTTGAACAGAACGCCCTTATAATGAAAACCAGTGATTACCAGCGACTGAGCTCTCTCTCTCTCTCTCTCCTATTTACCTACTCCAGCACGACACTTCAAACAGGGCCAGCCATACAGCGGTCTCTCTCATCACAGGACGTGCTGTTGACATTCATGTCTTCATTCATCCCTCCCTCCATTATACACACACACGCCAACTGAATATGAACAACAAAAGGTCAGACCTTAGGAGGTGCCTGGCTGTGCAGTATGCACTAATGCAATGGCAAGCTTCGTCTTGCTGGTCACTCATAAAGAGTAGTGTTTCTCAGTACATTTCCCAGCCACAAACCAAGCTCGTGAGTACAGTACTTAACAGTGAGCCATGTCAGTTGAAAAATATATTCCTACTATGAGAGATGATAAGCTTAGGCAGTGGAAGGAAAAGGGAAATGCTTCAATGGAGTCTCATCCAGGAAGTGAAATGAATCAGAGACAAACTCAAGCACCTCATAACAGGAGTCATCATCCAGACAAGTATGCAGAGTGCTTCGCACAGTGACCTGAAGCATTCTGCCTAGCCAAGTTGCTGGGCTAGTTGCAAAAATCACTAGATGCAAAAAAAAGCACTGAAGCCTGATACAATAGACAAAGGATGGTAGTCATGACCCACAAACATATCAGTCTCTTAAAACAGTACCTTTGTACACATATTTTATCTGATTTAAATTCATTATACAATCATGACAAATAATCCAGTTCAATAAAATGGTGTAGCTGCAGTGTTTTCAGCTACACAATACCATTATTGTTGCCAGATGTATGAGGTAGCTTTCACCTCTAAACAAAAAGGCTGGTGATGAATAGTGCTGGCCTCAGTGTCACAGACACTGCTGTGGCTCGGTAGGTAGGACAAAGGCCTGTTATCTGTGGCCAACAATATGGAGGGGTTGTAAATTACACACAACATGGGGAAGAGAAAGCCTTTCTCACCTACAGAGGGGTCCAGGAGGACAAGGAGACTTTAAGTGCAGGTATGGAGAAAGACATGGACTGCAACTCTTTTTCACAATACAAACTGGGTTTAGATACAAAGAGCAGGTGAGGAAGCAATAGTCCTGTAACACAATGTTGTTCTGGGATAGCAACAGGCCCGCCATTCGCTGTGTGAGGAAAAAGTCCACCTCAGCTGTTGCTATAGGCAACGGATGGCCAGATCAGAGGAAGCTACTGGGCTGACAGCTCTGCATCGTCAGGATCTCCAAACTGGTGCCACGGCAACTGCCAGGGACTATATATACTGTGCTCCGTTAGCCTCTTTTTCACTGCAGTTCTGGTTCAAGATTTTTGTTGACAACTGGATGACTGGTTAATCTTTCTAAAGGTCTAGCAGCAAATCAGAGTGTACCTTTTGTATCGAAATCTAGGGGTTGATTTTTGGAATAACCAGGGCTGAGGCTTTGACTGACAAAAGGCTGACACAAATAATAGAAAAGCAAATGATAAAAAGCATCTATTTCAAAGTCCAGTCGTCTCTTTCACAGTACAGTTGTCTGAGCTATGCAGTGAAATGGTACATCAATGTGGCTATAAATAGCTGTATGTAAATCACATTGATGCTGTTCCACCCACATATCAATAAGGTAGTGATCTCCAGGCGACAGACAGAGCGCTAGCCCTAACCGGACGACAACCAATTTGGACACACAGTACACCATCTCATTAAACATCCCAACATATAAGAGTCCTTTGTTGAGAGGCGTCTGCTTCCTGATTTCTGTGATGCTTAATGTCCATTTCCTCTTCATGCTGCCCCTTCCTACTGTATGGTAGCCAATCAGATTGTTCTAAAAACAGCTTTTACCATAACACAAATAGTCAGCCCAGGGGACGTCATACACCCATTACTTTAGAGGAGGCACGAAGTACAGTGCCTTCAGAAAGTATTCACGCCTCTTGACTTTTTCAAAATGCCTGAATTAAACATTTATTAAATGTAGATGTTTTATCACTGACCTACACATAATACCCCATAATGTCAAAGTGGAATTATGTTTTTCTACGTTTTTTTAACATTTATAAAAAATGTAGAGCTGAAATGTCTTGAGTCAATAAGTATTCAATCCCTTTGTTATGGTAATGTTCAGGAGTAAAAATGTGCTTAAAGCTGCAATATGTAACTTTTTGGGAGACCCATCAAAATGCACATAGAAATGTGGGTTATAGATCTGTCATTCTCATTGAAATCAAGTTTAAGAAGCTGCAGATCTGTTCTATATGCCCTATTTCTATGCTTTCCATTCTTAAGTTTTGTTTTTGTACAACAGCTTCAAACAGCTGAAAATGCAATATTTTAGGTTATTGAAAGGATATTTCACAGACGGTACAAAGATTCTCTACACTCTATTATTAGAAATATTACTTTCTTTGTCACAAAAAACAGAAATTAGGCTCTTTTAGCAGCCAGGAAATGGCAGAGCAATTTCTGCATATTGCAGCTTTAACAATTCACTTAATAAGTTGCATGGACCCACACATACAATTAACGTTAAGGTCCCTCAGTCGAGCAGTGAATTTCAAACACAGATTCAACCACAAAGACCAGGGAGGTTTTCCAATGACTCGCAAAGAAGGGCACCTATTGGTGGATTTAAAAAAAACAAAGAGACATTTAATAACTCTTTGAACATGGTGAAGTTATTAATTACACTTTGGATGCTGTATCAATAAACCCAGTCACTACAAAGATACAGGCGTCCATCCTAACTCATAAGGAAACTGCTCAGGGATTTCACCATGAGGCCAAATGTGACTTTAAAACACTTACAGAGTTGAATGGCTGTGAGAGGAGAAAACTAATTTTAGTTACTCCACAATACTAACCTAATTGACAGAATGAAAAGAAAGAAGCCTTTACAGAATAAAAATATTCTAAAACATGCATCAAACGTAATACTGAAAAAAATGTGGCAACTCATTGCCTGGTCTAGTCCTCCACAAAATACTGCTGACAGATCTTTTTCTAAATAATTACTATAAAAAAAAGGGCTTGAAAATGAAATTGATTGAGAAACACTGGTCTATGCTACAGCCCTGTACAAACACACTCACTTTCTTCTCTAGACAGCAACCTTTGACATGATGGGATAATAACAGCATGCATTCTGGGGGAGGATAGCTAAAGACATCTGACCTTTGAGCAATTTGTTGTCTTTCATGCTATACAGAGGAAAGAGACAGTGGCTGAGGAGGGCTGAAGAGGGTTGTCTGACTGGGTGGACTACTCACTGTCCAATGGGCACAACTACCAGAAGCTTTATCTACTGCCCTGCTCTACTTCAGCCACATACATCATCTCTGAATGATCTTAGTAGTCACCATGTTTTACACACAGAGCTCTCCTGTTCCTCACGAAGGAGAGGACTACAGAGAATACAATACCAGCAGACAATGCTCTCTCTAGTTATCTGTGCCTGTAGATACAATTATGCATTTGATTAGAGAGTGACATAAACATTAAGCCTTTAAGGAGATCTTCAGTTCAGGGCCAGGGTCACATCACCTACCTGCAGCATGAGTTCACAGTCCTCCCGGCCCACGAAGATCATCTCCCGTGGGAGGCGGTGACGGGTGCCAGAGCTGCTGACCAGGAACCATGATGTCACGCTCATCTTCACAGACCCCCTGGGAAACCCCTTTGCATCCTGGGACACACAGGGGACACATACAGTAAGTCAGAGTAGGACACGTGCAATGTACAGTATGGTATACATTCAGGGAGGTGGCCATAACCATCGGTCATACTGACCAATTGTCCCTTTAAACTTTTTGTCATCATAAAAGGCATACAGTTCAATGATGGCTAGAGCATTTCAGAGCACTTCATCCACTCAAATAACAAACAATCAATTGCTGATGTCAATGCTTTTTCTGTCAACATACAGTACATTGTACATGCTATGTATACTGTATCTATGAGGGAGCATAACATCAATTGACCTGTTATTTGACTTCACTGGCTCATTCCCAACATGCTGTGCAGGATGCTGATTCAAAGGAAATGACAACAGAAAAGGTAGTGTTATTGGTATCATTGAAAAATCAACAGCAGACATGCTTGGGTGGAAAATCAATGGCAGACATGCTTGGGTGGAAAATCAATGGCAGACATGCTTGGGTGGAAAATCAATGGCAGACATGCTTGGGTGGAAACGCCTATTTTACACCATAATGAACGATTCAGTGAGCATGATTAGTAACTACTGATTCAATGTCACCAACAGGAAACAGTCCTGTAGCTAGGGTTGTGGCGAAGGTAAGCCCACAGCCCCCTGGGTAGAAGTCAGCTCTGCTATGACACAGGGCGCTTTGGTACTGGTGCTAAGGGATGTGAAACTGAGAGGGACAAGATGCTACATGTGGTAACAAACCCCAGACCAGGGATGGCCAGCCCTCTCCTGGAGAGCTACTGGGTTCTCAGGGTTTTGCTCCAGCCCTGTAATAACACACCTGATTATACTCATCAGGACCTTGATTAGCTGAATCAGGTGTGTTAGATCAGGGGAGTTAAGCCCAGGGGAACACTGCTAGCAGGAGATACCGCACTGCCATATCACTGTGGAATAAAGGGGGCTTTGATAGAAGAAAACAGCATCAGATGCCTTGCAAGCTTAACGAGAGCCTACGTCCGCCGGCAATGTTGCTCTGACACCAAAACAAAGAACATTATGCTGACGTTAAAAATACACGGAGGGAGATGGAGGACATATAGGTAGGTATTTATTGTTTTTATTGGTATTTATTATTTTATTGTTCTCTGTCTTATCCCTCCAGCACTGTGGGTTTATTTCTTAAGACCACAGTTTTGTGCAATATCACATTTCATATTGGTTTCACATGCACAATAGTTTGTCCCTCACTAGAATCCTCACTACAAAAGCTCTAGGTTACAGTGAACAGCAGAGAAAGTGATATTTCTGCTAAGTAGGCCCTAAAGAAACCCCAAACCACATATACTGTATATATACAAAATACCAATGTAGGCCTATATGGTGAGAAGTAAGCTATTATTAGTATATTATAAGCCTTACCCTACTTACTAGAAAAAAGCACGTTAGGCCTATCTCAAATGGAAATAATGAAAGATATTAGTAAATATATTATATTTATTCATAAACACATGTTATTCATTATACATACTGAGAATAGGAATCACATCAATTTGCACATTCCATTACAGGCCAGCGTCAGTAGCCTATAGGGTGCACGTGATCCAACACTTTCGTCTGTAGGCCCTATTTGAAACATACAGGCCGATTGAATCACCGTCCCCGTTACATTCAAGCTCAGCCTAAATGTGTCCTTGAGGTGACCCGTTTCTCCAATACGAAGGACAGTGAAAATTCAATCCAAAGCATTTCATTTGAGAAATAACCCGATGAGATAGCGCAGCTGCGGTGCTTAACGCTCGCATCAGGGAGAAGCCGAGACGACTGGATGACAATGATGATGATGATATGTCGCCTTATATGCCCAGCCCTATTGCTATTTCACATAGGCTACTACGATACAAAGTCTTGATACAATTAAAACATCATATATAGGGCGGTATAGCCTAATATAGGCAGAGGGAAGTACCATGGACAGAATGCTTAGATACAATGTAGCCTAACATTAAAAAATGCGTGTTTAGCGCCAATACTACAGGCTGTAGCAGGCTGCTGGCCCATTCACTGAAGCACGGACGAGCTAGATCTTGTTCCTTTTAACCCCAAATATATCCGCGCCGACCACACCAAACAAGACAGGCCTAGTCTACTGGCATCATACACCAACGTCATTTTCTAATATAATCCTCACCCAGTCATGCGACCTACCTACAATATTCCAGATGCTGCTCTCCACCAAGCAACAAACGATGTCACCATCAAATAGACAGCAACAGCCTTGGCGCAATCCCTTGACAGTCTGTGGTCAAATGTGGCTTCAAATCGTTGTCGTTACGTGGATCCAGGTGAATAACATGCACTTCGGGTGGGGATATCGATGCTACTGTTGTGGCATTTGTGTCTGTGTGGGAGAGTCGCGGACCGTGGACCAGCGCAGCCTCCAAGCGCTCGGCAAGTTGATGACGCAATATTCCACCAGAGGCGATTTTCAAACGCTACTTTTTCGGGTGGCGCACCTGCTGTAATGTAGGCCAAATGCAGGAATATAGCTATGCCTATCCCAAATAAATATTATCAAGCGATGTCAAACGAATATTTGTTGAGGATTCCTGTGAAAATAGCATCGGATATTGAAAATGTGATAAAAAAAATAAAAAAAAGAAGAATTCAAGTGAGGGACGTTGGTCACCTTTCCTTGATGACGTCACATCTTTTGTTTCCTTTATAATACATGAACATGTTAGTGTACGTAGGCTAACAGCACATTTGGAGATGCTGATATTATTTAAAATATTGCAAGTGTTATTATTACGGATATTGACTGCACGTATGCCTTCTCACCCCATCCAGACTGTCAGGTTAGGCTAGACTACCACGTCTGTACCACGTCTGTACCACGCCCTTTGAGATGGCCTGTAAATCCACGCGCGTTTACTTCTGTTGTAGCCTACAGTAGTCTATTAATTAGATGTGGTTGCTGAAAGCAATTTTAGAAACGGTTCATACTTATTATTATTCCGGTGGAACTTCTAGCGCCAAAACCGTGCAGACTGGCACTGGTCAAGTTGCTTGAAACAAACACTTTTTAATATTACTTATACTTTTCACACTACAACCATATATTTGCATAAATCCCAACGCATTCCAGGGGCCATAGACTTGAATAGGAAAAATTCTGTAATAAACTAGAAAATTACATTCCGTTTAAGCTAGAAATGCCATTCAAACACTAAAACGTACAGACCGATCTGGAATAGCGTGCTTGTATACAGCTTTTTGATACAATTTATACTTGAACTACATTTGTTTTAAATCTGCATAAAAGCTCCATATGCTTGAATTGAAAGTATTTTAAATTCACCACTTCTTTTGATCTTTTTCATCTACAAACACATTGACATGTGCAGACTGACTCAACTTTTCCTACTTCATAACCTACAAAGCTTGCTGTATCCCCTTTCATTTCAACGGCGGAATGCAGGCTTAAACATTCTAAACTGAAATCACTGCCGCAGAACTTTGAGAATGTTCAGACTAAAACACTTAGAGCTTAAAAACATATACGCTTCATGATGATATAGTACTCACTCTAGCTTACTATAACAACTCCACACTTACAAAAACCACCCCAAAATAGGTCCCTACAACACAGCCTACGAAAGCCCTTACACCAACTAGAAAAAGACATTTACTGAAGTAACAACACAGTCTAATGCTTAACCTTTCATGAGTGTTGTTTTTGTGATCTTGTATAAAGCGAAATTATACAATGATGGGCCTGTGTTTATCAGGAATAACTGCATCTAGTGAGTGCAACCTTCACCATTGACTAAATGCAATGAGACTGCATAGCCTTTTTGAGCCAGACGATGGCGCACTACGCATGCCCTATGGCTTTGCTGAAACAGAGATTGCTTGAGGAACTAGATGAAGAAATACACCTACCCATCAAAAATGTAGTGCAAAATGTCCTTCAGATCTATAGGACTTTTTAGAGGTTAGGGGGTCAGCAATTGTCTAATGTGTTGCTCCATCCACATCTAGCTCCAGCAACCAGCTTGGCTCACAGCTGGACCCCCGCACACCGGAGTCTGTCTCCCTATCCTGGGTTGGGCCATATGCACTTGGCTCTGGGGCTCCATTGTCAGCCCAATACAGATATCCAGAGGATGGGCCAGTAGATTATGTACTGGACAATATTTGTAGGCTACTTGATACTCTTTATACAAGTTGGGAGCTTGAGTTAATTTAAATAAATCAAAAATCGTAATATTTTGTCGCAAAAAAAATAATCTTTATTTCTGAATCCCAATGAAAAATACCACATTTATTCCCACATGGTGAGGGAAAACTCTTTGTTCACAAAAGCTGGTGCATTCAATTGGTCAGTTTCTCAAATCTACCAAGGGGACATCAAAGGGAATGAAATAACTTAAAACAATTTCTATTTAACACCCCCGACATAGTGAATCATCAGGGCTGGACCAGTTGATCAGTAACAATTAGGTCAATGATTTAAAAAAAAGAACAATAATACAAAATACAAAAGTTAATATACAAAACTGGAATGGGACAAAATTAAATATATGTTTAACATTCATTTACAATTTCTTTAACATTAATTATGAAATTGTATGATAAGTGTTCAGTGAAAATTCTGAACCATTTCCTCAAGAAATCATTTATATTCAGACTAAGGCCTTAACACTTGACAAACCTAGAATCTGGGAGATCAGGACACTTATTGACAAATTCTCCTCTTAACTCTTGATCAATAATTTTAAAGCAAAATGTAGATTGATATCCTCACTTTAATTAGGACCATTGAGACACATTGAATTGCTGCCGTCACAGACCTGTCACACACACACACAAATACATACAAAATGAATGGTCATCCTTCCTTGGTGGTCAGCGACAGCCTGTTTGGTGTTTCACCTGCAACAGTAAATCTAAAAAAGGTACTGTAACAGTTACCCCACTGAGGTGTTGCTAAAAGCACTGGGGAGAAAACACCCAATAACTGGAAAAGGTCGCAAACAATCCCACAAGAGGAAGCCTGTTGAGAACTAATAGGAAAGAGAAGTGAATGTTGTTGGCAGAACAGAACATACACACAATTCATTTTGTACACTCAATCCCAAGGTTCGAATCCGTACGTGAGCATGCCTTTTGGATTTTATTATCCAGGCTTCAGTCGGTGCTCCTCCGATAAGGTTAAGGGTCAAGAAAAACAAAAAAAAAACAAAGCAGAGGGTGAGGTTGTAAATCTCTCACACTAAACAAGATTTTGGTCACAGTTCTAGCTAAGACAGACATTTCATTTCAAACCATTTATTTTGTTTCAGCATTGCTGCCCGCCCACACCCTCACGAGGATGCCAGTGAATCATATCTGCCGCTCCGTCGCCCTCACCACAACACTGTGTTCTTGCACACACCAAGCGAACGGTCTTCGAAACCCAGAACTGGCTCATTGATAAAGAGTTTTGTTCTACATTGTCCAGACTGACTTTTGTTCTCAAATCATAGACAATATTTGTGGAGAAACAGATTGGTTGGTAAATAGTTTTAAAACCCTATACAGATGGGCGAGCTTCACTCTTCCTTTGTTTAAGCCATGCATGTGTGCGCATTCAATGGCATGCTGGTAGAAAAAGCCATCCGTTTTCTACAAGCTGATTTATTTTATCAACATGTAGCTAGCATGGTCTTCTGCCAGATATATAAAGTGAGTCCTATTACTTCTCATTTCAATGCACTTTGAAGTTGTATATATCTACAACTTTGATAGAGAAATATAAACCAAGGACCAACTCAACATCTAAAATGGATAGTGACCTTTCTAGAAAAAAACAAGTATATATTTCACACACACACATATCAGGAAATACCTCTTCTCTACTGTGGTTGCACGATTTCTCATGAAAACATCCCACTTCACAAATCATAAAATGTAGCCAGACACACCCATCAAAATAATGTTTTATGATTCCACACGCCGTTTTGTGAATTCTACTCTGTGCTTCACCACTTCACAGATGGAGTGATCCAGTAGAGCCAACTGTTTTCTCGATACATTGTACTGTAGTCACTAACTAAGGAAAACTTAGCCAAGGTGGGGAGGCCAGTAACACTGAAGAACAGCTCATTCCAGTTCAATAGCCCTCGCTCCTACTAGAAGGTGTGTGTGTGTGTGTGTGTGTGTGTGTGTGTGTGTGTGTGTGTGTGTGTGTGTGTGTGTGTGTGTGTGTGGGTGTGTGTGTGTGTGTGTTGGGGAGGGTCAACATTTGAGAAGACGGCAGGGTTATGTTCAGAAGGCACAAAATGGGATAAGGCAAACAGGACGTGCTACGGGAACTTGTTCAAGGAGAACACATTTGCTTCCTGGTGCCCTACTGAACACAACCCAGGTGTGGCGCGTTAGTGTTACCTCTTGCAAACGTATAAAACCTGGGAGTCTTTGAGAGCACAATGGCAGTGGTAGCTAGTATATGGAGATGGGAAGGAGGAGTACTTCCAAAGATCACACACACACTGATGTTTCCCTTTGCTCCATCAAAATATAAAGACAATCATTTGGAGAAATATAGTATACCGTTTAAAAAGCGAGTTTTCAGAGAACGCTTATGAATGTGCTTCTTTTGAGGCTAGCTGCATACGTATCATTGACACGGTCACCACTGTGTTCAGGTGTGTTGCTTTTGGCAGGCAACAGAAATATACCCCTCTGAGCAACACAAGTACGGTATTTGAAACACTGGTGACACCACGGTTGACTCTCAATTGTCTAAAGTGGCCACGCTAGACAATTGAGATGTGCCCCAAAATTACAGCAACAGAACAAACATGAAAAGAGGTCAGAGATCTGTAAAGATGTGTTCTGGTCAGAGGTTGGGGTGTGTGTGGGGTCAGAGGTCAGGGTGAGAGGGGTATGGTCCATAAGAGAGCAAGGAGAGGAGAAGGGAGTCTAGGTTTAGGTTCAGGCTGTCCCACTGGCAGAGTAGGAGAACTGGGGGAAGTGGGGTCTCCTGTCACTGTCAAAAGACTCCATGCTGTCATCTGGGAAGGAAAGAGGGCAAGAGAGAGCGTTCATTAAAACATGACATTAATCTTTCAAAGCAAAAAATAACAAAACAATAAAAAAAGGTCAAATTGTGGTTAATCTAGTTGTATGAACGCTACTAAGCCACTAAGGGGAGTCATCGTGCGATACATTTTAAGCAACGTTTTGTTGAGTTGGGAGGGAGGGTACCTTGTCCTGGGGGCGTGATTGTGATGGTCTGCCCGGTGAACTCCACGTCAAAATAGCGGGTGTCCGTTTCCGAGGTGACCTGGGGCTTGAAGGGCGGGACCAGCTGAGAGGAAAGGGGAGGAGTCATGAGTGGGCACCTGCCTGTCATAACACTTGTAATCACCATGAGAACAATGACAACACATTGAACGCTTAGGATACGATACCGTCTTCTCATACACATCTCGCCACTCGATCCCAGCGAAGAACTTGTGCTGCATTATTTCCTTGGCGTCATCAGGCCCTCCACCTAACCTAGAGTACCACACACACAAAGTCAGTGTGTAAACACACACACACACACACACACACACACCCCCATCCCTTACCTCTGCTTGGGGTCCTTCATGAGCAGGCCAGAGAGCAGGGACTTTCCCTCAGGGCCCAGGGTTCTAGGGAAGCGGACCTCCTCCATCAGGATCAGCTCAAACAGCTTCTCATAGTCCTGGTTGTAGAAGGGAAGCCGACCACACATCATCTCATACATGACCACACCCAGACCCCACCAGTCCACAGCACGACCGTAGTCATTGTCCTCCAGGACCTGTGTGTTGGAAAGAGGTAGGACATGAATGCCATGTACAGCGGCATGTACAGGTGGGTGGTAGATCCTCTGGAAGGGCTTTCTAATCTCATCCCTACGTCTAAGGTAGTGGTTCTGATTCACTGATGATAGCTTTCTATCAGGGTTGATGGGTAGGTGTTTACCTCTGGGGCCAGGTACTCTGGCGTCCCACAGAAGGTCTTCATGGTGGCCCCGTCCTTGATGCCCTCCTTACACAGGCCAAAGTCTGTGATCTTGATGTGGCCGTCTATGTCCAGCATCAGGTTTTCCAGCTACAGTAGAGCATGATGGGAAAAGTAGAGGGTTTCACAAGGTGAGTTAGAGAATAGGGAGGTACCTACTTTAACTTCTCCAATAAGAACACAGATTGTGAAAACGTTTTCCGACTCCCTAAGTCACCTTCAGGTCCCTGTAAACCACGTTCTTCTCCAAGTGGAGATAGTCCAGCGCCGACACAATCTCCGCTCCATAGAACCGGGCCCTCTCCTCGGAGAACACGCGGTCTCGTGATAGGTGGAAGAAGAGCTGGTTTGAAAGAGATTGTTATTGTGTCAATTAAATTTACAGTCACATAAATCCAACCCATTTCCCCCAACCTTACCGGTATTAAGTTCACTATAATACGATTGTCTGCCATGTAGGATAAGGAATCATGTCCACTCGATTCATTACAGTCCATCTGCAGAGTATTTCACCTCACCGATAAGGCCTATACACCAGGTAAAATGCAACACAGTGCTCACCTCTCCTCCGTTGGCGTACTCCATGACGAAACACAAGCGGTCGCGTGTCTGGAAGGAGTACTTCAGACCCTTTATGGAGCGGATGAAGGACGGGGTTTAATTTATATTAGTACAACAGCAAACGGTGAACAGACTTCCTATTGCACACCAATGGAAAGGTCTCTCACTGTTAAGAAGGGGTGTCTGGAGTTCTGCAATACTCTGTTCTCAGTGAGTGTCTGTGCTACTTCATCCTAGAGAAGACAAAAGGAAATGAGGAAATACCAGTATACACAGAGACTTCACGAACTGAGACAAAGACACACAAGCACACTCGTATGCTCACTTTTGCCACAATCACTTCTTTCTTGAGGATTTTCATAGCGTAGTATTTTCCGGTTGCTTTTTCCTTCACCAGAATAACCTTCCCAAAAGTGCCTTTTCCCACGAGTTTGAGGTATTCAAAGTCGTGCATAGTCTAGGAGACAACATGTTGAAAACAAAGAGTTGGATTAACTTAAAATGTTCCATATCTAAAATCCTGCCGCTGGTATTGGCCTTGTATTACAGCAACACAAACGCTGAGCACAGAGGTTTAGGTGTACGCACCACTTTGAGCTTGGGCTTGGTGAGGTACACGTCCACGGGGTCTGGGGAGAAGTCCATCATCTCCTCCTGTTTCTGCAAACCATCAGCCACCTCCTGGATGGCCTTTGTCCACTGCTCCCTGAGGATGGAGGGAACCAGAGGCTGGATGACTCTACCTGCGCGTGTGTGTGTGGTGTGTTAGTTACCTCTCCTCTGGTTTCTCCACATGGAAGGTACGCTCTATGACAGTGGTCCACTGCAGGCAGCGGATGATGAATGTGTTGGGCTTGGGCCGCTCCGTCTTCATCAGCTGACATTCTGCTGGTCATAAGGAAAAACAGAGGGCAAGAAAGAACGAGAGAGAGAGAGAGAGAGAGAGAGAGAGGGGTACTTGTGGACCTGAGCGGAGATACACTGCCCAATTGATTAGGGGGAAGAGTGGGTCAGAGGGTCGCCTTACGTGCTACTGAGAAGTTATTGAGTGGCGTCTCCAGTTGGTCGACGTCTTGCGGTCGCTCCTTGTACCCAATGAATGTACCATCGCTCTTCAGCAAGAAATATCTGGGTCTCCAGGTCTTTATGTACTCTCCTGAGAGAGCGAGAGAGAACCATTTAACAGTTACCCTTCAGCCAATTGCATGTATCACATCAGAAAGGAGACTACCCGGTCAACCTTTGTCAGTGCAATCCTAACCCTAACCCATTCTGAAGAGCCATAACAGCACTGAGCGATCACTAACCCTAGGGGGAGCTAGTAATGATAGCACATTGGACAAGTGAAAGACTGTTTGGTTGACCACAAGCTTCTGAGGCCTTTGTCCTAGTGGTTTTGGCAAAAACAGAACTTCCCCTCATTTTTTTTATAACTGCGACTACGGTTACTTCGGGTAATCAACAACTAGATTCTAGGAAACAGGAAGTGACAAACTAAAAGCACATCAAAAAAACAACAAATCAGGTGTCGTGTCGGTGCTGCTGCGGACTCATTCGTTAACAGCTCAATAAGGGTGATAAGATTGGAATACTCTAAAGAAGAGGAGTGTGTGTGTGTGTGTGTGTGTGTGTGTGTGTGTGTGTGTGTGTGACATAGACATGGGCCGGACGGCGTTCACACATCCAACAGCGGCAGGTGCACAGGATGCTCCTCGGGCAGAGTGACCTAATGAACAAGCTGTTCCCTTATAAAAGACAACCCATGTCTAAGTGTTGTGGCATGGTCTAGACTCACTTACTTACCAATGTCACTCATCTCAAACCCATAGGCCTAGGCCTACAACTTACAGAAATGTTCCAAAGTTAATAGAACTTTCAGTAATTTATGGCAACTTCGTAATTGAAACTTGTTTTTATGTAGTCATGTATAGTATTCATATTTATTTTTTAAATAGATGTGTGAATATTGTCTTTGGGTTTCTAATGGATAGTACATATGATTCAAGAGAAAAAACAGACAACAGTTTGGTGCCAAAACATTTACAAAGTAAAATAAGTGTACAAAAATATTTCATGCTGAAACACACACACACACACACACACACACACGGAATCATGTAGTAACCAAAAAAAGTGAAAAATATTCTGATTGATTTAACACAGTAGCCACCCTTTGCCTTGACAGCTTTGAACGCTCTTGGCATTCTCTCAACCAGCTTCATGAGGTAGTCACCTGGAACGCATTTCAATTAACAGGTGTGCCTTGTTAAAAGTTATTTTGTGGAATTTCTTTCCTTCTTAATGCGTTTGAGCCAATCAGGTGTGTGGTGACAAGGTAGGGGTGGTATACAGAAGATAGTCCTATTTGGTAAAAGACCAAGTCCATATTATGGCAAAAACAGCTCAAGTAAGCAAAGAGAAACGATAGTCCATCATTACTTTAAGACATGAAGGTCAGTCAATACAGAAAATATCAAGAACTTTGAAAGTTTCTTCAAGTGCAGTCGCAAAAACCATCAAGCGCTATGATGAAACTGGCTCTCATGAGGACCGCCACAGGAAAGGAAGACCCAGAGTTCCGTCTGCTGCAGAGGATAAGTTCATTAGAGTTACCAGCCTCAGAAATTGCAGCCCAAATAAATGCTTCAGAGTTAGTTAGTAACAGACACATATCAACATCAACTGTTCAGAGGGGACTGTGTGAACTTGGCGCCAAAAAGGTTCTATCTGTAATCCAATCTCAAGCCTGATGAAATACAGACAGACCAAAATCTCCCTCCTAGTATAGTCTACACTAGTCTAGCCAGCAATAATGACTCAAGCAAAAAAGCAACACTGTCAGAAATAAAATGTCACATTGTTCAGTAATGACAGTAATTCGTCTGATGATCATAATGCATTTCATACTGTATTTGATGTGTTCGGACTCCATCTTGTTAAATAGTGTTATTCTATCATTTATGTATTCAAATAGCTAGTCTTCTTAAAACCAGAACATGTCTAATTTATAAGTGTCAGATAAGAAACTTAAGGCTGAACCCAGATTGACATTTCAAAGCCGTAAGGTTCTATCTGCAATTGCACCCCCTAAACAAGATTTACAAATGTTTCTGGATTTATGATACTCTGCACTTAAAAACAGGTTATGAAAGAAGAATTCACTACAAAACAGTTCTGAGATCTGGGCTGTGAAAACGTTGATGCTCAATATCTCAGAATTATGCTTTGCACAACCTTAGAGGATGTGCGACAGGGTTTTCTTCTGGAAGATGTGGGGATGACATTTGACCAGCAGCATTTTAAATTCACTGGACATGTACCGGACCCATATGCATTGGGTGTGTAAACTGATTAGGGTGTCCACACACAGTGCTAAGAATGAAATAAATCACATTTAAATGAATTACAGTAATTCATTAACACAACATGCAAGTGCAGGATGCAACGATGTGCGGTCCCTTCTTAACGAATTCTGATGAACACTTTGAAGGATGTTATATTTCTCAGCCAATAAAACAAGCAATGAACAGCAAAATCACTAGGCTGTGTCAATATACTATCATCCCCATAGTAGAAAAGTTGAACTATTCTATTGGTCAGCTTGTTGAGAAAGAAACAGCAAACTCCAAACACAGTCTGCGACAGTTGTGAGAGGATAGATCCCAAATTCATACAACCAGTTGGCCTATTCTACATAAAAAAAAACCTTTAGCTTAAAATGCTGATAAACTATTGTCTTCACATTATAAGCGCAGTTAGGACGATGATTTCCAGCGACGGAACTGGACAGGTGAAGACAAATTCACCCTAATACTAGATCGATGCATTTGAGGTAAAGGAGAGAAAGACACAGACAATTGAGATTAACATGAATAATTCATGAAATCATTGACAGCTACCCAGGCAGGAAGTCAGTGGCTCAGCCTGGTGGTGCAGCAACAGGGAAGATAAATGCCAGTACCATCTGGGTTCGGAAAAGAATGTGGTTACAAAAAGAACTGTGTGCTATATAATAAGAATTCCCCCCAATCTGTCTGTCTTTAAGGCTCTTCTTCAAACACATGCAGTGTAAGTATCAACTTAAAACTAAACAAAGCACCTTTATTGGCAAATAAATCAATCATCTATGTATGCATATTGTGTGCTTACACTTCAACATCACTCTAAAAAGAGTATCGCATGCAAATTGCTTGTGAGCAGAATGAATGAGGGTAGACCCGCACACTTCCTGTCTAGACTTTAAGACAGACAAGTGGGTCAAAAACAGCAGTCAGATGTCAGACCTGTCTCTGGCCTTTTCCATTCAAACACAAGCAACAGTGCTCCAGTAGTCTTCTGGTCAGTGGTCCCATTTGCAAGCAACCATGAGCCTTTTGCTAGTCCTTGTTTACACAAGGTGGTACAGTAAGTGCTGTATGTGTACGTTTGATAACTCAGCAGACATTTCTCATCCACATGTAAGTGTTGAGAGGAGCCACCGCCACTGGTATGTCTCAGCCTTGCAGCCACTCCTCAAGATGCCTCAACTCACTCCATAGTGTGTTCAACCACACTTGGTCTCAGGAGGTATTTGGTAAGGAAGGTACTGGATGGCCTGGCTGACACATAGCCATGGCCACCCTCCACCAACCTCATAACTGCCAATCTCCACAGACAGATCCTGGTGTACCCATCTCTGCAACGTTCGCAAATGGAATGCTTCGATCAGGCAAGAGTGGCACACCAAGCCACACAGCCACAGGTTAAAGGGTGTGGTCTGCTGTGTGGCTACTTCGAATAGCTGCGAGGTTAGCCTCGCCATGTCAGGGACAAACCAGCTGCCAGGATACTTTGCTTTTAGTATATCAAATGTGCAATAAGTGCAGTTGTCTGTAATTAAACCCTGCGCACTAAGGACTGTATTTTAAGGGAATTACTATTATTACCCCAATGATATCATACACACATTTAGCTATTAAAGTATCTCTTCCTGTCATTTACCTGTACAGTTTGTGTAAACATGCAAGTATTCACTTATCTGTAAATATAACTGTATACCTAACTGTACAGCTAATTTAACCATGCAAAATTTTCACCTACCTGTTCATTTACCCAGTCTGTCTATTAAGTAAACTATTATTACCCTCGCTCATATCATACGCATTAGCTACTGAAGTATTTCTCTGCCATCAACCTGTATAGTATAGTTAACCATCCAACATCCACCAATGTATAGTGTACATATTCAGCCAACCACTCATACTATGCAATGTCCTTTTATAGCTTTTTTTTTGCACTCCAGATATCCTGTATTTCTATACTTTTTCATACTGCCGCTCTATGTATCATGTACCGTGTATCTGTCTTTTGTGTACTTTCGTTGTGGCATTTTGCACCTGCCCTGTGTTTTTGTTGTAGCTGCTTGACAATGAAATTTCCCCCCCGGGGGATCAATAAAGTACCTATCTATCTATCTATCTATCTATCTAAACAGAATTTAGGCTAAAGCTGGGATTTAAGAATACGTCTTTCTAGTGGTGATTTTCGAGTCACATCCAAACCATCTTGTTCTCCCACATCTTGTATGACTCATTTGATTGGAATTGGAGGACTCCTAGCCATGTTAAGAGATTGGCAAAAAAAAGGGAAAGGTGGATGCGTTCCAGGGAATCCAGATGTTTTTCCCTCAGAGCAGGCTTTTCCAGTGGGTGACTAACTCCTTGGCTCAGGCCCTTGCCGTGTTTCAACGTGAAAAGAACCACAGGGAGGTCGTCCGAGCATCCATTCGTGGCTTTGATTATCCCTGGAATAGTGGGGAAACCTTTGAATGCCATCCAGTAAATCTTGTGTAGTTGACTCGCCTCACATTAAATTTATACACCTAATTTCCAGTACATACAACCGAGTTCAGCATGTTGTCAACCGTACAGATGAGACATTACTGTTGGCATGCTTGGCCTGTTTAAAATCAGGTGGCTGGCATACAGTGCTTTAATGAGCATGACCCTCCTCAGTGTTTCCCCTATATTCATTTAGCAGAGCTAAATCTTAGGCACCACTACAAAAAAAATATATAGAGATGGTAAAAGGTTTTCAGTGTAAACTTAAATGACTAAAAGCAGATATAAAGTACGTAGAAAAGATAATGTAGCTATATCACTATAAGATCATCTGAGAACAACCACCAAAATAAAAAGTAGCCAGCCAGGAAGAATAGTCTATCTCAGAAGAACAGAATAGCATACTCCGAGTTGTCCTTATGGTATGGCTGTGGGATACACTAGTTCAATTAGACAAGATTTGCTTAGAATTCCGTGGCATTACTTAAATATATATATATATATATATATATATATATAAAATAGTATGAAGAATACAATTGAACATAGCTGAATAAAATAGAAATGATAGTTTCTCCAAACGATTTCAAAAGAAGTGTGCTTATGTCAGACAGGTCTGACATCTGACTGCTGTTTTTGACCCACTTGTCTGTCTTAAAGTCTAGACAGGAAGTGTGCAGGTCTTCTGTGTTGAGCGGTTAAAGAAAGGAACTGGTCCTATACTCTTAATTTAGTTATTTGTGAAACTTTAGTTGTGATACAGACATTGGGATATATGTTTAGATGTTTAATACATTCTAAGGCTGCATGATGGGACTCTAATGATGATCTGAAATAAAAGTTGGTGAGCTGCACACCCACTCTAATTCACACTTGATAATAGCACTTAATATTCTCACCAAGCCTCGAATTTCCCGGCGGCTTCCACCTTGTTTATAAACTATTAGGCAATCTTTTCAAATAAGCGCAGCAATGCTCAAACAGCACAATGTTCCAAAATGCAATCAATTAGGAGATTATGCATAATTCCACATTTGAAACTCACGCGCAGCCTATGTCTGCCAGTTAGGCTCTACACCACTTATAAAGTGGATTCATCTGCTTAATTTTAAGAAGCTATGTGGCCACTTCAGTTGTAATACAAACCTTACCAAAACATGGGATACGAGGTATGCGAAGTGATAGGCAAATATTCACCAATCACACTATTCTTAATTTAAAATGTTGTCTTTACATATGCTAAATAATATATGTATGAAATTAGTTTTGATTTAGAATGGACCATTATCATGCACCAGTCTTGGAACAGGGGCATGGGCAAAAAAAATACATGTCATCTCCGCACTTAAATAGTGAATGGAGGACGCTTTTCCCACGGTTCATTTTCATACCAGCCAGGTAGACTATGTTCCTGTGCTAAAGCAAAGCAATGTGCTTAGTATTAGGAAAGTTGAGGAATAAAAGGTAATTGGCCTAGCCTATAGAAAGCTGATCGGATCCTCTTTTTAAATATAGAGGCCATCAAAACTATTTTTTCACGCAATTGCATAGCCTATTGAAATGTTGCACAAGATGAGCACTCATTAAGTGTTTGATTAGATTATCGATTACATTTGCATTGATGTCAGAGTGATTAGAGGGACAATAGAGTGCTGAGTACCAGACAGTTATCTAGTTAGGTAGGCTACTAATGACCATCAGCAGCGTCAGAGCTTGGAGAAGCCTAATTACCGTGACTAAACGGTCATGTGGAATTTGACTGCCTTCATGACTCGTGACCACGGTGTGGCGGTAATACCGTCACCATAACAGCCCTATCTTTAATTTTAGTAACTTTTAAGGTACTGTACTGAATTTACACAAAACACATAGGAATGTCCCAGAAAAAAAAAAAGAAAAAAAAAAAAGTGTATTTTTCTATATATAGAGACACATCCTATGTGTTTTAATCAAATCAACTATATACACGGAGCTTGTCTGATGCTTTAAGAAAACAGATAATATAAGTAATTAAGACGCACTAATGACTGATTGTGCTGGGCCTGGCTCAGACAGCCAGTGAATGACTAGCACCGGTTGTCTCCCTCTACTGCAGTGTGTATCGCGCTGTCCATTTGGAGAAGGTGCAACATAATTACAGACATTTCTGACTGAAGTTACTGAAATCCCTCATTTGTTTAGAAAAGCATTCCATATTCCCTCAGCCCTTGCTCTCTTTACATGACATGTATGCATCGCATGCACCTGACCAATAGGGCCTGACCTATAGCATATCATAATGACATCAATAAATTGGTCAGAAACTCTAAACAGCGTAACAGCAAATAAACATGAAAATAGGGGAATGTTTACTGGTTGTTCAGAAGGTAAAGAGGAAGTCTGATGTGTGGAATACATTTGACTAGTTGTGGAAAATACTGGAAATCAAGAAAAAGAAGGTAAGGAGCCAGTGCTGCCTGCATATTATCTGTGCAAAACGGGTGCAGTTAGATTAAACGGGTGCAGTTAGATTAAACGGGTGCAGTTAGATTAAACGGGTGCAGTTAGATTAAACGGGTGCAGTTAGATTAAACGGGTGCAGTTAGATTAAACGGGTGCAGTTAGATTAGGTTTTCATCAAGGATCTCGCTGTAATTTGCTCTGTTCATCTTTCACTCGACCCTGACTAGACTCCCAGTTCTTGCCGCTAAAAAACATCGCCACAGCATGACACTGCCACCACCATGCGTCACCGTAGGGATGGTATCAGGTTTCCTCCAGACGTGACGCTTGGCATTCATCAGAACAGAGAATCTGGTTTCTCATGGTCAGATGGTCCTTTATGTGCTAACTCCAAGCGGGCTGTCATGTGCCTTTTACTGAGGAGTGGCTTCGGTCTGGCCACTACTATAAAAAGGCCTGATAGGTGGAGTGCTGCAGAGATGGTTGTCCTTCTGTAAAGTTCTCCCATCTCCCTGAGGAACTCTGGCGCTCTGTCAGACTGAACATCGGGTTCTTGGTCACCTCCCAGCTTCTGATAGGCTAATTGACATCAGTCAATTGGACGTGTACCTGTGGATGTATTTCAAGGCCTACCTTCAAACTTAGTGCCTCTTTGCTCGACATCATGGGAAAATGAAAATAAAATCATCCAAGACCTCAAAAAAAGTTGTATACCTCCACAAGTCTAGTTCATCCTTGGGAGCAATTTCCAAACGGCTGAAGGTACCACGTTCATCTGTACAAACAATAATACGCAAGTATAAACACCATGGGACCAGGCAGCCGTCATACCGCTCAGGAAGGAGACTCGTTCTGTCTCCTAGAGATGAACGTACTTTGGTGCCTGGACCTTGTGAAGATGCTGGAGGAAACGGGTACAAAAGTATCTATTATCCACAGTAAAACGAGTCCTATATCGACATAACCTAAAAGGCTGCTCAGCAAGGAAGAAGCCACTGCTCCAAAACCGCCATAAAAAAGCCAGACTACAGTTTGCAACTGCACATGGGGACAAAGGTCGTACTTTTTGGAGAAATGTCCTCTGGTTTGAAGAAACAAAAATAGAACTGTTTGGCCATAATGACCATCGTTATATTTGGAGGAAAAAGGGGTAGGCTTGCAAGCCGAAGAACACCATCCCAACCGTGAAGCACGGGGGTGGCAGCATCATGTTGTGGGGGTGCTTTGCTGCAGGAGGGACTGGTGCACTTCACAAAATATATGGCATCATGAGGAAGGAAAATGATGTGGATATATTGAAGCAACATCTCAAGACATCAGTCAGGAAGTTAAAGCTTGGTTGCAAATGGGTCTTCCAAACGGACAATGACCCCAAGCATACTTCCAAAGTTGTCAAAATGGCTTAAGGACAAAAGTCAAGGTATTGGAGTGGCCATCACAAAGCCCTGACCTCAATCCTATAGAATATTTGTGGGCAGAACTGAAAAGGCGTGTGCGAGCGAGGAGGCCTACAAACCTGACGTTTGACCCAAGCTGCACATTTTAAAGGCGATGCTACCAAATACTAATTGAGGGCATGTAAACTTCTGACCCACTGGGAATGTGATGAAAGAAATAAAAGCTGAAATAAAATCACTACTATTATTATTTCACATTCTTAAAATAAAGTGGTGATCCTAACTGACCTAAGACAGGGGATTTTTACTAGGATTAAATATCAGGAATTGTGAAAAACTGAGTTTAAATGTATTTGACGAAGGTGTATGTAAACCTCCGACTTCAACCGTATTTAAAAGAGGTTGTTTCATTTTAACATTTTCTATACATTTCTAAATATCTATTTTCACTTTGTCATTATGTGTTATTGTGTGTAGATTGATGAGGAAAAGTTTATATTTAAAGCATTTTACAATAAGGCTGTAACGTAACAAAATGTGAAAAAAGTCTGAATACTTTCCTAATGCACTGTAAGAATTGAAGTAAGTTACAGTATTAAGACTAAACAGGAAGCCTTTATTACAGCATATCAAAGATTAAAACAGCAGAATTTGTGTAATTGTTTATCTGACATGTTGTGGTTACCTGAGGCTTGGTGCTCACGGAATCAGTAAGCTATTTTACAAACACTCAAATAAGAAACAGAAGCAAGATCCGTCTTATTTCTGTAGATATGATTTATAAAGCCAGGCACATTTAACAGTTAGGCTATTGATTATAGACCTAATGAAGTTGGGGTTTCCTCTCGCCTCACTTTTCTTAGACAATTAAGGCAAGGGCTGTTGTCTCGTCTCCCAACTCCGCTGCTGCCTCCACCACATTGTTCCCAATACCAATATGCTGGTTAACTTTGCTATTTAAGCACATAGCAACATGCTCTAGGAAAAGGCACCAATTCAAAAGCGCACTGATGTGTTTGAGCCAAAATTAAAATGAAATAGTTTTTATTTGTGATGCAATATTGTTCTTACATAATATAACCACATACAATTTCAGTAGCAAATATCTTCGACTTATGACTGTGCCATCTCCATGGCTACCACAATGGATCAGTCCGCTCAGACGGGAGCCAATCAGATAAGTGCCTTGTAAACCATGATTATTTTGTTGCTACTGCTCCACTAAAGAAATCTTGGTCGACCAACAGCCTATCGACCAAACAATCCACCAGTTGACTAAATGGGGTCAGCCCTAGTAGAATTGCAAGTAATTAGCTACGTGTCTCTGCGGCCAAGAGGAGGGCCGCTAAACTTTCGGACGGAGGCCGCCACGTTGGGCACACCCACTACGCTAACTTGGCCACCACTGCTGAGAGAAATCCTATGGGAAACACTGCTGCTAAACTACATTCGATGTATGATGTTTGAGCGTGTGACAGGTGGGCAAAATACACCCTGAGCTGAAAGTGCCTGACAGCACCACTCTGCAGCCTTCATAGTTTCCCATGGGTGATGTCACCATGGTTAGGTCTAGAGAGAAAAAACATCTCCCCAAATCCCTTGTGGACAAAACAGGCTCGCCGCCACACTAAGCGGCACAAATCCAGCGTCGACTGCCTTCCTTTTGATCAGGGCCCAGAGCCATTCCGGGTGGTGTCTGTCTGCATAGCTGAACTGGGATGACCCCCAAACTCCTAGCCACGGCGCTACACTGTCCGACTGTCTGACTGGCCAAGGCTGGAGGGAGGACTCTCCAGTTAAAACCCAATGGCCTTGCAAACTCTGACCGTCCAGTTTGTGTAGTAGGAGTCTTGCCGATGCCATCCTCAGCCACACCCTAATCCCTGCTTCATTGCTCCCCTTCCCTTTTCCTGTGGTTGGGTGTTGTACACAACCCAAAACCAACATTCTAGAAAACACCATATCGGAGAGTCTAAAATATATTCTATCCAGTACAGGCTTACATAGAAGATTTCATTTGTGAAAACCATCGTTTGCCATTGTTAGTCATTCTCGGAACGCCTTAAATTTTGCAATTTGGTCCACCCCGTGGCTACAGCTGTGTCGAGGCGAGGACGGCGCACGCTGGCGACAGTTAGTTCATACAGTGGGGGTGTCTCTTTGTTTATAGAACGCGGAAAGGGTCAAAGGTGAAGCAGGTGCGAGTGGAAAACAAACACGCCGATTCGAGACGAGACCGTAAAACATGCACATGTAATGGCCTGGGTCACAGCAGAGACCCATAGTTCAATACACACACAGACTAACCCAACACACGAGAAAGGCTGAAAAACAACACTTTAAAGTTAAATGGTTGGCTGTTTTTTCTCTCCCAGAAATGGGAACATGTTTTACCCATAAAAACATTTAATCATCAGCTTCTACAAATGTCCTGATATAACCTCTACGAGTGTGTGTACACGAACAGGTTTGTTATGAGGACGTATTCACAGGCCTTTAGTGTCGGGAAACACATTTTTATGGACCATGAACATTCATAAGGGCCTTAAACATACTTTAGAACAGTAAGCATTCTTATAGACCGTAAATATTATTGAGGACCGTAAATATTGCATCACTTGCATTGTAGACCTGGTTATCTGTGAATGCTTCCTGTTGTTTCAGCTCCAATCTCAGAAATGTGTGATACTGGGGCGACCTTATATGGCCTTCTATCTCAAAAGACAACAGGTTGGCTAATTGAAGAGCATGCAAACATAAGGAGAAAAGCAACGAACAAAAAACTACACTTATTTAATATCAGGACGGAGGAAACATCAGCGTAAGATTGTGTGATTTCCAAAGCCTTAGTTAAGAGGGTGGTGGAGATGGAGGGAAGTATTACTACCTCGTTTGTGAAGCCATCCCTCCTTCACAATGACTACTTCACCCATGGTGGGCAGGGGAAGGATGGGGGGAGTGAGGGGGTCCCACAGAGGAGTCACTCTGGTCCCCTTCACTCAAGTCAGGAGCGGTACAGTGCTGGGGCAGGTTTCAGCCAGGTTACCTATCGGAGGTTAAAAGACAGAAGGACAAAGAAGAAAGGCATCTTAGTTCAAATCCAGCAAATTATACATTCTTCAGTACTGCAAATATTAACACAACAAAGGCAGTGTGAAAGCAACATTTAGAGACAAAGAAACAACTAGAACTGGCAATCCCTCCTGAACAAGCCTCTGGTGTTTGTTAGAAGAAGACCAGGCCCTTACTGTAACTGAAAACACAGGGACGCAGAACTACACGGACCCTTTAACAGCTGTCAAATAATTCTACCTTGTTATGGCTACCCCCACTTGTCCCTCCATATCTATCAACAGTGGAAATATTGCTTCATAATCATCCCGATATACATTGTGCAATGCCACATATAATGATTCATATTAGTACGAGAATCTTTTTTATTTTATTTTATTTTTATACACCAGTTAGCGAGCATTGTGGGGCTTTATTTGTGCTAATCACTTGGTTGCCCCTGACTACAACCAAATTATTAAAATACATGGCGCTACTGTTCATCAGAATGAAAATGACTAGGCATGAAAAGAGCTTATGAATGCACTGACAGAAGATCTGCATTCTAGACGAGGTAATGCAGGTTCACATGCTGATGCCGTAGGTCTTCAACAACAGACAGCAGGTGCGGTCTAGCGACTATAATCGGAATATTATTTTTGAGCTAGTTGGCTGTAAAAGTATTTTTCCTTAACAGATTGTTTCCCATCCCATCTTCTCTTTAAAAAGTACAATATGTAACTTTTCGGGCGACCCGACCACATTGAAAGGTGAGTTATAGATCTGTCGTTCTCATTGAAAGCAAGTCTAAGAAGCGGTAGATCTGTTCTATGTGTTATTTCTATAGTCTAAGAAGCGGTAGATCTGTTCTATGTGTTATTTCTATAGTCTAAGAAGCGGTAGATCTGTTCTACGTGTTATTTCTATAGTCTAAGAAGCGGTAGATCTGTTCTATGTGTTATTTCTATAGTCTAAGAAGCGGTAGATCTGTTCTACGTGTTATTTCTATAGTCTAAGAAGCGGTAGATCTGTTCTACGTGTTATTTACATGCTTAAGTTTTGTTTTTGTTTTCAGCACGTATATTTCCGTGAATGATCAGAACTCATTTTCTCATGGCTCTCTCATCCATCCGCAGCAGACATATGGTGAGGAATATCGAACTATAATACATATAGGACCATGAGAAACGCAATACATATCGTATCGGCACCTAAGTATCGTGATAATATCATACTGTGAAGTCTCTGGAAATTCTCAGCCCTAATAAATTCCAGATGTATATGTTGTGCACATCTTTGCAGATAACATGTTGGGGTTCCCGAGACTTCATCCAATGACTTCAAGGCCCCTCCCTGCACTACATTGCAGCTAGTAACATAAAGCAACCTAAAACAGTCTTTACTTTGCACCTCAATGTTTTTGACATACCTATCAAGTATAATTTTACCTGGAGTAAAAAGAACAGGTGTCGACAGCTTACTGAAGCCCAAAATAAAAACAGACATAAAAGACAGGAGTATGCATGTTTAAACATGTCCGTGCTGTCGACCGTAGCCCACCAGATTATTGGTTTCTGAGTAACTAACTAGCGGATAGCTATAGGTAACCGCCAAAATAAAGGAAACATAAATGAGTGACACAAGGTTCTCTTCATGACCAAAAGTATCGAACACTTATGGGAGATTCTGGACCAGCGCCTGAGACGGCGTTTTCCACCAATAAAAACAGCAAATTTATGGAATTTCTTGTGGAAGAATGGTGTTGTATCCCTCCAATAGAGTTAGTTATCCTTCCAAAAATGTGTAATTAAGTAAATTAAAAAGCAGCTTTGTGTTGGAATGGTGTGGGCGTAACCCAACCCATGGGCATTTACAGGTCATTAAAAATATTAAATGCAGGCCGCTGATTGGCCAGCTCATCCTCCTCTAGACCACTGACCCTTGCAGGGAGATTACATGTTTTATGACAAAATTGCAAGCATTTTTTCTTTTTATTGTCTGTTTGAGGTGGGGTTAAGTGTTTTTTTTTGTGTTTTTTTCTCTTCAATTTATGCTTTGGCCACAAATATGAGTATAGGACAAATCAACAACATTATCTGGGTATGAGTTAACAGAATATAAACGTAAGTACAAGTGGCATATTAGGAAATCCAGCGCTAACGTGCAGCAACAGTCAGTAGGTTGCAAATGGCAAATCTACCTAATTAGCCCACACTAACAAACAACAAAAAGGTGAACTGCAAAATGTAAAACATTTAAACATGGTATCACTTCCGTCATAACTTTCGCGTTTGGTGTTGGAAGTCTACTCCAGCCCTGGGACGGCCTTTGATCTGTGCAGTACAAAGGGTCAAGTAGTTGTGTGAATGTAAATGTCTCCCTGGGGAGTTAGTTTGGTTCACCAGGGAGGACGTACAGTGCGCCCAAAGAGGTGAAAACGTGGCATGTTTGGTCTGCGTTGAGGCAAGCAGGAAGTTGTTGCTTTACAGCACATGGAGCCCCAGTGTTAAACACTCATGCTACACCAGCAGAGGAAGAAAGTTGACAGGACAAAGTAGAGGTTTAGGTGAGGGAGCCAGGAAGGGGGAGAATTAGCTGTTTTTCATTACTTAGACTTGGTGGGAAGCTGTCCGTTAACATAAACGCACATTTCCATAGGATGTCCCAACTCAGCAAGCCACACTAAAAAGGTCAGACTACAGCCGTGTAATGTTGTCATCCAGAATCACACATTATCCAAGTTATAGCATACAATATTTTACATAAAGCAGGTTTGTAAATTACCAAAGAGTCACTTCAAGTTTTAATTTTAGCAATGGAAAAAAAACATAGCGATACTGGTATCATCACAGACCTATGGATGTACAGTACCAGTCAAGTTGACACTCCTACTCATTCCAGCCTTTCTTTATTTTTACTATTTTCTAAAATGTAGAATAATAGTGAAGACATCAAAACTATGAAATAACACATATGGAATCATGTAGTAACCAAAAGTGTTAAACAAATCTAAATATATTTTATATTTGAGATTCTTCAAAGTTAGCCACCCTTTGCCTTTTTTATGTATACATTTTTAATTAACCTTTATTTAACTAGGCAAGTAATTCTTATTTACAAAGACGGCCTACCCCGGCCAAACCCAGACAACACTGGGCCAATTGTGCGCCACCCTATGGGACTCCCAATCACGGCCAGATGTGATACAGCCTGGATTCAAACCAGGGACTGTAGTGACGCCTGTTGCACTGAGATGCAGTGCCTTAGACCACTGTGCCACTCGGGAGCCTTTACGACAGCTTTTCGCTCTTGGCATTCTCTCAACCAGCTTCACGAGGTAGTCACCTGGAATGCATTTCAATTAACAGGTGTGCCTTGTTAAGTTCATTTGTGGAATTTTTCCTTCTTAATGTGTTTGAGCCAATCAGTTGTGTTGTGACAAGGTAGGGGTGGTATACAGAAGATAGCCCTATTTGGTAAAAGACCAAGTCCATATTAGGTCAAGAACAGCTCAAATCAGCAAAGAGAAATGACAGTCCATCATTACTTTAAGACATGAAGGTCAGTCAATACAGAACATTAAATGCCTTCATGATCGAATTTCTGCAAAGAAACCACTACTAAAAGGTTCCAACTGCAGTGTCTTTGTGAGACGCAGAGTAGGTGAACGGATGATCTCCGCATGTGTGGTTCCCACCGTGAAGCATGGAGGAGGTGTTGTGATGGTGCTTTGCTGGTGACACGGTCTGTGAATTATTTAGAATTCAAGGCACACTTAACCAGCATGGCTACCACAGCATTCTGCAGCAATACGCCATCCCATCTGGTTTGAGCTTAGTGGGACTACCATTTGTTTTTCAAGACACCTTCAGGCTGTGTAATGGCTATTTGACCAAAAAGGAGTATGATGGAGTGTTGCCTCAGATGACCTGGCCTCCACAATCACCCGACCTCAACCCAATTGAGATGGTTTGGGATGAGTTGGACCGCAGAGTGAAGGAAAAGCAGCCAACAAGTGCGGCCATATGTGGCCTGTTTTAAGAAACTAGGCGTATGTCGCACGTCACTACTTCACAGGAAAGGCATTTGGCGTTTATTTTTTTATTTTATGCTTTTTCTGCAGACATGCCTTCTGGAACACGTGAACTTTCATGTGCCTTTCTAACAAACGTGTATGCCATCTATAAATATGAATAAAATTGTTACAATTACGAGCCTAGTTGGTTTAGCAAAGGAAAAATACAGGAACCTTCCCGCTAACCATGATAGGCTGAGATAATGGATGGGCTGGACATGAGGAGAGATGAGTTCGGTTTGGTCTGCCATGTAGCATGCTTCTGTCTATAACATGAGCTGCTCATTATGTGTGGATAATCTTTTCTACCATGGCTTTTTTTGAAAATGATCATGAAGAACTGAAAGTTTCGCTACTGCTCTCAACATTGCTGCCCTGAAGTTAGTGCTGTCGCAAAGCTCAGTGGGAAAAAGGACTACTTTCTGGAGGATGAGCGTGCCATGCTGACTCTCTCGGACTAAGGTAAATTTATCAGACAATGAGGAAATATCTAACTTTCTAACTTCTAACTTTTTACCTGACTAAGGGCAACTATGACAGAGATCGAGAAGCGTTCATCCATGTATACGGTTAAGAGTCTAGCTACATTTTCAGATATGTTTGTAATTTTGTCATTAAGTCATTTTCATTGCAAGTTAAAGTGTACTGTTAGCTAGCACGCTAACGTTAGCTGGCTTGCTCCCTAGCTAACGTTTTGTGTATGATCTGTGTAGTAATATTATTTGGATCTCGTAAATCCATTTGAATTCCTAGATTTAACTAGCTAACATTGAACATTCATGCATGCATGCATATTGGCGCGTTCAAAACAACTGAAAACTACAAGGTCAAATCATGACAATAGTGATCTTCAGGTCGGAAAGTCAGAGCTCTAGATAGAGGCCCGCATCCCTGTGTTGGAATTCCAAGTAGGATGACCGTATTTTTCCCAGTCATAGCTCGAGTTCCCAGATGTTTTGAATGCAGCATTAGTTGGGCTTATGGTTCAGCTAGATGGCTACGTGTCTAAACAAAAAGACTCCACTAGTCGTCCAGGTTAGGGGAGGCAGTCATTGCAAAGAAGAATTTGTTCTTAACTGACTTGCCTAGTTAAATAAAAAGGTTCAATAAATTAAAAACAAATGAATTCAAGTAAACATTTCACTGCACTGCTTACACCTTCTATATCCTGTGCATGTGACAAATAAACTTTCATTTTATATAGTGAGTTTACCAGAGACAGTAATGTGAAGAACAACACAACCTGCATCAAAGTCAGATTAGGATATGGGCCAAGGACTAGATAGTGTAATTTTACTACAACTTTCACCACTTTTAGTCTTGAAATCTTTGGTTGTTTACTACACTGTGAATACTTAGAAATGGGTAGGGCTAAGGCTTAATAGGGTGTAAACGATTCTGAAATGGGTGGGGCTAAGGCTTAATAGGGTGTAAACGATTCTGAAATGGGTGGGGCTAAGGCTTAATAGGGTGTAAACGATTCTGAATTGGTGTAGACCAAGAAGAGCTCTCTAGTACGTGTACCAAAACATTGAACAGGCCATTTTCTCAAAAGTGGGGTTACAAGTTGATCAACTTTCAAAGCAGAATTACTTTCCCCATTGTTCCGCAACTGCAGTGTATGAAAAAAAAAATTACGCTACGTAGGGTGGAATCCAGGTGGTGGGTCACATACACGAACATTCAAAAGTTTGGGGTTAATTAGAAATCCTTGATTTTGTCCATTAAAATAACATCAAATTGATCAGAAATATAATAGTTTCAATAGTAATTTACATCATGAACAATGTCTACACCGTATTTCTGATCAATTTGATGTTATTTTAAAATGGCCCTATTGACTGGGAACAGGTAGACCAAGTCAAAGGAAAAAACCTGCTGCCCCCAGAATTCACCGGTCTTTCCCCTTCCTTGCCACACACACACACACACACACACACACACACACACACAACCCCTCCATGTCTGGCTCCTTGGAATGCACAAAGAGAACACCGTGTTCCCGTGAACGAAAAGTCTTAAGAAGTCTATGATTGGTTCCAAAATCGGTAATAGAATTTCCGAAAATTCAGTAGCAGAATTTCTGCAATTGAATTGCCTACAATTAGAATCATGGTAGTCACAAACCCCAGAGGGGGTTCACGTTAGGACAGCACAGTAAGGTAAATACAAGTTGAGTATAGTTCAGTACAGTACAGTAAAGTCAAGTATGGTTCACAGTAGAGCACACTAGATTTGAGTTCACTATAATGCACTGTACTCTGTTCTACTGTACTTTGATGTCCAAACTTTGCATCTGCACAGTTCTACAGGTAAATATATTTTTCTAAATGTTTCAGTATGAATTCAAAGTAGTTGTTGTATGGTTTGTATGGTTGTATGGTTTGTTAAACTTTGAAAATCAATGGTTTTTGTTTGGCATACATTTTAAATGAAAAATCAAGAGGTTGCATCCACTCCAGACATACAAAACATGTAAGAAACAAAACTCACACCTGTGGACACCAAGCAAGCTGCAAGCTAAAGAATGCAGTCCAACACATGGGATTACATAAACACATGCAGTAAACAAATCCTTTTCTCACAATAACACCTATAGTCTGATACAAAATGGTCATGTAATGCAAAAATGCACACACAAAACCCAGTGATACCATACCAAAAATCACACACAAAACCCAGTGATACCATACCAAAAATCACACACAAAACCCAGGGATACCATACCAAAAATGCACACACAAAACCCAGTGATACCATACCAAAAATCACACACAAAACCCAGTGATACCATACCAAAAATCACACACAAAACCCAGTGATACCATCCCAAAAAATCACACAAGAATGACTCATACTTGCAACACAGCGCGCACACACACACACACACACACGTCCCTTGGGATCTCAAACTGACATCCCCTCCTGGTTCAGGCACACTGCTGCAGCCCAGAGCATTCCTCCCTCCCGAAGCTCGCCCGCCTACCCCGCCACTGCTGCGGGAGGAAAACGGACTGGGCACGTGGCCAACACTCCCTCCCTCAAAACACACACCCCAGCACTCAAATGAACTCAACACCCTCACAGCTGGTCACGTGGCCAAGCCAGGGGCGGGAGAGGAGGCGAGAAGGATGAAGAAAGAGTATGTGAGAGAAGACCGATACGGAGAGAGATGAGGGTGGAGGGGAAAGGAGGGAGTGGAAGAGAGGAAAGAGAGAGGCCCCTTAGGGATGCCGCCGCTATCCCCCTCTCACGGTGAAGTGTGCACCACACGCCCCAGTGTCAGGCAGCCAGACAAGAAAAGCTGCAGCAAAGAGTGAGGGGGGGGGGGCAAGAGGATGGCCTCTACAACATGCAGCCACAGATGCATCCACAGATGCACCCTCATGCATCCACAGCTGCATCCACAGATGCACCCTCATGCATCCACAGCTGCATCCACAGCTGCACCCTCATGCATCCACAGATGCACCCTCATGCATCCACAGCTGCATCCACAGATGCACCCTCATGCATCCACAGCTGCATCCACAGATGCACCCTCATGCATCCACAGCTGCATCCACAGATGCACCCTCATGCATCCACAGCTGCACCTTCATGCATCCACAGCTGCATCCACAGCTGCACCTTCATGCATCCACAGCTGCACCTTCATGCATCCACAGCTGCACCCTCATGCATCCACAGCTGCATCCACAGCTGCACCCTCATGCATCCACAGCTGCACCCTCATGCATCCACAGCTGGGATTTGGGGCATGCCAGTGGACATGACTTAGCATTACTAACATGTGGCTTGCTGCAGAGAGCACTGAGTAGCAGGGTTTTATGATGAATATGGTTCAATGGGTTCATCCCTGTGGCGGCACAGCACTCGTGTGCCTTTCAAAGTACAGGAGGTGTTGGCCATTTGAAAGGGATGTTAGCAGGCATTGTGATGACATTGTGTCATCAGAAACCCACAGTGTTGTCAAAGAGTCAACGTGACAAAACATTTCTGTACAGTTTCTGTTTTCACTACCGGTTCATTGATGGGTGAATCTCTTTTGATAAAAAAATTAAAATAAATAAACATTCCATACATGTTTGCCCACGGAAGAAGTGGTCAGAAAGTATTCAGAAAACATATTTCAGGAGAGAAAGGTGTTAAAAGTTGACCTATTTTGCATTCACCACCCATGAGACATCCATGTCTTCACTGGAAAAGAATCAGTTGAGTTTGATATAATTTAAAAGCCTAAAGAGTATAAAACTATTATTTATTGAAACCATAAAAGCTGCATAATGTAACTTTTTGTGTGACCAGTTCAAATTTACATAGAAATGTGTGTTTTTGCACCAGATTCAAAATATTTTTGGTTATAAAAAATATATTTCACAGCAGTTTAAATGGTACAACGATTCTCTACACTATACCTGCTTGTTTTGTCAAACTATTAGAATTGTTGCAACCAGGAAATGGTCGAGCTAATTCCTTTTTACCAAAAGGATGCATATATGAATTCCCAGTCATGTGAAATCCATAGAATAGGGACTAATTCATTTATTTCAATTGACTGATTTCCTTATGAACTGTAACTAAGTAAAATCTTAGACACTTTTGCATGTTGGGTTTATATTTTTGTTCCATGTAGATGTGTTTTTCCTCACCCATCTACAAACACCCCATAATGACAAAGTGAAAATATGTTTTACATTTTTTGGGGAAAGTGTCACCTCATTAGTCAGCATGTGTTCCACCTATGCTGGCTTGTCCATCTTGTTAGTCGGAAGGAGATTTCACCCGTGTTGGCACAGGTGATATTTAAGAGCGGCTGGCCCAGTGCTCCAGTTGTCTTGAGAGATGCGGAGGGTAAAGACCTTTATTTGGCGCTCCTGACCCTCCCGGCGTTTGCTATACTACAATTTTTGGTTTGCTTCCTGTCTAAGTTTGGTGTGTGTTGTTCTTTTGTTTGCCTCTTCTGTTGAACCCCCTCCTATGACCCCACCTGTTCAATTTTGGTTGTTGTCAGTGACTCTTTGCTAGTTACCCCTTCTGTTTTCTAGCTGGGGAACGTAACAAAAGTCTGGATATTTCAGTGTTCAAATACACTTTTTTTGTGGTAGAGTTTGTCACTGACATGAACCTTGAGGGGTTGTAAGATTGGTGCAATCATTTTGAAAGTTGCATAAACACAGGCTAATAAAATAAAAATCAAGGCTAAGCATTGTGGAAAACCATACATGGGAGATGCTAGATATACGTATGTACAAAGGCAAAAGCATTGACATTGAAGTGGCATCTGGCGATCCAAAAGCAGTAGTCAGAGTTGATCGGTACTGTTATTGTGGAGGAGGAAATCTTCTGAGAGAGGCTGATAAAAAGGGCGCTACGGGCAGAGAAGATCCCGTCGACGTGCAACTAAGGGAGTTAGAACTAAAAGGCAAAGTTAAAGAAACAAAATGTTTTGCTTGAACTTAAATTAGAGCTTGAGTACGAGGAAAGGGAATGATAACGTCAGGAGAGATTGGAGCAACAGAAATTAGAGTTGGACAACAAGAACATGCAGCCAGACAAGGACAAAAACGTGAGCATGCCGTTCAAGCAAGAGAGATAGATCTGGAAACAGTGAATGCAGTCAGGCCATCCTGCACCCTCAGTTTGATCTTGGTCGGAAAAGACCGCTTGTACCGCATTTTTACGAAAAAGAGGTGGATGTACAGTATATTTTACTCTGTTTGAGTGGATTGCCACATCCCTATAATGTCAGCGAGATATTTAGTCACTGCTCAGCCAAAGTGTTCTTGTGGGAAAATCTCTGAAAGTGTACACCATTTTATCTCTTGACCAGAGTTTAGATTATGACACTGCTAAAGACAAAATCTTATTTTGAAAGACAACCACAACGCCATGTTGAGTTAGCAAGGGAACAAGCATGTCTTTTTGGACTTATTTTACCCCCTATTCACATTTTGCACAACCTGGTCCTGGGTTACCTTCAGACAGCTACCCTGAAGCTTGTGTGTGTCGTAGAGCAGATCAACAGACACCTTCATGTACATTAATTTGTAGCTCCAAAGGGTCGGTCTGGACAGTCAGTTTTGTGAGAAGACCTCAACGAAGTCAGGATGTCTATGACAGAGTTCAGATGACTGCCGTAATGCATTTTAACTTCTAATTACTACCACAAAGAGGATTGCCGGTCCACCCACCGAGGATTGACAGTTACATTTAAAAAATAGATATCCCATTCAAGTCAACATTCTCGGATGTATGGACCTCCAACCGTCTGTGGTACCATTTCAACGTTGACAGCCAACGACACCCACCCTGTATTCAAGAGCATGTGTCTCAACCGATGTGGGGCGCGACACAAAAACGTTGAATTATGTCGTATGCAAATGTTTGGGCACCGCTGACAATTTCCATTTATAAATAATTGGGTGTTTGGATCAGCAATTTCATTTTGATCTATCAAATAACTGATGGACAGTAATATTTCAGTAGTGAAATGAGGTTTATTGGATTAACAGAAAATGTGCAATATGCATCAAAATGAAATTAGACAGGTGCATAAATTTGGGCACCCCAACAGAAAAATCACATCAATATTTAGTAGAGCCTCCTTTTGCTAAAATAACAGCCTCTAGACGCTTCCTATAGCCTCTAATGAGTGTCTGGATTCTGGATGAAGGTATTTTGGACCATTCCTCCTTACAAAACATCTCCAGTTCAGTTAGGTTTGATGGTTGCCGAGCATGGACAGCCCGCTTCAAATCATCCCACAGATTCTCAATGATATTAAGGTCTGGGGACTGGGATGGCCATTCCAAAACATTGTACTTGTTCCTCTGCATAAATGCCCGGGTAGATTTTGAGCAGTGTTTTGGGTCGTTGTCTTGTTGAAATATCCAGCCCCGGCGTAACTTCAACTTTGTGACTGATTCTTCAACATTATTCACAAGAATCTGCTGATAATGAGTGGAATCCATGCGACCCTCAACTTTAACAAGATTCCCAGTACCGGCACTGGCCACACAGCCCCACAGCATGATGGAACCCCCACCACATTTTACTGTGGGTAGCAAGTGTTTTTCTTGGAACGCTGTGTTCTTTTGCCGCCATGCATAACGCCCCTTGTTATGACCAAATAACTCAATCTTTGTTTCATCAGTCCACAGCACCTTATTCCAAAATTAAGCTGGCTTGTCCAAATGTGCGTTTGTGGCGTGTGTGCAGAAAAGGCTTCTTCCGCATCACTCTCCCGTACAGCTTCTCCTTATGCAAAGCGCACTGAATTGTTGAACGATGCACAGTGACACCATCTGCAGCAAGATGATGTTGTAGGTCTTTGGAGGTGGTCTGTGGGCTGTTTTTGACCGTTCTCATCATCCTTTGCCTTTCCGATATTTTACTTGGGCTGCCACTTCTGGCCTTAACAAGAACTGTGCCTGTGGTCTTCCATTTCCTCACTATGTTCCTCACAGTGGACACTGACAGCTTACATCTCAGCAATAGCTATTTGTAGCCTTCCCCTAAACCATAATGTTGAACAATCTTTGTTTTCAGGTCATTTGAGAGTTGTTTTGAGGCCCCCATGTTGCCACTCTTCAGAGGAGAGTCAACGAGAACAACAACTTGCAATTGGCCACCTTAAATACCTTTTCTCATGATTGGATGCACTTGTCTATGAAGTTCAAGGCTTAATGAGCTCACCAAACCAATTGTGTGTTCCAATTAATCAGTGCTAAGTAGTTACAGGTATTCAAATCAACAGAATGACAAGGGTGCCCAAATTTTTGCATAGCCTATTTTTCACATCTGATTTAATTTCATACAACTTAATATTGCTACACTAAAAATCTTTGTCTGGACAATACCCCAGTACTCAGCTTTTATTAGAAAATGAATGGCATGCCACTGTGAACATTTTCTGTGACGACAGAGTAAATTATTATGCAGCCTCAGAGGGGTGCCCAAACTTTTACATAAGACTGTATGAAGAAAAAAAAAAAGTGAAAACGTGGTATTATTAGATATACGTTAAAGGTACAAAAATTACAATGTTTGACAACCCTGTTTGCAGGTGTGTAACTTGCAGGGAATTTGATGGATTGGAAATTATTTTCCCACAGTAGCTAATGGACTTCTGTGGCTTTACACTACTACACAATTCCTCATTTTAATATCGGTTCCCACGGCAGCCAATTTTGCTTTTGGTTTGGACCGGTCCTCCGAGGCAGTGGCTTGTAAAGAGAACGGAGCAATATCGCCTCTCTCTCTCTCCCACTCCTTTACAAACTCTTCATTAATGTGAGAACTTGTAACAAAGTACAATCACATTTAACATTGTAAATTCAGTAGCAAAATTAAGAATTATATTAGACAATTCTATTTTTCTAATTGAGAATGCTTCTAATGCGAAGTGAGGAGATGTGCATCTAGCATGTGAGTGCCATTTCTCTGAACAAGTGATAATTGGTAACGGTTAAATTGGGCTAAAATTTGAGAGTTGGAAGACTAGTATTATAAACAACTGGTTTCTAGTAGGCTACAGAATTAGAGAAAGGCCGTTTCTCTGAACTTCAGGCAGTAGGCTCAAACAAGCCGGTTTCTCTCCCCAGTCAGCAGCAGCCTGACTGTCTGTCACAGACTGACCAGCAGCCGCAGCAACCTATCCTCCTTTTTATGTTTAGAAAACACATTTGAAAAGGCAAAATTGTGGGGGGGAAAAGCACTTATGTTGAAGCAACATAATAATCACCCCAAGAATACTTCCAGAAATCACTTTTATATTTAATTTCAATTGAGAAAATGTGCTCTCCCATGATGAAAGGGGCCCTTGACTGAAAGTTTGTAAAGCACTGATTTAGGTAATGATTAGCACAAACACAGATGACAACCCCATGCTTCAGCCTATTAATTTATAGTCACTGCTGTATCAGTTGGGCTACAGGTGATAATGCTTATTAAAAATGTAATTGACAAATAGCCAGGCCAGAATCTGCAGATTGTAGATGCTGTGCCGGTTCCAGCGTACAGTGCAAAGGCTGAGAGGACTTTTGGGTGGAATCACACATAGCACTAATGAGTCATACATGTAACAGCTGTTTCTGCCAGGTACAGTTCCTAGCAGGTAGAGGTCCCAGTATAAAGGCAAAAGGGCCATTTTTGAACAAAGGATGAGCCTTTCTTAATAATCCACTGGAGAACCATTTTGGGTTTAAGTATAACTTATGAGTGAAGCTTTTAGTGAGAGGTTTAAAGCTTTATTATTTAATAGTTTTTGCACCCAAACTCGTATTCATTATATACATTGTCATGTTTAATTTTGTCTGGTTTAGCATTCCCAATAAAAATACTTTTTTTGCTCATATGATAAAACCTTTTTTTAAAGAATTCTGGAGTAGGCAGCGCCATCAGTAATTCATTAAACTGTGATGGGACCAAAGAGTTCATCAATGTGATTTACCCATAAATAGACAAGTATTCACCTCTCCATGGTTGCAGAATCTTAACTATTTTAGCAGACTTTCAATTGAAATGGATTGTGGTAAGTTCATTTATATTGTGAATGCAAAGTATATCTACTTCACCATCCGCCCATTTTAATGGTAAACTACAAGGTAGTGGAAACAGTCTTAACGATCCAAAATGTAATATGGTCAGAATTAACAATATCTGGTAGAACTTTTTAATTCTACGTGCTATGCATTTCGCCAGGATTTTCGCATCACAACATTGAGTCGAAGACGCCTCCAGTTTTTTTAAATGGACTGGATCTTTATACTTACCACCTGGGTCCTGTTTTAGTAGTAATGAAATCAGACCTTGTTGAGTACCTGAAAGTCTACCATTTTTATAGGAGTAATTAAAAAACATGCCAATAATGGATCTTTGAGTACATTGATTTCCCATCAAGCCCTGGTGTTTTTCGAGACTGAACATATTTAATTGCCGGTACTGTTTATATTTTTGTGCAGGAGCTCAACCTTTTAGCTAATATTCTATAAGAGGAACAGGAGCTCAAGCAGCAGAACATTTGAGGTGCCGGTACTCAGCTCCGGTGAGTCAAGCACTGCTTCAGGAGAGTAGCCAGACAGAGCCCGGTCTTGAACCCGATGGGAAATCTCTGGAGAGACCTGAAAATAGCTGTGCAGCGACACTCCCCATCCAATCTGACAGAGCTTGAGGTGATCTGCAAAGAAGAATTGATTGGAGAAACTCCCCAAATAGAGATACGCCAAGCTTGTAGCACCATACTCAAGAAGACTTGAGTCTGTAATCGCTGCTATCGGTACTGAGTAAAGGTTGTGAATACTTATGTAATATTTCCGTTTTTTTATTATTAATACATTTACAAACATTTCTAAAAACCTGTTTTTGCTTTGTCATTATGGGGTATTGTGTGTAGATTAAAGAGTTTTTTTCCCCTTCATCAATCAATTTTAGAATAAGGCTGTAACGTAACAAAATGTGAAAAAGGTCATGGATAGGAACACTTTTCGAATGCACTGTATACACACACAGTACCAGTCCAAAGTTGACACACCGACTCTTGCAGGGTTTTTGTTTATTTTCTACATTGTAGATAGTGAAGACATCCAAACTATGAAATAACACATATGGAATCATGTAGTAACCAATGGACTGTCGTTAGTTTTGATGTCTTGTACAATGTAGAAAATAGTAAAAAATAAAAAAAAAAATATAAAAAAAAAAACACTTGAATGAATAGGTGTCCAATCTTTTGACTGGTACTGTACACACACACACACGTCAAATAACTATATATAATTAAAAATATATATATATTATGAAGCTGCTCCTCTTTGGTATACTCAATTGAGGGATACTGCGTGTAACAACTGGGTTGGCCTGAGAAAGAGTTCAAAATACACTATGGGTTGCAAGCAGGTGTCTGTTATAAAGTGGCTCGCTCATTCATAAACCTTTGAGATGCCATGATCAGACATTTCTTCCAGACCTTATCTGTCTAGGCTAGGTTGTAAGACTCAAATGCTGACAAATGTCCACTCCTAGACCTCTGATGGCAAGGGACATACTACTGTTAACTTCCTCAAACATAGTGAAACGCTTTCAGGGTTGTAAGAGGTGGGTGTGGACCCTATGTTTGGACATAATGATATATGGAGGCTGGCTGTGTGCGTCTGTTAACACGAGGAGTTGTCTAGACATTTGTCTTATATACGTCAACCTCTTGGCTCTTTGACCAGCACAATATGCTTGTCTGTGTGACAGCAGCAGATTCCAGAGACATTTCTCGTATTCAGGCTACAACCACTGGCAATTGCATTTCCATCCACATAGCAAACAGTCCTGCTTGTTTCAAAAAGGTTGTTGCAGCCTCTTCATCCTGTTCTGTTGTTTTCCCCGAAACAACCTCAGGCACACAAACGAGATGTTCCTAACCATCATATTTTTGGCTTCAAAAGGAGGAGATAGTGTGAGAGGACGAGAAAAACACTGCAAGTTATTAATTTTGCTCACGATAACTCTGCCCTTGGTTTTGATTTTGGTATCGAAAGATGCTGAGCTGGGTACCAGAGGAAAGCCCAGCTACATTTTAACCAGTCACTTTGCCATCCCTGCTGCATTGTTCCAACATCTAGTGGAAAGCCTTCCCAGAAGAGTGGAGGCTGTTATAGCAGCAAAGGGGGGACCAACTCCATATTAAAGCCCATGATTTTGGAATGTGATGTTCGACGAGCAGGTGTCCACATACATTTGGTCATGTAGTGTATATTTTGTAAATGGCATATCATGACAAAGCTATCACACAAAGATATGTGATATCAAGTTCAACATTGTGAAAAACACTAGAATGCAGTATGATGGGTCATCTATAGCTCTCCAAATCCCAAGGAGACTTCAAAGCAGTCTCCGCTTTTGGGTTCTCAGATGAAGGTATGGACCACAGCTGGCTCCATGAGAACTACAATCCCGACGTTTAGAAACATTAATAATCCTCGCTAACGATATGGTTTTGGAAACCTTTGAAACTTTCATACAAGCGAGAAAGAATCTTTCAAATACAAAATATATATGTATTGTCTGCAGTTTACAGACAATACATATAACACAGCTGTAACACAGCCTCCAGCTGAGGTAAGACATGCTCTCACCTTACATGCGCATTTCCAATGGACCATTCAATTTCTGGTTGGAAGCAGGTGTTACTCAAAACACAGCCGGGTGCAATGTAGCTAAACTGAGTAGCGCAAGTGTTTATTTGAAAAATAGATATAGTTCATATGAAAGTTCAGTTCCAAATCTTTATCACGTGCGAGGTATAGTTTAGGTTAAAGGGGACATCCAACGGCCCAATGTAATGGAATGGAATTAGAGTCATGAATAAGGGCTAGTGGTTGTTTTTCATTCAATTAATTATGTAATAAAATATTCATATTCGAATACAATATTTACGCCAATCTTTCAGGGTAGATACGGTATCAGTATATGTGGATACAATGTTCCCGCACTAACGCAAAAGTAAAGACGATTGTTAAAGTATGGTTAGAGTTTAACCAGAACGTGGGTTTACAGTAGAGGTTGCTATAAAACCCAGATTCTGGTTCCAGTATCACACGTGTTACCCTACTGAAAAAAATAAATATATAATACGCAGGTTCCTCTATGGTTAGGCTACAATGTAGAACATATATAATCAATGGAACAACCATCAAGTCCCTCTTATTTCAGATTTATGGGGTCAATAAAATAATTTAACAAACACCCGTTTCAGCTAAATGACAAGACAATAAATGGGTTGATCTTCACAAGAGAACAAAAAGATAGCGGGGCGTGTGAATTAAAACACCGCGGATTTACTACAGTTCTTACTGTGGTCAAATGAAGCCAAGCGGCATTACAACACATTCACTCATAACATAACAATTCATGACAGAGTACAGAATGCCTTCAGCTTCCAGAACACCTTGTACGACAGGAAAATATATATATATATATATTTTTTTTTTTAAATAGATTTTACAGCAATTCTTTGTGAACTCCTCGGACATATGTAACGAATGTAATGACCTGCGTTACTGTGGAAATGGTCAATGCGCCACACAACTAACTAATGTTACACACATTAGACTAGAAACATGTCATTTTGGCTCCTTTGACAGTTCTAGGCCTAACAGAGCAGATTGGGTTAAGAAGAATATCCGCATCCCACTGACTACAATGGTAACTACCATTTATGGCATGACTGAAACAACAAAATAATAATTTAAACAGAACTTTACCTTGACCAATTCAAGCGTTATTCTGGGTCATTGTTTGGACTCTTTGACAACTTATCAGCAGACGTGTCTGCGCGTATTCTTGGTTAATGTCAAGTCTAGTCGTTCTCCCATTAAACCAACCCAGCCTTATGTCTGAACAACATCCGAATCCCCCCTGGGTCCTAAAGCCGACCCGCTTCTTATACCGTAACCATAGAGAATGATAGAGGCCAAAAGGCCGTACTAGCATGGGCGGCGCCAGAGGGCTTCCACCGTTTTAATGTAGTCAACTGGGTGGACCTTCCAACTTCATTGGCTGACCCCTCCTGCTGACGCTATTGGAGTCATGTCCAACCGGGTCATACGGAGGGATCAGCCAATCCTGAAGAAGAAAACGGACTGCTTCAAATGGGAGATTGCCTCAATGGCGCCGAGCATGCTGTCACAGACGCTAAAATAGCATATGTACAAAGAGGAGTCCTCTACCTATCTCTATGCCGTAACCTCATTTGCCTTTTCCCCCGTTTTAGAGTTCAATATGTGCATTGCAGTTATACCAAGGAATGTCAATCAAGATGGTAAATGACACGTTTTCTGGAACTGTGTTGAACGTTATATACACTTATTTTATTTTCAATGTAATCTTCAACTTAAAATGCAAGTGGACCTTTTTTCAGTTTACTGTAGGCAGAAACAACTTGATGTGTATCTACCAAATGTAATTATAACTCCCTATTCTATCATTATAGTTAGAATGAACATTGCTAAAGCCTAATACTCACTATAAGTCTATTTAATACACACGATGAGTTTATGATTGATGCAGAAAAATGGCTAGACAATACCCATGAACATAGTCTTGAGTTATGTCAGGTAATTACTTACAATATACAGTATAGAAAAACCCTTAGCCCTTCCTTCTTGATAGTGAAGAGATTAATTTCAGCTAAACCCCGGGTATAGCAAAGTGACAAGGGGCTCATTTACTGCATTTTTACTGCACTTTAAAACAACCAAAATTTACTGTAGCCATTATCCCCTTGGCTGCAGTAACTTTATTCACCCCAGTTGATAAGAACTTAACATTCTACAAAGACGTCAAACAGCAGTTAGCGCTACGCGCTAGCTCAGCACCGGGATCAACAACTCTAGTTTAGTTTGACGTCAAGTCAAACAGCAGCCATCTATCTTCTCTACACTGTTTTGAGAGAAAAGTTGTGCTGTTCTCTGCAGAGCTGTGTGGATGCCCTGTCCGTAGTCCTAAAGCCAGCCAGCCATAGCCAGAGGAAGTAGGGGTGTTGAGGGTACTGCAGCACCCCCTGAAAAAACGGAATAAAAATACCCTTACGAAAAAAGATTGCAGTCAGACTGTATGCTGCAAATACTGCGTCCAAAATAACACTGTGTGTGTGTGTGTGTGTGTGTGTGTGTGCCTACTCATAAAGTACTTGCCACATTAACAACACTTCAACTCAGTTTCGATAAAAAGCCTCTATGATGGTGTAGGTTTGGGAAATCCCCTCAGAGCCCCAGCCGGTAAACAAGAAGTCAGAGCAGAGTGGGTCTGCCAGCAGGACAAAAGGCATCCATTCAGCTGGCTCAACTATGAGAAACACACAGCCGTGCGTCATGACCTATTTGTTATTAGAAAACTACTTGGACACTTTTTAGTGTTCTGTGAAATTGCTTTGGTTAATTGACCTCATTTGGAGTAGCCTAATTATCTGTTGTCAAAGCCTATAACTAGGCAACTGTTGTCAAAGCCTATAACTAGGCAACTGCCGTCAAAGCCTAGAACTAGGATACTGCTGTCAAAGCCTATAACTAGGCTACTGCTGTCAAACTGTGCAAGTGACATTTCAAACTGATCAAAATGTGTTTTCTGTTTAGCTAAGGATGTTTTCTCAGGCATGGAACTGTTGCCAGGGAAATTCTTCTAAATTGTTGTTACCTTAGCAACATGACATGGGCAAACACAACAAACACAAGTTGTACTTTCAAATCATACATGCAAATTGAGAAAAGTAATGATTGACAGATGAAACAGAAATTGAGGATAAAAATGTTGACTGTAGAAAAGCAAGGAAAGGCAGAGAAAGTTTGACCAAGATAGTTTTTTTTATACATATTTGGTATAAATACTGCATCAGTCTGGCCATACAGTTAATAATAGTAAATAGCCATTTAGCAGACACTTTTATCAAAGCAACTCACAGCCATTTAAAAAAAAAAATATTTCACCTTTATTTAACCAGGTAGGTCAGTTGAGAACAAGTTCTCATTTACAACTGCGACCTGGCCAAGACAAAGCAAAGCAGTGCGACAAAAAAACAACACAGAGTTACAAATGGGAAATAAAACAAAACATACAGTCAAATGTAGTGCAAAATGCAGTAATGTTAGGAAGGTAGGACAATAAATAGACCATAGTGGTGAGATAAATTACAGATTAGCATTAACACAGGAATGATGGAATGTGCAAATGATGATGTGCAAATAGAGATACTGGAGTGCAAAATGAGCGGAAGGAAAAAAAAAAAACTTTGGGGATGAGGTAGTAGGGTGGGCTATTTACAGAAGGGCTGTATACAGGTGCAGTGATCAATAAGCAGCTTTGACAGCTGATGCTTAAAGTTAGTGAGGGAGATAGGAACCTCTAGCTTCAAGGATTTTTGCAATTCGTTCCAGTCATTGGCAGCAGAGAACTGGAAGGAATGGCGGCCAAAGGAGGTGTTGGCTTTGGGGGTGGCCAGTGAGCCATGAGTGCATGCATTTTTATTATGGGTGGCCCCAGTGGGAATCGAACCCAAAACCATTGGCATTGTAAGCTTCGTGCCTCATATGACCACAGTTGACTTTGCAATACTAACACATTGGCTAAACATACTGGTAAAACTAAACCAGTGAAATTACTTTTTAATCTATTTTTGTTGCTGAATGGTGTACGAATGTTAAGGGTTATCAGGAAGCTTATCTGTAGCTTGTTTATATCAATACCCCTGCCTCCTCTTTGCCCCCTGCCTCCTCTTTCTCACTCTTTCTCTCTTATCCGGTAAGAACTCAACCCCCAAGCAAAGGTCAGATTTGCGTTTACAACCGTTTTTCATTTGGGTCTTTGTGATGATACATTTAGTGATACAAGCTCTTGAGTACTGTATTGCCCAAGACAACAGACACCTGCCGAGAACAGTTTTAAGTGATATTTAGCACTTCAATTTACACATCATTATCTCTTCAAAAAAGGAATTTCCATGGCAAACCCCGGTATGATTAGTGTATGTTTTCACTTAAGCTGCAACAAATTATTTTTCACTGATATCTGTCTGGTCTGTGTGTTGTTATGACTGAATGTTTTCCCAGATGATGAAAGAGAAAACGAGAGAGAGCGAAAGTAAGAGAGAGAGAAAGCAAGAACAAGTGAGTGAGAAAGAGAGGGAAGCAGATGGTGTGACAGAAGTCCTTGACACCCTACTGTGCAGAATGCTGACTGCCAGTCTGAAAGTAAGCCACACACAGCACCTTTTCTTTTCAAGCCTTTTCTGTCTTTCGTATGTTGCCCACTTAGGAGATACAGTCATGTGAAAAAGTAAGTACACAGCCTGGAAAGTTCTCTTTTTTTTTTTTCTTTTTTTTTTTTTTACATATTTGGACAGATGATATGTAATCTTCACTTCAAAACTATTGACAGATAAAAAAAAAACTTTTAACATGTTATGCAATTAAAATAAACAAAAATGTATTTTCCTTATGGGGAAAAAGTTAGAACACCCCTACCTTTACCATCACATAAAATGGCTCCAATTAGAATTAGGTACCAAAACAAGTGCAAATGATTAGAAAACATTAGAGAGAAACTTAGGAGGGTCCAGCCTTCCATAAAGATAAGACAATTGGTCTGGTTTGGTCTTAACCATATGGGTGTGTGGTAACAAATCATTCGAATGCTCATAGAAGTCTCTAAGAACCCCAGGGTAACATCAAGGGATCTACAGGCCTCTCTTGCCACAATCAATGTCGAAGTGCATGGGTACACTGTCAGAAAGAGACTGCACAACCTTTTTTTTTTGTGGGATTTGTTAAATTGGGTAACCTTTATCTGTCAATAGTGTTGAAGTGAAGATTACATATCCATCTGTCTCTTAAAGAGAGAGAAAGACAACAGTTGAACAGTTAACAAATTCATTTATTTTACAATGAAGGAGAAGCGAGAGAGAGATATTCAGTTGTATTTTTTTCACTTTCACTTAGATAGCAAATACAGCTAGCTAGTTTAGCCTACTCAAACACCTTGATCAAACAGAGAGGGATGCTATGTTAGCTAGCTGGCTATGGCTATCCAACACTGGAACTCTTCCAAGTCAAGGTAAGCTTTTGGTTGTATTAATGTATTGCCACTGGGGGGCACCGGTGTAACTGCTAAACTGCTTGCTGACTGAACACTGTACTGCATGATTGTAGTGGTTTTACTAATGCGTTAGTTCTAGTAGCTATGTTGACTATGACGTTACTAACGTTGTTAGCTAATATGGTGACAACAACGTAGGCTTTGTGAAGCGGTTAGCGGTTATGATATGAAGGTTTGACTTGGAAAGTGTTTTTTGCCTGGCCCCAGACAGCTGATGTGTTGTGCACTGAAGTCCACAGGCGAAGGGAAAATGTGAGAGCGTAGATGTGAGAAGGAATTATGTTACGAGCAGAATGTTCATGCTGTTTGTATGTGGCTGCTATGAAAGTGGCCTGTGTTAGCGTATGATCAGGGGTGTGTTCAATCCTCCGATTCTTTTGAAAAAAAATTCTTAAACAGAAGCAAACGGAACAAAACGGGGACAAACATACCTGAATTTGTCCAATATAAACTCGTTTTTCAACTGTTGGACTAATGATTACACCCTAGATCAGCTAGATGCAAGCAAGAATTTGCAAGGCCCTACTGAACGTGTCACTGTCTGTCACCTTGATTACTCCAATTTTTCTCTTACATTATCAACTTACATTCATAGGCTAGGTTGTAGCTAGCGACCTCATGATGGTTATAGGGAAAATGTGAGTATCATGTAGTAGCCTAAACCTATCGATGTTGCATTCAGCTGGGTGAATGGAATATGAATGATTGTCATCCAATATGCTGTAATAGAAATAAGGCCATGCTCATAAAAAAAAATAATAGTCCTCGACCGCCACTGATTGAACCACAACTGCTGTATTAATCTACTACATTAATATAACTGCAATCTACATATATCAATACAAAGTAATACCAATGTTACTCCCCTCAATTAAAATATTCTAACTGTACAAGTAATTGTGCTTATTTTCTAGCTATGTTCTATGTGCGGTTTATTATTTGCCTTCGGTTGAAAACAGAGCCATTTTCTCTCTGAGGTGCTTCTGCAACGCAGACTCTATCATATTGTAAATTAAATTTCAAGAAAGAAAGAACATGTGGATATCCTCCTCATCATCGTCAACGAAAAGCCCATCCAACATCAGGTATAAAGCCAGAAGTAAAGATATTAACTTTTTTAGCATTAGATTAGGAACACAACAGGGACTTGCATCCAGAAAACAAACATCCAGAAAACAAACATCCAGAAAACAAAGCGCAAACACATAAATATAAATGTCTAAGGAGAGGCTGAGACGTTAAGTGGCGAGACAGATGGAAATACCTACTGTTCCTCCCCTGCAGGGACACAGTTCCATGAACAGTTTCTCACAGCAACTGTGGATTTCATGTCAATAAAAGAGCCAAAATGACTTCCTGCTTACCGGATGAGAAACTCCAGCAAGCTCCTATCTAATTTGCCCTAACCTTCTCATTATCCCTGGGTCACAGTAATTGGCTATTTTCAGGGAAGTGACAGCGGTGGCCTTCTGGGGTGACACTCGGACGGAAGAAGAAGGGTCATAGGGAGCAGGTGTGGTAAAAAGGACAAGTGGCTGGGATTTAATTTGAAAGGGTCCTTATCTCATATCCTACACATCAAAACAGGAGCCTCATTGCCAATATTTCAGCAGTGCAGTGGTACTAGACTTTCTGATGAGACCAACTTAAGACAATGTTCCCATCACCACTGATTCCTAGCTGGTTACAATCCACACCGGTGCCAAAAAAATTGAGGAATTTTAGGTTCTCCTTATTTGGAAGCAAATCCCTTACATTTACATTTAACTATATACTATTTCACCTGTTGTGTTCACAGATGAGTGCAGATAAAGGACAGGAGGCTGCGACAGTCTGAAGTGGTTTCCTCTCCGTATCTCCTGCTGTTTACACAGGCATTCTGATCTTTTACCCACTAATTGGTCTTTCGACCAATCACATCAGATGTTCCGCATCAGATCTTTCTCAGAGCTGATCTGATTGGTCAAAAGACCAATTAGTGAACAAAAAGATCCGAATTGGTCTGCCTGTGTAAATGCAGCCGGAGATAGGGAGAGAAAACCACTTCAGACTGTTGAGATGTGCTGCCAATTAAAATAACCCAGTTCGGCAGATGGCTCCATTTCCTCAGTATTCACCTGAGTTGTGACTATTGGTATCTTTTCTTGACCAGAGACAAAACAGACAAAACACAACAGATAAATTATGCAATACATCAGATTTATTTGCATATCAGATTTCCACTTCTTAAAGATTTCTACTTGTAACTGTATTGCACTAGGGGTATCACAGTGTCATCTTAGCTGGTATAGTACAGTATCAATGGGGGACATAATATTAAGAAAAACTGAAATTTGACAGGTGCAAAGATACATTGGTTTTGTATCATCAAATGTGTCACAGAAGCTTTTTCAACAAAGTGTGGACAACATGATACAGTATTGCACATAAAGTTATTGGACAGGTAGCAGAACACATCATTTACAGCTAGACCACAACATGTTCTCCATCTCTTCATTTAAAGACTCAATCATTGACATTGTTACTGACACTTGTGGCGGCTTTGCGTGATGTATTGTTGTCTCTACCTTTTTGTCCTTTGTGCTGTTGGCCGTGCCCAACAATTATTGTACCATGTTTGTGCTGCTACCATGTTGAGCTGCTGCCATGTTGTGTTTCTACCGTGTTGTTGTCATGTTATGCTGCTATCATGCTGTGTTGTGTTGCTGCCATGCTGTGTTGTTGTCTTAGGTCTCTCTTTATGTAGTGTTGTGGTGTCTCTCTTTATGTAGTGTTGTGGTGTCTCTCTTTATGTAGTGTTGTGGTGTCTCTCTTTATGTAGTGTTGTGGTGTCTCTCCGTATGTAGTGTTGTGGTGTCTCTCTTTATGTAGTGTTGTGGTGTCTCTCTTTATGTAGTGTTGTGGTGTCTCTCTGTATGTAGTGTTGTGGTATCTCTCTTTATGTAGTGTTGTGGTGTCTCTCTTTATGTAGTGTTGTGGTGTCTCTTGTTGTGATGTGTGTTTTGTCCTACATTTTTATTTTTAATCCCGCCTCCGTCCCTACAGAAGGTGTTTCCCTCTTAGTAGGCCGTCATTGTAAATAAGAAGTTGTTCTTAACTGAAGTGCCTAGTTAAATTAAGGTTAAATAAAACAATCAAATAACAATGTTATACTCATAACTATATAATTCTGGCCATTGCACATTGCATTGTTCAACATAGTTTCACATATCAGCTGTAGTTCTACATCAGCATGCAAGTATTAGGCATCAAATACTGGCCAAGGTTCATTCAAGTCTAAACAACATAGGCTACCTGACATGACAGTAACGTCAAATCAAAACAATATTGAGCAAAATACTAAAATGCTGTATCAGTGGAGGAATTGGGACATAAACAAGTATATTTGAACTCACCTAAAATCATTTAATGGTTTGTAAATTGCAACAGAGAAGAGCCACTGTGACACAATCAATATAAGTATTTTCTGAACATCCATCTTGTTTCAAAGTCTCATATTTGCTCACTTTGTGTGGCTGCGGCAGCCCCGTAAAGTAGGAAAGATATTTTCGAAACAGAGGAAATCTGATCTGGGCAGATAAAGCCATAGCACCTCAATTCCCCTTCATGGAGAGAGGAAGGGTAGAGGAAGGTCTTGTGTTCTAGAACATCTGGATCATAGACTCCCTGGCCTTGCCCACTCCAACCCATTTGACTGGAGAAAAAAAAAAGTGAATTAAGAGCCATTGAAAAGTTTTAATGTATTGATATTGTTATTTTTAAAACAGCATGTAGGTCCTGAATTTGGATTAGAATACTTACTGGGTACGCCAACGTGGATCTCCACAAAGCGGATGTAATTCTGGGCTTTGACTGGCAGATCTTCCCACTTCCTACAGGCTGAGGTGTCACTCTTCCAGCCAGGCAGTTTCTCGTACTCCACCTCCACTTTCTGCAAGACGTCCATGTTAGCTGAGAAGACAGGGAGGAGACATGGGCCATACAGTCCATGGAGAAAGGTTTTGTGTAAAAAAATGTCCAAATTAATCTTATAAAGCCAACATCATCTTCTTTGTTTGTTTCATCACACACATTTATGAAGGAATATGTACACTACTAAATTCAGTCAATCTTACCTGGGAAATAGGGAATCTTTTTGCCATTGAGCATGTAAGAAACTCCCACTTTGATTTCATCCATCACATCAAGGATATCAAGTTTGGTTAACGCAAACCTGTGATTGAAAAACAAGGTACAAATGTAACATTTATCTCTCTTCTCTTGTCCCCCCCCCCCCCCAAGAAGATCCAGTAGGTGGCAATGTAGCCCAAATGTTCTATAAAAAAAACAGGACTGCACAATATTCGGGGCAGGGCAAACCCTGCTGTGACACTCACGCGGTGAAGCCATTGATCATGTTGGCGTAACGCAGGATGACCAGATCCAGCCAACCACAGCGTCTCTTCCTCCCTGTGGTCACGCCCACCTCATGGCCCCGCGTCTGCAGCAGTTCCCCAACCTCCTGTAGGAACGGATGACAGCAGAGAAGCTGGTCTGAGCCATCAGACCTTCAACTACTCTATTCTGTGTAGTCTTGAGTACTTTGAGTTTGAATTCTGACATGATGTTCTTCGCTCTATATCTCCCCTTATTTGAATTTAGTGTATCATGTTTGTGGTTTGACTCACATTGAGTTGTTCTGTGGGGAACGCCCCGATGCCCACTCTAGTGGTGTAGGCCTTCACCACCCCATACACATCGCCAATATTCAGAGGGGGGATGCCCAGTCCGGTACACACACCACCCACGGTGCAGTTTGATGATGTCACAAATGGGTATGTTCCTGGGAGACGAGAGCAACATTTTAAAGGGATGCATTTCTGATAGCCCCGTGGATGTGCACCAGACCATTTGCTAGCAAACTGTGTGGGGGAATGTCTTACTTTAAAAAGTCCTACTACTGTATATGTGGTTTATGTCAACAGGTGTAAACAAGAACTGTGTAGACCCAAATTGTTTAACCTATCTTAAGAAACCAAACACAAACCCATTCTAAGGAAACATACCATGCCTATGAACATACCATTACATTTAGTCATTGAGCAGGCACTCTTATCCAGAGCGACTTACTGTAGTGAGCACCATGACACCTGGGCTAACAGTGTTTACTCAGTCTATACACGTCTCATACGCTCATAGGGGAGTATAGTATTCCCTTACCAAAGTCAATGTCAAGCAGGGCAGCGTTCGCTCCCTCCACCAGAATCTTCTTAGGGGGTCCATTAATAGCATCGTACATGAAATAGACACCGTCTCGCACCATGGGTCTTATCCGCTCAGCATACTCCTATATGATTAGACAGGATAGCAAGATTAGGTTTCTTCCCACTATATGGATAGACGGATCATGAGAGCAGAGCTACTGTAATTCTCATCTGCTTGTCCGATGCTAAACTTAGACCTCACCCCATGACAGAGAGGATTTCATGGTTATTATGGGGTGATGATGATGAGTCATGAGTGTGTCCACTCCGTTACAATTCTGACATACTTTTTCTACTAGCTGAGGGGTATTTACCCCATTGCCATGTCAACACAAACATAAACAAACACATTAAAAAATCCACACTTCACGAAGCCCACCTTTAATTTCTTCAGCTGACCGTCAACATCTACCTCCAATGTGGGGAACATGGCCTGGTATTGATGAGCAAGGTTCTTGAACCTAGAACCAAGCCACCGTCAGAAGAACATGAATATAGTGTAGCAATTTGTCCATAATAAATGTTCCCATTGTCCAGAGAGCCAAATGCCAACTGGCGCTCCCCATAACCATCAGCCTCTGTGGGTGAAGGTGATGATGGTGAGACTTACCTCGTAGAAAAGTCTTTGAAATCAGCTAGAAGGTCACAGATACGCAGCCCCGTGCGTGAAGCTTTGCTGGAGTAGGTTGGTCCGATGCCTTTCTTTGTGGTTCCGATACTGTATGAAATAAATGAGGGATTACAAAACTATATCTGAGGAACATAAGCATTTCAACGCTACAGGAATTATTATTCTAATAAAACACTTAATCTGGTAACACTTTACTTCAAGCCTGCAGGTAACGCTTAATAACATGTTACAAGCATCGCATGCCTTGATAATGTATCATGATTTACGATACGTTTTACAATGCATTCTAAGTGCATCATAATGCATTACACCTGCAGGCTTTAGTAAACTGTTGTTTGAGTCCTGCAGAAGAAGGTGTCATTTCCTGTTCTTACTTTTTCCCTTCCTGTGCTTGTCTCTGTACTTCCTGGAGCCCGTCGACTGCCTGGTGGAAGTCAAACACTGTCCAAAGGGTAAACAGGTTATTTCACACCACGGACACATAAACATATGCCTGTCAACAGCAGAACATGCCATCGGAACATGTGAGCAACAAGTGAGACTATGGGATAAATGTCTTTCCATGTTCTAAAATGATCTGCAACAACTGTTTACCAGCACTGTAAAAAAGTAACCACATCTCATAGCTGGTGATCAATGTCAAACTGTTGTCACAACACAAACTAAATTAAATATTGCATTATAACTTACAGGAACCATAAAAAGTGCTACATAAATCAATCAGCAATTGATTGGTGGGCAATCAACAATAATCAATTCTATCCTATCAGACCACATCTGTTACTCTCAACAACTGTGTTTGTTTTATCTGTTTTTAGCGTTATCTGAACTACATGCCCTCTCTTCTAAATGCAGCCTGTTTTCAAGTAAGAGTGTTAGTTACCAATGTGGGCCCTGTCTGAGATTATCAGTCTCTTCTCCCAGTCTTTAAGGCCTGTAGGTAGGAAACATAAAACAGTTAGGCAAAATCCCTCTGTCCTCTCATCTGCTGTTGCTTTCTGAATAGATTACCAACATTCTTACCAACAAACTACAGGCCAATAACTCTACCTCATGTTGATATCAAAATGTTCCCACCTTTCTTTTCATTTTTTTCTGCTTCTTCAAACAAGCCTGGCAGATGAATGACAACACCATTGCCTGCAGAGACAGAAGGGGTGTTCTATGTAAGAATACACAGTGGGCTATGATTTGATGGTAGGCCTACGTCTAACTGGCAAACCAAAGAGCCGAGTGACTGGTCAGTGCAAGCTGCTGATGACAGGGAATAGGGATGCTCACCGATCACAGAAAGAGCTTTGGAGTTGATGATCCCGCTGGGGAGGAGGTGGAAGTCGTATTCCTTCCCATCCACGACCACCGTGTGACCTGCATTGTTACCGCCCTGTGGTCAGAGGAGCAGAGAGGGCTGTCAGGAACGCGATAAGTGTATGGGTTAGTTTATCTCATCCAACAAGTCTCACTGTCTGCAGATACAGTAGACTGGCTGGTCACACTATAACATGCCTGCGAGGTGCCTGGGGAAATACAGAAGGTGTTCCCACATCGAACTAACCTCAGTCTGCTGTACTAGAGTAGCAGCAACAGCAGTCGGAGTAGTATGCCCTTCTCATGTATCCATGCTTCCCCAGGCATGTAACTCCTCTTTGTCCCCTGGGCCTGGCAGGCACACAGGAGGAAGAGGGGCATCCCAAACTGGCACTCTCTTATATGTGCAACCAGGGACAAATAGCTCCTTAGCAGTAAACTAGTGACAAGCCCAAACTCTTTCTTGGCACAAAGGAGACAGTCCACTATTTTATTTTGCTTGTTGAATGATGCATAGGTGGAGACAGAAATGAGGCTATTTGAATACTCTTTGAGGGCTTAGTTTAAATATGACCTATGAGGACCTTATATCATTGTCCTAAAAGTGATGTGTATGTTTTTACTTCCAGTATCTCTGCAGCTGCATTTTACTCCAGTTCTTCTGCAGGGACTTCTCTTACATCTCCACCAGTGGGACCACAGATTTATCAAATCAAATTGTATTTGTCACCTGCTCCGTATACACCAGGTTTAGACTTTACCATGAAATGCTTACTTACAAGCCCTTAACAATTGTCAGTATCTGGCCATAGAGAGGCCTATTGCTTCTCTATGTAGCTATGGTCAGAGTCTGACAGGTCTATTATTTCTGTTTCTGTGTGGTGTTTTGTGTTGGATCCCTAATTAGAGGCACCTGCACTGCATTGTCTCTAATTAGGGATCCTACATATGTTTGTATGTTTCACACCTTTGTGTGGGTCGTTAATTCTCCAGTCACGACAAGTAAGTGTGTTCACAGTTGGAATTATATATATATATATATATATATATATATATATATATATATATATATATATATTTATGTGTAATTTATTGTTTTGTATAGTTCGGCTCAAGTTTATTTTATTATTTTAATAAACAATGTCGGACTATTACTGCGTTGCGCCTTGGTTTCTCTACGCAGTTCAAGAAATAGAGTTAGAAAATGTTTACTAAATAAACTAAAGTAAAAAATTAAATAAAAAGTAACACAATAAAATAACAATAACCAGACTATATACAGGGGGTACAGGTTAGAGGCTATATACAGGGGGTACAGGTTAGAGGCTATATAAAGGGGGTACAGGTTAGAGGCTATATACAGGGGGTACAGGTTAGAGGCTATATACAGGGGGTACAGGTTAGAGGCTATATACAGGGGGTACAGGTTAGAGGCTATATACAGGGGGTACAGGTTAGAGGCTATATACAGGGGGTACAGGTTAGTCGAGGTAATTTGGGGCTTTTAATTAATTGTTCAGCAGTCTTATGTTTTGGCACTAGAAGCTGTTAAGGAGCCTTTCGGACCTAGACTTGGCGCTCCGGTACCGCTTACCGTGCGGTAACAGAGAGAACAGTCTATGACTTGGATGACTGGAGTGTTTGGCAATTTTTTGGGCCTTCCTCTGGTATATACAGTGGCAAGAAAAAGATTGTGAACCCTTTGGAATTACCTGGATTTCTGCATGAATTAGTCATCAAATTGTATCTGATGTTCATTTAGGTCACAACAATAGACAAACAGTGTGCTTAAACTAATAACACACAAATTGTTGTATTTTTCTTGTCTATATTGAATGCATAATTTAAACATTCACAGTGTAGGTTGGAAAAAGTATGTGAACCCCTAGGCTAATGACTTCTCCAAAAGCTAATTGGAGTCAGGAGTCAGCTAACCTGGAGTCCAATCAATGTGACGAGATTGGAGATTTTGGTTAGAGCTGCCCTGCCCTATAAAAAACACTCACAAAATGTCAGTTTGCTATTCACAAGAAGCATTGTGAACCATGCCTCGAACAAAAGAGATCTCAGAAGACATAAGAATTGTTGACTTGCATAAAGCTGGAAAGCTACAAAAGTATCTCTAAAAGCCTTGATGTTCATCAGTCCACTGTAAGACAAATTGTCTATAAATGGAGAAAGTTCAGCACTGTTGCTACTCTCCCTAGGAGTGGCCGTCCTGCAAAGGTGACTGCAAGAGCACAGCGCAGAATGCTCATTGATGTTAAGAAGAATCCTAGAGTGTCAGCTAAAGACCTACAGAAATCATAAGAGATGTTAGCTAAGTCTTTAACATTTACGTTAAACACTAAACAAGAATGGTGTTCATGGGAGGACACCACGGAAGAAGCCACTGCTGTCCAAAAGAAACATTGCTGCACGTCTGAAGTTCGCAAAAGAGCACATGGATGTTCCACAGGGCGACTGGCAAAATATTCTGTGGAAAGATTAAACTAAATTTGAGTTGTTTGGAAGGAACACGCAACACTGTGTGGAGAAAAAAAGGCACAGCACACCAACATCAAAACCTCATCCCAACTGTAAAGTATGGTGGAGGGAGTATCATGGTTTGGGGCTGCTTTGCTGCCTCAGGGCCTGGACAGCTTGCTATCATCGACAGAAAGATGAATTCCCAAGTTTATCAAGACATTTTGCAGGAGAATGTAAGGCTATCTGTCCGCCAATTGAAGCTCAACAGACGTTGGGTGATGCAACAGGACAACGACCCTAAACACAGAAGTAAATCAACAACCGAATGGCTTCAACAGAAGAAAATATGCCTTCTGGAGTGAACCTAGTCAGAGTCCTGACCTCCCGATTGAGATGCTGTGGCATGACCTCAAAAGAGCGGCTCTCACCAGACATCCCAAGAATATTGCTGAACTGAAACAGTTTTGTAAAGAGGAATGGTCCAAAATTCCTTCTGACCGTTGTGCTGGTCTAATACGCAACTACAGAAAACATTTGGTTGAGTTTATTGCTGCCAAAGAAGGGTAAATCCCAGGGTTCACATACTTTTCCCACCCTGCACTGTCAATAAAGATATGAAAACATAATTGTTTGTGTGTTATTAGTTTAAGCAGACTGTTCTTCTATTGTTGTGACTTAGATGAAGATCAGATCAAATTTTATGAACTATTTATTCAGAAATCCAGGTAATTCCAAAGGGTTCACATACTTTTTTGTATAATAATTTTAATTGAAAAACTCGACATGTTGAATGAAGTGTTCATAAACCATGTGCCATGGAATCGGTACATTGAAAATCTCTTCACAATTTATTTAAAAAAAAAAAAAAAAAAATACACACTACCCTTTGTAGCGCCTTATGGTCAGATGCCGAGTGTGTCGTGCCTTCTTCGCGACTGTCTTGGTGTGTTTGGACCATGATAGTTTGTGTGGGTTTTGGGCATTGAAAATGCTCAAATCGGCTACATGGAGCGTGATCCGGGACAGCTGGTGCTCTCATGCATGCTTCAGGGTTGCTTGCCTCGAAGCGAGCGTAAAATGCATATAGCTCGTCTGGTAGGCTCGCATCACTGGGCAGCTCGCAGCTGGGTTTACCAATACCAGTCTCAATCCCTTCCTTACTCAATGCCAAAGAGAACTAAATGTGCAAATGCTAACACTTTTTATTGCCAATCACAGTAAATAAACCTTAAGACATCTCTGTCATCAGCAGAAGCTTCATATAGATTCACCCTCCCGAGTGGTGCAGCGGTCTAAGGCACTGCATCTCAGTGGTAGAGAGGTCACTACAGACCCTGGTTCGATTCCAGGCTGTATTACAATCCGGCCGCGATTTGGAGTCCCATAGGGCGGTGCACAATTGGCCCAGCATCGCCGTCATTGTCAATAATAATCTTTACAATATTAGTGAGACATGCAAACAAAAGTTCGATCATTTTGACATATTCAATAAGGAATCATTTCAGAGGAATGTACAATTTGGAACCTTGAGGTTTAGCACATGTTGCACATAGTTCAGTGACATACCTTTACTTTTCCCAAATTCCTCTTTGATTACATTATGCACTAAAACAGGCTTATCTACACAGACACCGTCCTCAGAATGATAGCGTGAGTGACCTTGGGACCTTAGGACACTGCTGCCCATTGTCACAGCCCAGCACTCTCAGTTAGGATAATTGAACACCACTCTTTAAAAATGCCATGGTTTTCTTTATTGGATTGAGAATATTTCGGCCTCCATCTTTTGGAGGTTTGTGGCGACAGTGCCGACAAGAACATAAACATTTATTTTGTGTATCTCTGACTTCCTGTATTGTATTATAATTTGAAAAAGTGTTCTCTTAACTTCCTAAGCATCTCAAGATAGTCAAGATACATTTGGATGGAAATGGGATTCCAGAGGGAGAGACAGTATTTTTCCGTTGCAGTAACTCTTGTGTGATCAAATGTAAAAAAAAAAATGCTAAAGCTTCTTAAGTTGATTCTTGATTTTACCATATTTTATATAAAAACATTACATGATCAGTGAATACCATGCTAGTCGACATGACAACCTATGTCTATGTCACTTAGCATAACTATTACATGGATGAGATACAGTGTGTATTCAGTCCGCCATGGTGGGCTAGAGTTGCATAAAAGGAATGTAGACCTAATGTAAGCTGTTTCCCAAAGAGGGGATCAGCATCCACTGGGGAGCCACTGAAATAAATGGGTTCAAACAGTTAGAGGCTTGTGGTCCATTCACTGAAGGATAGGCTAACAGGGCGCTAACATTTTTTTCAAATTCTTCAAACAGTTAGATGGCTATGCTCAAATCGCACTATTACTCCAATAAATCCGTAACATGTCCCCTTTTAGTAAATCACAGTTGGTAGGTCTACCACTACTCTGTTGACCTGTGCTGTTGCGCGCCTCACTGCGCATTGACATTTATCAGGCCATAGAACTGAGGAAAATGAGGCATGCCACTGACGTCGCTGAGACGTGAGACATTTACAACTTGGGCTGTCTGGAACAAAGTATAGCACACTGTGGCACTGGCATCACTGGCCCCCCCGAGCCCATACTGTAATAGAGCTTGCATAGATACGCTATGTACATCAACACAGCTCCAAACTTCTGTTGAGCCGGGTTCTTGTTTCAACATTCGGGAATTTGCTTGTATTTATTAACGCAGAGGGTCCTTCAACCCAACATTATACGGTGCCGTGCTGAAATAGTGAATGCCCAATCTGTTTTCTTTCATGCGCCTGGAAACAAAGTTAACTATCGCGCTAGGACTCCTGACTCTGCACATTGAATCAATATATACATGTGTCACAATGGCACATACTGGTCACTGTGTGACATTGCTCACAGAAACAAATATACTAAGCCGCTGGAATTGTTAACCGGTGCGTAAAGCAATTTGGGTCAAAATAAAAAGCAAAGGTTTGGAGAGAGCCTTTGCGCAAAATTATCTTGCAAGTGCAACTTCTCCAAAAGAAAAAAATGCATAATAAGAAGGGGGAAAAAAGTAGTGCATTTCAATCTTATTTCCTCACCTGGCATCTGCAAATGATGTCCGACTCTGTCGCCAACAAGTCGACCACTTTTCCCTTCCCTTCATCGCCCCATTGTGCACCAAGTACAACTGTCAACTTGTTCCCTGTGTCGTTACGGGGTCGCTTACGCCCTGCTCCTGGGTTTGTGTTACAAGCTTTGTGAGACATGTTTAGCCTACACTAGTGCACTGAGCGCAGTAGAAACGACAACTCGTAGGCCAATGTGATGGAAAAAATACCCACTAGAGTCTGGTGTAACCAAATACGGGTTATCCGCCTGTTGATGTCAGAGCAGAGTAGACCCGTGCACGTTATACTACACATGATCTCTTGTCTAGTTTTACGGTCAGACCCTTTATCACTCAGTTTCAGGAGTTAGGCTACCACGCAAGCGAGAGCAAATGAGAATTCATATAGTGTAACCGTGTTTTTTGTGTGCATTTTGAGTGACTCATTCTCCGCGCAAGTCTCGTTTGGTTAAGACTACTTGTGCGCTGTGTTGGACCAACGTACGCAATATGCAATACTTTTAACTGTGAGCATTACTGTGCCTATTTCACACAAATACAGGACAACCTAATATGGGGTGTTTAAAAGCAAAAAGCATCATTTTATTGTATTTTCTAATAGCCTACATTCCATTTCTGATTATCAAAGCTATTTGCAATGCAGATAATTGTGCTTGTGTGAATGCAGAGAGTGTAACAAGAAACAATACCTGATACTGAAGGAGACTTGAAGCGCATTATATCACTTCAACCTTGTGTCTGAAAACAGGTGAGATTATTATGCTCAATATGCTTAATTGATCATGAACCAATATCCTTACTCCTACTATGATTGGCTGTAGGCTAAAGAGACCCTGTATTTGTACAGCCACACTGTAGACATTTGTCTCAGTATCAAATTGAAACATTCTAAACATAGAAATGTTGATTTTATTCAAATAATGTATCATATTTCAATGAAATTGTGTCCAATACATTGAAGGTCCATGATGAAAGTGTAAAGTGCAAATGATCCCATCATCATGCAGTGGTTGGTTGCCAAGCCGTTTCTATGATACCGTTGCCACATGTCCTTTTTATTGATGTAGTAAATAATACAGACCCCTCTATAGGGGTGCAGTAAGGCAGGTCTCCATAAAAAAAAAAGTAGGTAGGTAGGCCTACTCCTTTTGAAACAGAGAGATAAACATGGCTGATATCGATATTTGTAAGTACAGTATAATAATGTATGTTACGCAATAGAATACGTTTAGCAGAGCCAAAACAGAGCACAGGAAGATGGAGTCAAAGTTTATTTTTGCCTTTGGGCTCCTCCCTCTTCTTTCATCCACCTAGAAATATAGATAATAGAAATCAGTGTCGTTGCATACACAACACAGCTATAGCATTTAATTTGACCTACAAGGAGACAGTTGAGAACCTTTGCTCCCATTGTGATTGTCTGTCTTCTGTCACCTAAAGTCATGCATTATAATATAATAAAAAAACGATTGTATATTTTTCATAACTTTTTGGGGGGTCAGCAGGTACCCAACATAACAGGAGGTGGTGTGTTCGACTGCCTGTCTGCATTCCTGCTTTCTGTAACTGTTTACTTATCTGTGGAATATGGACATAAGCTCAGAACCACTTGTGTTTCAAACGTGGTCCTGTTTTATCAGCTGCTGTGCTGAACAATGGACAGTTAATTACCTCTGTCAAATGGCTGTAGCTAAAAGTTATGTGTACTTGTATATTTCTTTGCAATAAAGATGCCACAATATTACACATTTACAACAGGCCCATACCTAAAAATACATACAGCCTAATGATACAGTGCCTTTGGAAAGTTTTTCAAAGGCAGGGACTTGGAGACTAGTCAGGATCTGATGCTGCCCCAGTCTGATGAAAACCTGCTCTAGAGCGCTCAGGACCCTCCGACTGGGGCTAAGGTTCACCTTCCAACAGGACAATGACCCTAAGTACACAGCCAAGCCAACGCAGGAGTGGCTTCAGGACAAGTCTCTGAATGTCCTCGAGTGGCCCATCAAGGCAAAGAGTGGCTACTTTGAGGAATCTAAAATAGATGTTGATTTGTTTAACACTTTTTTGGTTACTACATGATTCCATTTGGGTTATTTCATAGTTTTGATGTCTTCACTTTTATTCTACAATGTAAAAAAGTGCAAATAAAGAAAAACCCTTGAATGAGTAATATTCCAAACTTTTGGCCCCCAGTGTACATTATGTTAATAGCAGGACACTGTAAAGTTCATCATCCCTCTGAAGAGTATGAATTAGGCTGTTTGAGAAGGTAACCTGCCTACACGTTGTTGGGAGTACAATAGACCAACATAGCAATAAAGCACCTCAGGGGTTTGTGGTATATGTCCAATATACCACGGCTAAAGGCTGTATCCAGGCGCTCCGCGTTGCGTTGTGTCTAAGAACAGCCCTTAGCCGTGGTATACTGGCCATATACCACACCCCCTCGCACCTTATTGCTTAATTATACAACATTATAATACAGCAAAACAAAACAAAAAGTAAAGTAAAAGTACAAAATAATGACAAATGGCAAGAGAAATAGTGTAATTATTTAATAGTAAGAGCAATTTTCCAGAGGGAAACGAATAACCAGAAACCCATTTAAGCCAATGTTATTTTATTTAGTTAGAAAAGTGATGCAACACCAAATCCCCCTGCGGGGGGAAGTTCATGTCTGAATAACTATGTTCTATTTATGCTTAAAGCATGAGTTAACACATATTTGAACATTTATATATACAGTGCCTTCAGAAAGTATTCACACCTCGACTTCACACACACACACACACACACAAAGTGGAATGATGTTTTCAGAAATGAAATGTCTTCAGTATTCAACCCCTTCAATATACTGAACAAAAAATGTAAAATGCAACAATTTATAAAATGTTACAGTGTTACAGTTCATAAGGCAATCAGTCAATTTAAATAAATTAATTAGGCCCTAATCTATGGCTGTGCCTGGGAGGGCAGCCAATCAGAATGATTCCCCCCCCCAAAAATGGCTTTATTACAGACAGAATTACTCCAGTTTCATCAGGTGTTTGGGGGGCTAGGCTCAGACGATCCTGCACGTGAAGAAGCCGGATGTGGCGGTTCTAGGCTGGCGTGGTTACAAGTAGTCTGCGGTTGTGAGGCCGGTTGGATGTACTGCCAAATTCTCTAAAATGACGTTGGAGGCAGCTTACGGCAGAGAAATGAACATTAAATTCTCTGGCAACAGCTCTGGTGGACATTCTTGCAGTCAGCATGTCAATTGAACGCTCCCTCAATCTGTCACATTGTGTTGTGTGACAAAACTGCACATTTTAGAGTGGCCTTTTGTCCCCATGCTGTTTAATCAGCTTCTTGATATGCCACACCTCTCAGGTGGATGGATTATCTTAGCAAAGGAGAAATGCTCACTAACAGGGATGTAAAATCATATTTTTTTTGAGAAAAATATGATTTTTTAAAATCATAATACGTTCTATGGCCACGTTCTATGTGCAATAAGTGTTTAAGATGGTTTTAGAATGGCTACATCATCTCTGTACGCCACACATACATATAAGTGTAAGGTCCCTCATTTAAGCAGTGAATTTCACAGATTCAACCACAAAGACGGGCATCTATTCGTAGATTTGTAAAAATAAAACGAGACATTGAATATCCCTTTGAGCATGGTGAAGATATTAATTACACTTTGGATGGCGTATCAATGCACCCAGTCACTACAAAGACACGTGTCCTTCCTAACTCCGATGCCGGAGAGGAACGAACCCATGCAGGGATTTCACCATGAGTCCAAAGGTGACTTTAAAACAGTTTAAGAGTTTAATGTCTGATGGGAGAAAATTGAGAATGGCTCAACAATTGTAGTTACTCCACAATGCTAATCTAAATTGACAGAGCGAAAAGGAAGCCTGTAAAGAATAAAAATATCCCTAAACATGCATCCTGTTTGCAACAAGGCACTAAAGTAATACTGCTCCAAAAAATAAATTTGCAAAGCAAGTAACTCACATGTTTGGGGCAAATACAATACATAACTGAGTACCACTCTCCATATTTCAAGCATAGTGGTGACTGCATCATGTTATGGGTATGCTTGCAATCATTAAGTACTGAGGAGTTTTACAGGATAAAAAAAAAAGAAATGGAATGGAGCTAAGCACAGGCAAAATCCTAAACTTCTTCCGTTTAAGAATGATGGAGGCCACTGTGTTCTTGACCTTCAATGCTGCATTCTTGATACACCATTAGAAATAAGAGTTCCAAAAGGGTTCCTCAGCTGTCCCCATAAGAGAACCCTTTTCGGTTCCATGTAGAACCCTCTGGGTAAAGGGTTCTACGTGGAACCCAATAAGGTACTATCTGGAACCGAAAAGGGTTCCTCGAAGGGTTCTCCTATGGGGACAGCCAAAGAAACGTTTTAGGTTCTACATAGCTTTCTTCTAAGACGATTCCCTCGACCTCATGGCTTGGTTTTTGCTCAGACATACACTGTCAACTGTGGGACTTTATATAGACAGGTGTGTGCCTTTCCAAATCATGTCCAATCAATTGAATTTACCACAGGTGGACTCCAATCAAGTTGTAGAAACATCTCAAGGATGATTAATGGAAACAGGATGCACCTGAGCTCAATTTCGAGTCTCATTTTCGAGTCTCATAGCAAAGGGTCTGAATACTTATGTAAATAAGGTATTTTTGTTTATTTTTAATACATTTGCAAAAATATCTAAAAAACTGTTTTTGCTTTGTCATTATGGGGTATTGTGTGTAGATTGATAAAAAAAAAAAAAAAAAAAAGTGTTGAATCAATTTTAGATTAAGGCTGTAACATAAAATGCGGAAAAAGTCAAGGCGTCTGAATACTTTCCGAATGCACTGTATATTGTTGGTTAATATAGTCTGTGAGCATAGGATATTACAGGTCTTCAGGTCCCGTTGACAGGATAGTCTAAAACTGAGTTTAGGTTTGTTCATTCGACAATAGAACAGAGGGTAGAGGCATTTTATTTACTCGCCGACGTAGTTCCAGCAGAGTTCCAAGTCGGCCTCGATATCAATGTATTTTCCACTTCTGAGTGTCGGGTGATTAGGGCCTGGTCCCGGGTGAGCAGTACGTACTGCGCGGACGAGTCATTGAAGTAGAATTCTTCATCCAGTTCGAGGTTAACGATGGCTGTTCTGATGTCCAGAAGCGCTTTTCAGTCAAAGGAAACATTATGTAAAAACTAAATTAATATAAGCTAAAACAAAAATACACCAAATAGCATAATTGGTCAGGAACATACATTGCAGCGCCATTCTCAATTTCGGTCAGCCCATATAACTCCTCTATTTTAAAAAATAATTAAGACTGCGTGCATTGTCAGAAGGATAGTTATGTATCAAACAGGGAAAGATTCTTAGGCAAACAACCCGCGCATTAATTGAGAGTCAGGGGAACTACTGTTCTGTGGTGTGGGGAAATGCTTAAAGTGCGATAACAAGGCCCCAGATTGCACAGAACAAAGCGGCGATATGATTATTCTGTTGTAGTCATGCACAATGTTCATCAATCAACAAACAAATAATACAAAAAGAAATGCTCACTTTATTTATTTATTTATTTATTTATAACAGCCAAAATCCATTCACTCCAGGATTCAGTTGGTTAGACATACATTCAAGTCAATACAGAGAATGATATCCACCATCCATGTCTTACACTGGCAGAGAAATAAGCAAAATAACATTTAGATTCAGAGCAATAAAAACCTTTCAATGAATACATTCAAGCAATACTTTAAGACCACTTGAAAATAAATTGTGATGTTGTGCACCACTATGATAGGACTGACTCTTTTCAGACCATCATTAGTTCATTTTTCTTATTTACTTTTGCATATAGTTTTTTTCATATTTCTCAATGTATTATGGTCTGTTTGTAACAGCCTGTTATTTGTGAAAATGTGATTGTTAAGGACTCTTGGAAGATTAATCCAAAAGAAATCCTAATCAAATCTAAATCAACCAAGGAAAGTGCATTTAAAAAGTGCATTGAGAGAACTGTTTTACACCCATTATATCCTGTGTATGAGGCAAATAAACTTCTAAACTTTAGTCAGAGCCACAGTTGCTCGCTCTGGGCTCTCTGCACACTGGCTGTTAGAAGAGATCCATTATCTGGGCTCTCTGCACACTGGCTGTTAGAAGAGATCCATTATCTGGGCTCTCTGCACACTGGCTGTTAGAAGAGATCCATTATCTGGGCTCTCTGCACACTGGCTGTTAGAAGAGATCCTTTATCTGGGCTCTCTGCACACTGGCTGTTAGAAGAGATCCTTTATCTGGGCTCTCTGCACACTGGCTGTTAGAAGAGATCCTTTATCTGGGCTCTCTGCACACTGGCTGTTAGAAGAGATCCTTTAGACCCCACACTTAACCTGAAGTGACAGATTTATAGAACACTAACAAACTGCTTTCTTGACATGTTCCTCATAAACAAAAAAAGAAAAGGAGAACAGTCCGGTAAAAATCAGTAGTAAGTCGGTCTTAACATCAAAAGCAACATTTGTTTTTTGTTTGGCTTGTTTTTAGTTTGACACAAAATATAAAATCCACAAAAAGTTACTCAAACCAAGTGAATCAACAACAACCCTGACATGACCTACAAAAACAACAGGCCCAGATCTGATCTCTGTGTGTGTGTTGGCTGAGTTCGGCTGAGGTCCCAAAATGTTCAGTGAGTTGGTATGCGTTCCGTCAGGCGCGAGGGGTATCACATCTCCCATCATAAGGGCACCTCATGTACTAGGGGGATCCAATGATGGCAAGCCTATGAATCTCCAACCACCTAGTGCTAGCTGACAGACAATATACAACCACCAAAAAGCCCCTGGAAGTCAACCATAAAGCACCAACAAGCAGCCAGACATGTTAACCACACCATATACCTCAGACATGGAAGAGAGCTCAAGCAGGAACAGTAACTGCAAGTAGCTTCAGAAAGGTCACTGAGGACAAGGGAGGGACGTGCAAGATCACCAAGCCGCAGAGTGGACAGAATACCAGCGAAACAGGACCTTTAAATCACCAAGGATCTGGTGAGATCCATGCAAGCTTAGTGGCTGGTGTTTGTGATCGCTGGTGTTTCTGGGATTCTGGGTAATAACCTACCTTATTGTAACACACACACCTTTTTAAGTTTAGTGTGGCCTTTTCCTTTGCGCATGGCTGTTTTTAGGGAATTAAAAGACATGTTTTTCTTACAGGCCTAAAAAAAACAAACAATCAAGATATGCTCCCAAAAATGGTTCATTTTCTATCGAGATAAGGTTGGTTTTGAAGACATTACCTTTGGTATAGCTCTTAGTATTCCCCTGTTTCTTAACCCCCTCCACCTCTGGGGATTCCTCCTTGAGCTGGTGGTCAGTAGAGGAATCCATCCCAGGGTTGAGGTCCTCACTCTGGATGTGATCCTTGGTATGGAGGTCTGAGGGGCCTGAGGTTTTGGGTGAACTCGTTTGGAGCCAGGGGTCTGTGGGGAGGCCGGAGGAGGACTCTCCTACGACCGGATCGACGTCTTGTTGTCCTAGGTCATTGGGGGATGTCACCTTTTCAACTTCATATTTGGCATGTATAGCCGGTGTTCCCTTAGGCTTTGTGCCCTGTTCTAAGGGAGAAGAGAAAGGAATACGATTGATTAAAGATACTAACATACCTCTTCTACATTCAACCCTTTCACATCTACAAGTGCCTAGGGGTTAGAGGCAAGGGAGTGTTACTGGCAGGGCTGTGATGATACCAGTATCACAATATGTTTTCCATGGCAAAAATGAAAACACGAAGTGTAAAAGGACTCTATGGTCCTTTAAAAACATGCTTTATGTAAAATATTCTGTGCTATTGGTTGGAAAATAAATACATTTGACTTCCAACATTAGTATCGCGATACTGGTATCGTCCCGGCCCTAGTTACTGGACAGGGCCTTAGTAATATACTGTATTTCAAACAAGCCTGGGCAGCAGCAGAATCAATGGCCGGTCCTATCATGCTCACCACCAGGCTGACTGCTGTCTTCTTTCTTGTCTGCAGACGGCAGGCTGGTTCTGTCAGCCTGGTGCTTGGTCTTCCTCAGCGCATAGCCCTTCCTGATGTCAGACAGCAGGTGGTCAATGATGCAGCCCTCCTCCTTGACTGGGGGAGCTTTACGAACTGGGGGTGAGAGAGAGGGTGAATCTCAAAACAGTCCACTCTTGACACATGCAATGTTCTGGTAGTGTGTTTGAATTTGGACTGGTGAACTGCACTTATCAAATGTGCACTTATCAGGTGTCGACTGTCCTCAAAAGGTGACATCATTTACTAGTCTCCTTACCTTAATCTGCACTGAGCGATGAAAGGCTGGATAGTTAAAAGCAATGAAAGTCTTGTGAGCAATGCTTTCACCTTCCCAGTTCTTCTAGATCAGTGCAGATGAATGAGGAGACAAGGAAAAGGGATCTTCTGAAGAGTATCAAGACAGTCAGGTAGAAACCCTTTCAGAAGCAGCACATGATCCGTCTGATGTTAGTAATGGGACACTTGAGTCGTGACTAGTCACCAGGGAATAGAGCTCTGCTACACGATACCGGTGGGCCCCGACATTATCGGGTCAGGGCCGGGTAGGGCCTGTTTTTTTTATCTATAACTAGGGTACGGGTAGGGCTCAGGTATCACTAAATTGATCATTAACATTTTTAAGCCCAGCCATTGTCTCATGCTCTGCTGCACAGTACATATCATGGTGTCAGAAGTGCTTCAATGTCGTCAAAATAATGTTCCTTGAGTTGTCTGAGTTGAGTGATGAAAGTAGCTAGTTCACAGCCAACTGCTCTCCATCTCATCATTGAGCAGAACAGCGAGCAGAGGTGTTGCTATGGATACTCACACAAGCAGAGCCATGCACAGAACGCATGCAACACAGGGACAAAGACTAGCAGCTATTGGCTACTAACGGAGGAAGTTCTTTCGTATTCAGGCAGGGCCGGGACGAAAAATTTGGCAGAAGCAATCGGACCTGGGTAGGGTGGGGCCTGAACATCGTAGGCATTGGTAGGGCTTAAAATTAATGCCCATGCAGGGCTTTACCAGGGACGGCCCATGAGGTAACACTGCTATTTACCAGGGACGGCCCACGAGGTAAAACTGCTATTTACCATGAGGTAACACTGCTATTTGGAGTGTTGGCTGACGGTTACTCACTTATCTTCCTGTTCTCCCCTCTCGGTCTCTTGGAATCCTCCTCTTCCTGCTGTTTCTTCCTCTTCTCAGCCTTAATGGCTTGCTCTCGGCGGGTCCGATTGTCCTAGGATGAAAAAAGAAGCACGAGACACAGTAGCACAGGTGTCCACTGTCACGACGTTGCCCTTTTCCGAATGGGCGGTTATTAGAGTGTATATGATTTTGTGTTTACGTTAGCATAGCTTCATCCAGGTCTATAAGCCTTTGTCTCTCTTCCCTCTCATTCCACTCCAACCCCTCCCCCTTTGTGTAAGTAGCCATCATATCGGAAAAGCCCAATAAGGACTTTTCATGACATGATGCTAACCTGTGTAATCTAATGTGTGTGTATACACATGTAATTCTGTAGCTTGTAAATAAATCATTAAGACAATTTATGTATGCCGACTCAACATGTGAGCTAGGATTCGTGCATATTTTGATATTATGCTCATCAGAATGAGACTGATAATGAGGTAACGATTAAATAATTTACTGCTATTTGATATAAGATCTTCAGATATTTAAGAGTTTTTATTCGGAAGACAGCAGCTCATTAAAAAACACTTCCTTGGTGCCCCAGGTTATTAATTAGTTAATTGTTGCCAGATTTAATTAAATCACGTCATCAATTAAATGTTAAGTAATACATTTTATAAAATAGCAGGTCTCACATTTAATCAAAGCCAACGTTATGACGCCACAATGCAAATGTGAAACCATAGCAATGTGGTATTTAATCTCTAAACAAAACTGGGGGACCTATACAGTCAAAAGTTATGGCCCAGTTATGGGAAGAATGCTTGAATTAATGGTTTTATATAGGACGCAAAGTGTTGTTAAGCTGAAGTAGGTCCATTAGTTATTTGTTTCTCTCACCTTGAGAGCTTTGATGAAGAGTCCCCTGAAGGAATGTAAAGTACCGAACAACTCCTCCAGGGAGAGACGGGATGAGTCCTCGCACAGATACTGTGCCAGATCCTTCTTCTTCCTGTCAATGGAGGCAAACCTCGCCTCCAGCTCACTGCAGGCCTCCTGGCTTCCCTAGAGTAGACAGCCAATTCAGGGGGATTTATTTAGTTATGATCTGCCAACCAACCCGATGGCATGCTAATCTGTGAAACTACAAAGTCCCCTGCTCTCTGGTGGTGAGGAGAGGTATGGCAACCCACCTGTATGGCAGTGAGATACTGCTCCTTAATGGCCTCCACAGAGGAGGAAGCCACCTTCTTCTCAGAATCTTTCAACCGCTTGATGAGCGAGCTTGCCTCTGACTGGATAGAATCCAGATTTACACTGTGGAAGTAAATGTATAAACTTGGTAAGATTAGCATAGCCTCCTGTGTCAAGTATTGATTACTCTACAATGTTTAGACACCACTGAAGAATTACAACAGTTGTATACAGCTTTTGTCACCCATTACCCAGCAGCCTTCTCACAGATCTCTAGATCATCTGGAAGGTTCAACAGGTCATCATGGTTCTGCTCAGCCTCTTCTAGAATGTGGTGGAGCAGCGTGATGCGACTTTTATTGGCCTTGGTTTCAGTGAGTTTCAACAGTGCGCTGATCTTGAAGCCCTCAGCGTTACCAGTGTGGCTTCCCTGTAGAACAGAGTTAGACAGACCAGCGTCAGGGCTCCACGTTGTGAGACCAGACCTTTTTTGTGTTTGGTTATATACATACAGTTGACGTCGGTTAGGACATCAACTTTGTGCATGACAAGTAATTCTTCCAAAAATTGTTTAGACAGATTATTTCACTTTTCAATGGGTCAGACGTTTACATACACTAAGTTGACTGGGCCTTTAAACAGCTTGGAAAATTCCAGAAAATGATGTCATGGCTTCTGATAGGCTAATTGACATCATTTGAATCAATTGGAGGTGTACCTATGGATGTATTTCAAAGCCTACCTTCAAACTCAGTGCCTATTTGCTCAACATCATTGGAAAACAAAAGAAAGACCTCCATAAGTCTGGTTCATCCTTGGGAGCAATTTCAAAATGCCTGAAGGTACCACGTTCATCTGTACAAACAATAGTATGCAAGTACAAACACCATGGGACCACGTAACCGTCATACCGCTCAGGAAGTAGACGCGTTCTGTCTCCTAGAGATGGGGACACATGGGGACAAAGATCGTAGTTTATGGAGAAATGTCTTCTGGTCTGATGAAACCAAAATATAACTGTTTGGCCATAATGACCATCGTTGTGTTTGGAGGAAAAAGGGGGAGGCTTGCAAGCTGAAAACACCATCCCAACCGTGAAGCACGGGGGTGGCAGCATCATGTTGTGGGAGTGCTTTGCTGCAGGAAGGACTGGTGCACTTCACAAAATAGATGGCATCATGAGGAAGGACAATTATGTGGATTTATTGAAGCAACATCTCAAGACATCAGTCAGGAAGTTAAAGCTTAGTCACAAATGGGTCTTCCAAAAGGACAATGACATCAAGCATACTTCCAAAGTTGTGCCAAAATGGCTTAAGGACAACAAAGTCAAGGTATTGGAGTGGCCATCACAAAGCCCTGACCTCAATCCTATAGAATATTTGTGGGCAGAACTGAAAAAGCGTGTGCGAGCAAGGAGGCCTCAGTTACACCAGTTCTGTCAGAAGGAATGGGCCAAAATTCACCCAACTTATTGTGGGAAGCTTGTGGAAGGCTACCCAAAACGTTTGACCCAAGTTAAACAATTTACTAATAAAATACTAATTGAGTATGTAAACTTCTGACTCACCGGAAATGTGATGAAAAATAAAAGCTGAAATAAATCACTCTACTATTATTCTGACATTTCACATTCTTAAAAAAAAGTGGTGATCCTAACTGACCTAAGACAGGGGATTTTTACTAGGATTAAATGTCAGGAATTGTGAAAAACTGAGTTTAAATGTATTTGGCTAAGGTGTATGTAAACTTCCGACTGTATATATAGTACGGCATCACATTAAAGATTCTTACATAGTTGAGGAAGTTTCCAACGTCCAGGATGAGCATGCAGAAGCTTGGCAGTCGAGTGCTCACCCTCAGACCTTACAGGACAGAAATAACAACCCATTAAAGAGACTAGGGAAGATAAAGGTGGTAGGGCAGCCAGCCTGGTGACTCAACTTACTCTCACAGGCCTCATCCAGCAACTTGGCTTTAGGCTGCATTATCTGTAACACTGAGCTGATCTCCTCACACAGCAACATGCACTCGATCCTCAGGGCGTAGCTGGGGTCAAACACATACACACGACCAAGGTCAACATCCAGGGTGAATCAGTCCTAGCTCATTGAACGCTATCAAGCTGTGAAGAACTTTACCATGGAACAGCTAGGAGCTGGAGATAAAACTGGTCCACACCAGCTAACTTCTCCCTCTCTCCCTGGTAGGACTTGAGGTTCTCAATCTGTGGTGGAAAAAATATCACTTTTCTATGACCATAAACTGACAAACATTTGGTTTCCAACACTACTGAACATCTATCAAAAATGAAAATGTATTTAGATCTAAAAATATAGTATAGCCACTTGGGCTTAACTATTAACTTGTCAGGGGTTCCTGTGGCCGGCACACACCTCATGTTTCTCTGGCTGTAGCTTTTGCAGCTGTTTCAGCACCTCCACATCAAACTTGGACCGGTCACCATTTTGAATCATGGCCACAAAATCCTTATGTGAGCTGGTAAGGGACACAACATGTATTTAACTCTTCTTCTGTAAATATCAAGTCTTAAGTTGCTTCCTCTACTAAGGTTCCCTTAATATTTCCTTCTCTGAGAATACTCACCATCTGAATTGTTTCAAGAATATGTTCAGGTTAAGATTTTTCTTGGCATCGATGAAAGAAATCTGAAATTAAAACAAGGGATGGGGTAAGAAATTACAATAATGATAACAGCAGAGAAAGTAAGATAGGGTAAGACCACATCTACCTCCTTGGGTTCCTGTTGGACTGCAGGGGCGCTGCCTTTGGCTTTTGACTCAGTCACTGGCAGACAGAAGAGCTCCTCAATACTGGAGTAATCAGGCTCCAGAGAATCTGCCTGTACCGATGTCCACATGGAGTGACTGTCTAGAGTAAGAGAAAATAATATACAGTATTATAATTGTGAGTTATACACACACAGAGTTTGAATTTAACCAATTGGCACTTATCAGGGTCAGCTGTATTGGTTAGTTTAATTCAAAAGGTGACAATCTGACAGGTCCCTTACCAGTCACCACTCTGGATGGCAGCTTCTGCCAGTTGAGCTTCTTCATACGCAGTGTGGGGCAACGGCCCGCCTTGGGTGAAGGGGCGTAGTAGGAGCGGCCCTGTGTCTGCACACTCTGGGCCACTATCATGTCACCGCCACCAGAGGGAGGTGGAGGACCCATCGTGCCAGGTAGGGGTGGGGGAGGTGGAGGACCCATCATGCCAGGTAGGGGTGGGGGAGGTGGAGGACCCATCATGCCAGGTAGGGGTGGGGGAGGTGGAGGACCCATCATGCCAGGTAGGGGTGGGGGAAGCGGTGGACCCATCATGCCAGGTAGGGGTGGGGGAAGCGGTGGACCCATCATGCCAGGTAGGGGTGGGGGAAGCGGTGGACCTCCATGCCCCATCCCTAGTAGAGAAGGTGACGGAGGAGGGAGACCAGGTGGAGGTGGTGAGGGAGGCATTCCAGAGAAGCCAGGAAGTGGTGGGACAAACGTTCTCATGCTTGGTAGGGGTGGTGGGGGAGCAGTGGCAACAGGGGCGGTAGATGTTTTAGTGAGGAAGTCTGATTGATCGGTCAATCTGTCCATCAGGTTTATCTGAACGCCCCGGTCTGTGGTCTTGACCTTAGGTGACCCTTGCTGACTCTTTGAGGACGCCAGACGTTCCATCAGGCGCTCGGTGGAGTCAACTTCAGCTAAATAACACACGCGCACAAACAATGTAAGCGAGACTTAAACCTAGCAAAACATGTCAGCGTACACAGCCACATGTTTTTTATGGACTATGAGAAGGTGATTGATGTGAGACTCACGGTCCTGTGCCAGCAAAGTAGCACGGTCAGCCAGGGCCTCCAGGGCCAGCCACACCTCGCTGCGCTCCGGCCCTACCAACAACAGAGCCTGCAGGATGGAGAGCAGCTGCACCGATGCAGGGGAGCTACTCAACTGGAGAGAGGGAGAAGAAGTTCTATTATTTGTATTATCTGCTGTGGGTTATATTTACAAATACATAGACCCTTTATTGGTGCTTACTTTGGTGAAGAGTGTGGTGAAGACTTCCTGGTGATTGCTCATGTCGATGCCTCCGTATACTCTCTCCATCGCCTCTTCATCCTCTGTCATCGTGTCCTCAAAGGCCTCACACTGGATGTTCAGGTCCACATCCTCAGTCTCTCTGTAACACACACAAAAATGTATTTCCACAGGATAAAACAAGACGCAGTATGAAAGAAAACGTGTGCCATGCAGAACAAAGCATTTGCTAATCTACAAAAAGTTTAGGTGTGAAATATCTTTAATGAATCCAAAATAATTTTAAAAAATAATAATAAAAAAAAAAAAGAGACTTAACTTACCTAAGTTTTGGAAGTAAATGCAGTAATTGAAGCCCTGGGACACAAAGAATGTCACAGCTAAGTTCAAAATTTGCATCCAGTTCGACATGTTCATCTCCATTTCCTGTATTCAAGTCATTGCTTATAATGATGCCAGAGTTCTTAATTCAAACTAGAATAAAAGAATCACCCCTCTGTTTTGGTAAAAAGCTGAGGACGGGTCTGAAGAAATGGAACCACTCATATTCATAGAGCTATGGAAGCAGGGGCTGACCATCCATGATAACAAAATTATGATTTTAACCATGGTTCGAGGGTTTAGTGTTTGATTACACTGCCCATTGAATATACGAAAAATTAATGGCAAAGACTCTTTTAGGAACCATTTAAGAATGCATCTTTTAAAATTGTAAGGAAAGGACATATTTACTTTATGAGTGTAAAAATGGTTGTATTGAATTGTTTGAATTAATTTATGATGTGGTAATGATGTTTATAATTTTGTGCTGTTTTCGTTTTGACATTGTTGTGTGATTTCTTTTTGTGGACCCCAGGAAGACTAGCTTGTTTACTTTGGTGACAGCTAGTGGGGATCCTTTTAACAATAAACAATAAACAATTACAAACATTGGTGTAAAAACAAAAAGCTTCTATTTTGGGTTCTGATGGGGTACGACAGTTAAACTAAGCTCATGAGGCATTTATATGCTATATTCTTCAATAATCAAATGGGTATATACTGTATAGATATCATTCATTTTAAATCCTGAAATTGATGTAGCAACTATGGATTCTTGCTTTTAAGAGTTCAGACACTCCTTAAGCCTCTCCTTGACCGTTTCCACGGCAATTGAAACATTTCTTGAGAAACAACGAGTGGCTTTTATCTCCTTCTGTTTTCTTCTATTCAAACTAATACCCGTGTTTCTCTGTTACATTAGTTTTGAAAAAGCACGATCAAGACTAAGTGATACCGATGAACTCTTTGCGTAGTTTGTCCCTCTTCCTCAGGTCCTCTACGCCGAAGATGATCACGTTGACCACGCTCATGAGGACGACCATGTACGGAACGTTATCAGTCGCCTGCAGCTCATTCATGATGACGCTGAAGCGGTACTGCTGCATCTTCACACTCTGTCAGAGACACATAGTTATGAGGTTTTCCGTCCCTTAGATGAGGGAAAATATACTTTGATACTTTGTATGAACACATGGGGAATCAATGCTGCTTCAGCTGACAATTGCATTGAAAGTGAACAATAAGAATACAATGATAATTTGTCTATGTACATTTTTGATGGTATGCTGTATGAAAAGGCTAAAAGGCGGCCTTACTTTATAGTACTCCAGGGCATCCACGGCCAGGTGGTGTCCCTGTGGGTTAAACAGGCCGAGGGCCGCCAGCAGCTCAAACACCTGCATCTTCACCATGGTGTTGGACGTGTCCAGGGCTGCCGATCAAAACAGAGATCATGTCCCAATGGACAGACAGACAAGACAGGCAGGCCGGTTCACCTCCTCCCAAGCTCCCTTGCCACCCTGCTTACTAGCCCTCTTTCTTACCTTGCGACAGAGTCCTGACGTATCCCTCATTGTCCAGTATAAAGTGCAGTCCGGCTGAGGAGTTCATCACTGCCTTCACACAGGCCACACAAGTGAGCTGGAGGAGGGCGTCAGAGATGCGGGCACACCCCCGGCCAGACAGCCTCTGCAGTGCCTCCATCAGTAGATCCAGTCCATTGAGCTCCACGAACTGCACCATCCATTCCTGGTCACTCCCCTCCAGACGCCTCCGCACCCCTGAGTAGTTGACCACTGTGGGTACCTGTAGCAGTCGTATGCACAGCTCTGGATCGGAGTTCTCCAAGTTGGCCTCCAGGTGAGCATCTCGGTCGGGGGGGCTGTTGGTCAGGTGCTCCTTCAGGGCCCCCCACTTCCCTTTGGATGCCTTGGCTGCCATAGCAACCGAGAGCTGGATGTAGAGAAAAGGCTGCAATGTTTGTTGTGACCAGAGTGAAACAGAGACCCACAACAGAAACACTTTTCTCTAAATGTATTGGTTGAAGTCAGAGGAACTACAAACTATGATTGGGAAGATACACAAAATTGAAGTTGGGAGGCAGTGAAAGCAGGGTCTTCATTTTCAAAAAGACACCTGCTTGATGAGAAAAATAATTGCATGCATTTACAGTCACATTTGCATAGTGGCATAGAGTGGATGTTGAACTTCTCAGTCACTATTGCCCAGCAAAGCTCAGAGAACGGCGGCAGCGGAGACAGAGTTTGAATCTAATGGTTCTAGCAAAGACGATGGGGAATGAAGGCGGGGAGACTACTGGATGAAACATCTATTTAATCAATTATGGATTCAGGCTGTAACTCAGCAAAATGTGGAATAAGTCAAGGGGTATGAACACTTTCTGAAGGCACTGTGTGTGCAAATGTTTTATACATTTTAATTTGCTTTGTCATTATGGGATAGTGTGTGTAGATTGATGAGGGGAAAAACTATTTAATCAATTTTAGAATAAGGCTGTAAAGTGAAGGGGTCTGAATATTTTCAGAATACATACAAAACTCTTTCCATGACATGGATTGACCAGGTGAATGCTGTGATCCCTTATTGATGTCACTTGTTAAATTCACTTCAAAATCAGCGTAGATGAAGGGGAGGAGACAGGGGGAGTATGTGTGCCATTCACAGGGTGCCTGTGAAAGGGGTATGGTAGTAGTCACCAGGCACAGTGTTTTTGTCAAGAACTGCAAGGCTGCTGGGTTTTTCAAACTCAGTTTCTTGTGTGTATTAAGAATGGTCCATCACCCAAACGACAAGAGTTTACATTACCACACATCACTTGCGCAATGCAGTATATTAAAAAGTTTGACGTTTTTATGACAGAAATAAACAACAGCAGGGTCGTCACTAGTTAACACAGCCACAACGTCATAATTATGGCTAAACCCTGCCCTACAAAGTTTAAAATCTGATTTTAAACCTAACCACACTACTAACCTTGAACTAAAGACCAAAAAGCAATGGAGCCAATTGACTTTGCGGCTGTGTTATCAAGTGGAAACCTGCAAGAAGCTCCCGGAGTGATGCGGTAGCTGCTGTGATTGGTCAAGATTTCACAAGGCAGTGGACCGCGCACGTCCCTTGACCCCTCCCCCTCCCTCCCGGCACCGGTTACACGTCAGTCATCATTCAGCAAACCGACAGAAGGTCAACGTGCAGCAGGAGCAGTTAGTGGAAGGTTGGTGGAAGCCAACACTAGTCTCCAGCAGCATAAGGGTTGGCTAATGCTAATAAGCTAGCGTTAGCGCTCAGCACCCTTAGAGAGCCACTCAACATGGCGATAGGCAAGTGTGTTTTTCCTGTTGCTCATTAGAAAAACAAGATATCAGTCTGGGACGTGTGTTTCCTGGATGATTAATTATGTTTGTCCCCCATGAGACATTGTAGATGTGGAAGCTTCTTTTTCACTTCCTCAAAATCCCCTTATAATTTGTCTAAGATAACGTCAATTAATTATAGACGTCTTTAGTTTTTGCAGAGGATGTTTTAGTTGCTACAACTAAGGTGTTTGGTGCAGCATTTCTCAAGAAGGAAAATGTGCGAGGTGTTGTCTTCTGTAAATAGTTGGAGCTGCTGAGCATGTCTATCCTACTGTCTATACTATTGGATAGAGAGCAATCGCCGCAGCTGTTCACCCCATGTTAGTGGGCAAATGCACGTTGCCAAATCAAAACCCAACCTTACATTTACCCATTGAGACGCATGGATGTTCCGAACGAGACTGACTAGAATGATCCTATTTGACTAGCTGAGACCGAAGACATGATAACGATTGACTGAAGCACATAGCTTCTGACAGTTAGAGCGCCCCCCTATGGACTGAAGCTGAACTGTACATTAACCCTGTTTAAAAATGGGCAACGTTGAGGTGGTAGAACTGACCAAATGAAATTAATCAGAGGTTCGTAGCTTCAGCCCCTCAGCACACAACAATTGATTAACGGACTGCTGAATGTATTTTTTTTTCCCCTCCTGCTTTGGTTTGCTCTTTTCCATATTATGTCTCTCTCTGATAAGCTACCCAGGAAAGGGCTGAAAATAGCCCATATTACTATATGTAGCCTTAGAAATAAGTTTCATGAAATCAATAACTTGCTAACATCAGGTAACATTCATATATTAGCCATTTCTGAGACTCGCTTATATAATTCATTTGATGATACAGCAGTAGCAATAAGAGGATATAACATCTATAGAAGAGACAGGAATGCTTAAGGGGGAAGTGTTGCTGTCTATGAATGCATGCATGCATGTACAGTTGAAGACGGAAGTTTACATACACCTTAGCCAAATACATTTAAACTCAGTTTTTCACAATTCCTGACATTTAATCCTAGTAAAAATTCCCTGTCTTAGGTCAGTTAGGATCACCACATTATTTTAAGAATGTGAAATGTCAGAATAATAGTAGAGTGATTTATTTCATCTCTTATTTCTTTCATCACATTCCCAGTTGGTCAGAAGTTTACATACACTAAATTAGTATTTGGTAGCATTGCCTTTAAAATTGTTTAACTTGGGTCAAACATTTTGGGTAGACCTCCACAAGCTTCCCACAATAAGTTGGGTGAATTTTGGCCCATTCCTCCTAACAGAACTGGAGTAACTGAGTCAGGTTTGTAGGCCTCCTTGCTCGCACACGCTTTTTCAGTTCTGCCACAAATTTTATATAGGATTGAGGTCAGTGCTTTGTGATGGCCACTCCAATAAGTTGACTGTTGTCCTTAAGCCATTTTGCCACAACTTTGGAAGTATGCTTGGGGTCATTGTCCATTTGGAAGACTCATTTGCGACCAAGCTTTAACTTCCTGACTGATGTCTTGAGATGTTGCTTCAATATATCCACATTATTTTCCTTCCTCATGATGCCATCTATTTTATGAAATGCACCAGTCCCTCCTGCAGCAAAGCACCCCCACTACATGATGCTGCCACCCCCGTGCTTCACGGTTGGGATGGTGTTCTTCAGCTTGCAAGCCTCCCCCTTCTTCCTCCAAACATAACAATGGTCATTATGGCCAAACAGTTCCATTTTGGTTTTATCAGACCAGAGGACATTTCTCCAAAAAGTACGATATTTGTCTCCATGTAAAAAACCTGTCTGATTAGGATGAATAATGTCCGACAATATCTTTGAAAAATTCTATGCATTTTGCTATAATTTTTGCATAATAACTCTGAAGTGTAAGGGGCCTCCAATTTTTTAAATGTACTGGATCTTTATATTTACCACCTGGATTCTGTTTCAGAAATAATGAAATCAGACCTTGTTGAGTGTCCGATGATCTACAATTTATATAGTAGTGGTTAAAACATGCTAATAATAGTCCTGAGTATATCAAAAATGGTTTGGTATACCTCTACAATTTATATAGTAGTGGTTAAAATATGCTAATAATAGTCCTGAGTATATCAAAAATGGTTTGGTATACCTCCACTGCAATTCTATGTTGAATTTTTAAAAATAATATATTACACTTGAATAAGTTCAATTTCTTTTAGTTTTTATTCTATATTTGTGCCTCTATGGTACAGTTGTTTTTAGAGATGAGTACTTCATTGAATGGCCTCGAAAAGGCACATTTAAAAGTGTCCCATACAATAAGGGAGCTGATGTACCTATATTAAGTCGTAGAAAGTCAGTTATAAAATTCTTCTGTCCTAGTTAAAAACAAGTTCATACAAGAGGCTTTGATTAAATGTCCAATATCCTTGCCTACTTTTGAGAAATGCCAGACCAGCATGACCCTGGGATCCTCCTTGGGTCATGTGAAATAAGGAACCAGGCTCTGGGTTATGTGATGTGACCTTTTACAGAACCATCCACACAAAGGAGTTAGTCTAAATTCAAGTGAACAGCAGCATCCACACTACAACGATAACTAAAAAAAAACTGTGGAGAACAAAAGCGATATCCATCGTTGGGATCACTTTCAGAGCGAATTAACTAATATATTTAGTTAAGAGTTAAGCAGTTTAACTGCACAAATGGTTTGATTTCACAAATCAGTTGACTACATTTGTGGGAATGGATATGGGTACGCAGACCTGCAAGCCACCGCGGCCCCTCATGGGGAGTTCAGAATTTGTGGCACCCACCCCTTCAAATTAGAGGAGTCGGCCATTTCAGCCACACCCGTTGCTGACAGGTGTAGAAGCACACAGCCATGCAATCTCCATAAACAAACATCGGCAGTAGAATGGCCTTAGTAAAGACTTCAGTGACTTTCAACATGGCAGTGTCATAGGATGCCACCTTTCCAACATCAATTTGTCAAATGCCTGCCCTGCTAGAGCCGGTCAAGGTCAACTGTAAGTGCTGTTATTGGGAAGTGGAAAAGTCTAGGCGCAACAACACCTCAGCCGCAGAGTGGTAGGCTGGGCTTTCCCGGTTCAGTATGACAATGCCCCCATGCACAAAGCAAGGTCCATACAGAAACGTTTTTGTATGGACCAGAGCCCTGACATCAACCCCTTTGAACACCTTTGGAATGCTGACAGTCAGGCCTAATCACCCAACATCAGTGCCCGGACCTCACTAATGCTTGTGGCTGAATGGAAAAAGCCTTCCAAGAAGAGTGGAGGCTGTTATTGCAGCAAAGGCAGGAAACCAACTCCATAGTAATGCCAATGATTTTGGAATGAGATGTCCACATACTTTTGGTCATGTAGTGTAGTAACTGGTAACTTACCAGCTTCAGTCATTTCCAGTGTTTTGTGGTGGAAAACTGAGCATGTCGAGCAGGGGCGGCCCTGGACGTTGTGCCGCAAATACCTTGTGTCCATTTTCATGACATCTCCACAAGCTTGGCACAACAGCGGCAGAAAGTTGTGCATTATATTACCAAAATGTTGCACTTCACTTTGCCAAGATAATTCGGCCCAGGCTCGCAATGAGCAAGACAATTACAATGTATATCATGATACATTATACAATTCTACTGTATGTTAGGCAAAAAGTTGTTAGAGAGTGAAGTATTACTTTTTTCCGTTCAAGTACTTGAGTTTAACAAATTACAGACGTTAGAAATGTTGTCCTGGTTACATGCGTTACTCTTACCGTACTTAGTCCCTTCAACTGCTCGAATTCCACAGCGAATCGAAGGAAACACTTTGAAGTAGCCACAAATTGTAGTAGTCAATTTCCTACAATTCCTTTGTGCGCGCGTTTTGGTAGAAACAACGGGATACACTTCTCAAACACTGCAGCGGTTCTCCAAATAGCCTATGGTTGCGTTCCCCTGCTCAAACGTTGCATGCGTCAAGCAGGCCAACTTTGAGTGGTTCTTCTTCATTATCATTGTGCTCGCACATTTTGTTTGTCCATGCCGCCACCTACTGTGCGGGAATGTGTGACCGATCACGTTGTACATTTACATTCTAGTCATTTAGCAGACGCTCTTATCCAGAGCGACTTACAAATTGGTGTATTCAACTTCGGATAGCCAGTGGGACAACCAAGATCTCGATCTTTTGTGATACAAAAACCCTACACCACAGGAGGTTAAGTGGAAAGGTATCAACAACGTCAAACATGATGCCATTCCATATGCTTGGTTCCAGCCATTATTATGAGCTGTCGTCTGCTCAGCAGCCTCCACTGCACTAAACCAATATACCACTATTTCATAAAAAATAAACTTCCCATTCCACTACTTTGACCCTAACTGATCCAACACCAGGCCGACAGCCTGGGACAACACACCTTGTAACTCTTCTGCAGTAAAACTTTGTACACCCAAGTACTTCTCTGTAGCTTCCACCACAACATCTATAATTATGTGATTTACGCTCTATTTCTGTAGTACAGGTGATAAACCATGGCAATGAATGCTAATAAGCCAACCTTACTGAAGTACAAATTCACATCACTCTGTATTGGCCTAGGCCGACTACTCACCCTTGACCCATCATCCTCTACTCTCTTCACCAGCCCTCAGCCTATGACACCTTCTGTTCTACTCTGACCCTGGCAACCTCAACCTGTCTCTCTCGCACCAGGCACTTCTGATCCCCAGCAACATGGGCATCCCCACAACCTGTCTGTCTCCCACCAGGCACTTCTGATCCCCAACAACATTGACACCCCCACAATTGACACACAGTGTTTTCCACAGATACTACACATTCCATGCCCTCCTGCACACCTCTCACATCTAGGAACCTCCCTCCTACACATTGCTGCAACATGACCATAAGTGACATATCCTAACATGATGTTGTCGGGGGATGACTCTGCTTCAAAACTCGAAAGGGCAGACTGTATTTTCTCCGTTTCACCATGCTCGCCACCTGGTCTGCGGGACTTGGGATGAGGCACGGGTTTGAAATTCTTCATCACACCGCCGCAGGTAATTCATCCTCACTCTCATCAGGGTCAATTTCTGATCCATCAGAGACAACAGAGTTTGGCACCATTTTTCCTCAATACACATCTTCGCTCTGCACACACATGCTTGCAAAACGTTGCCTACTCTGCATCTGAGAGCAGCATCCTTGTTTCCAGTTGGTGATTGCTGGAGTGCTTGCGTTTGGCTTCCAGGCAGAAAGAATCAACATCATGTCTCACCTCTTACCACTTTGAGTGGTTGATAATATCCCAGGCTTATATGCGCTGTACGCAATAGCCTGAGGATGAAGCAGAGATCTGTACGTAATGATGAGATGCTCATGTCTCTGCCCTAACAATGGGAGGTTTTGTCCCAAAGGCGGGAAGACAGGCGAGAAGCCTAGGTCTGCATATTAAACCATAGAAATTAATTAGGCTTATTTTTGGACAGATTTTGGCGTGAGTGAAATCTCTCTCTTCGCCTCATCCACTCAGGATGATGTTACTTACCATGAAATTACCTTACCACGAGAGTTTGGACTTCTGTTTTAAAGCCAGGGGATGAATCTGAGTTGTATTTCACTGTTACAAATAATTGTACATGTTCAGTTAATAACACTGTCAATTGTTTATTTTTTACTTAAAAGTACTCATGATGGGTGTACTGTTGCTTGTATGCATTATATCTGTGTGCATACTGTGACTTACTTTTGACTCCTGAGTGGCGCAGCGGTCTAAGGCACTGCATCTCAGTGCTAGAGGCATCGCTGCAGACTCTGGTTTGATACCGGGCTGTATCACAACCGGCTGTGATCGGGAGTCCCATAGGGCGGCCCACAATTGGCCCAGTGTTGTCCGTGTTAGGGGAGGTCCGGTGTAGGCCGTCGTTGTAAATAATAATAATAATAATTTGTTCTTAACTGACTTGCCTAGTTAAATTGAGGTAAAAAAAAAAAAGATTAAAACGGTCACCCATTGGCTACACCAGGTAGTAGCCCTGCTGTCACGAGATGGCGCTATTATTCCTTACATCATTTGTCATCAGCATTGATGTCCTGCTTTAAAAGAAAAATCCACTCAATAAGTATATATACACTGGGGGGAAAAATGTGGAATAATGTACAGATTTTGCTCTTTCATAAGGAAACTTGTACGTTTATTCACCAAAGTGGCATTCAACTGATCACAAAGTATAGTCAGGACAAAACAGCACCATCACTATTTGAAAAAAGTCATTTTTTATCAAATCTAGACAAGCCCCATTTCCAGCAGCCATCAGTCCAACACCTTATCCTTGAGTAATCATGCTAAATTGCTCATTTGTTACTAGAAAATCACTTCACATTATATCAAACACAGCTGAAAGCTAGTTGGTTTGTTAAATGAAGCTTAACATTGTGTTTGTTTATGAGTTGCCACAGTATGCAATAGACTGGCATGTCTTAAGGTCAATATTAGGTCGAAAATGGCAAAAAATAAAAAACTTTCTCTAGAAACTCGTCAATCATTGTTTTGGGGAATGAAGGCTATACAATGCTTGAAATTGCCCAAAAACTTTCATACAAAGGTGTACACTACAGTCTTCAAAGACAAAGGACAACTGGCTCTAACAAGGAAATAAAGAGATGTGGAAGTGCCAGATGTACAAATAAACAAGAGGATAAGTACATCAGAGTCTCTAGTTCAAGAAATAGACGCCTCACATGTCCTCAGCTGAAATCTTCATTGAATTCTACCCGCTCAACACCAGTTTCATGTACAACAGAAAGAGAAGCCTCAGGGGTGCAGGCCTTATGGGAAAAATTGCAAAGAAAAAGCCACTTTTGAAACAGAAAAACAAAAAGAAAAGGTTAGAGTGTGCAAAGAAATACAGACATTGGACAACAGATAATTGGAAAAGGACCGATGAATCGAAGTTTGACGTGTTTGGCTCAAACAGGACAATGTATGTGTTCTACCACATAATGGGAAGTAATGGGTCAAGGGGCCCAAACTTAGTACTAGTCTTCATCTATGACCAGTCTGCCTACGTTGAGCTCTTGGTTGGGTGCTTGACCCTTCTCGTGGTGATTACTAGTGTGGCATTCCACAACAGACCCAGGAGTGGAAAGTGAGAACAGACATTTCAAAACAAGTCTTTATCACATGACTGATCATGTAGGCCATGCTCTCCATACCTGACTTGTATTTTTGGTATTATCACCTTTCATTGGAATGCAAACCATGCATAGATAGATACCCATCTGTAATGATATGATAGATTTTCAGGAAGAAGCTATCCTCACCTGGGTCACACAACGGTCAGTAAGCTACACTCTGTCCCGTTGCTACAGGCTATCTGCCAGTGTGAACCTCACTCATGTACCAATGTGCCCAGTTCAGTTTGGATAATGGATCATCTGTTTGTTACAGTTGAGTGAGTCTATTCAATGCACATTACAGGGAGATGTCCCTTAAAGCACTGTAGGCCTACTTAGGCTCCTTGCCTTTCTCTTTTAAACAGTAAACTGATCAATTATTATTATTATACATTTTTTTAATTGAACCTTTATTTAACTAGGCAAGTCAGTTACAACGACGGCCTACCCCGGCAAAACCTGGACGACGCTGGGTCAATTGTACGCCGCCCTATGGGACTCCCAATCACAGCTGGATGTGATGCAGCCTGGATTTGAACCAGGGACTGCGGTGACGCCTCTTGCGCTGAGATGCAGTGCCTTGGACCGCTGCGTCCCTCGGGAGCCTAATTAGTGTGCCGCTAGGCTTTAGCTCAGCGGGGTAACAGTCTTGGGACACAGACGACTTCAGTTCAAAGCCAGTCAATCACAGAGTCCTACTGGGTAACAGGAGAAAACTACAACCCTCCAAATATCAACTTTACCTGGTTGTCCTGCCCATCATATACACCGAGTATAAAAACATCAAGGACACCTGCTCTTTCCATGACCCAGACTGACCTGGTGAATCCAGGTGAAAGCTATGATCCCTTAGTGATGTCACCTGTTAAAGTGTCGATGAAGGTGGAGGAGAGAAGTTAGAGAAGGATTTTTAAGACAATTGAGACATGGATTGTGTACGTGTGCCTTTCAGAGGGTGAATGGGCAAGACAAAATATTCAAAGTGCCTTTGAACGTTGGCAGTAGGTGCCAGGCACAAACGACTGTGTCAAGTACTGCAACACTGCTGAGTTTTTCCGCGCTCAACAGTGTCCCGCGTGTCACGAATAGTCCAACTACCAAAAGCCAACTTGACACAACATGGGCCAGCATTGCTGTGAAACACTTTCGGCACCTTGCAGAGTCCATGCCCCAACGAATTGAGGCTGTTCTGAAGCCAAAAGTGGGGGGGTGTACATAATGTTTGGTATACTCGGTGTATGATCGAAGAATGTTGCTCTTATACAGTCTGTAATGGGATCTGTATTTCATAACTTTTGTGTCAATGCACCTGTAAAAGGCACAATACTTTAGCTTCCAAATTTGATAAAAGCTGAATTGATTTTTCAGCCGTTGGTGTGTGAACATTGAGTCATGCTTACTGCAATCATGATCTCTCACGCATTCAGCTTTAAGCTAAGTCAATAAAACTGTACTGTAACCCTTAATCAGTTACGGCAATCAGTTACCTTTATTTAGACTTTCAAAGAATGGAAAATGAAGCCAACCAAGATGATAAGACACTAGCATGTATGAATTATGCCAATACAATTACCATCTCAACATACACAACAGATGTTTTTGGAACAGTGGGGGTTTGGTGGCAAATAACCTATGCCGTGCCCAGGCTTCTACCAAGCCTGTGATGGAGAGACTACTAAAAGGCAGACCTGTCGAGGACAGCCATGTGTTTGAATGGGTCAGCAGTGGGTAAACACAATGCACCTGCCCCAGACAAAAAGCTGATTCATCTCACGCAGATGCAGAGCACAATAAATGGTGTGGTTGTGCCACAGTCCCATTGTTGAGATTGCATGAATCCCAAGAGTCGAGGGAACAAAATGAAGGATATTAAAAAGGATACAGGGAGGGACATGAGTGTGATAAATAAAGAAACCATACTAATAACATTGATGGCCATATTGACTATAGATCTAATTTTTTTTTTTCATTTTTATTTCACAAATGAAAGCTTATTCTATAGAGTTTAAACAAATGTGATTTCATTGTGCTGGGCAGAGATCATGCTCCATCTAAATCTAACAGATTATGATATTGGAAACAAAAGGATTGTCTGTGATCTTTGATTTTCCGAAGAAACTTTTATAGACTGATACCATGCACAGTCATGCCATAAACCATGTCGTAAAGACTTGTACAGTAGTATATTCATTAAGGTCTGTTGGTGAACTTTCCCCCTTGAGTACTTGGTAAGAAAAACAAGAAATAGGCCTATCCATCTACAATATAGTGAGTTACTGTAGCAGGTTTACCCCTGTATAGTGGGAAAATAAAATAAAAAGTAACCAGTGTTCTTTCAGTGGTTCACCACAGAAGTTGTCAGACAAGCATCAGTCATAAACGTCTGTCTCACAGCTCTGTCTCATAGTTTACTGTCTGTCATTCTTACCTTTCACAACGTCTCCTCTAGACACGTATGTGATACAAATATGTTACATAATCTATCACTAAGTCACATGATCCAGGTGGAGTGGAGTGTCATTGGCTCACAGAGCTTTCACCTGAGAAGGGTAAATGTCCGAAGCGTTGACCCAGATATGACACATCCCTCTAGTTAGACAAACTAAAGGATAGAGGCTCATATAATCTTGAATCCAAGAGAAGAAAATAGTGTACAAGCTGTCCTCTATGAAGGCAGTCACTGAAAATAATTGTGTCGATTAGCATCTTGACAGTTGAAAGTGATTCAGCCCATTTGTCCATCCATGGCACAACCTCTTTCACTTAGAAAGGAAGTAGTTAGGAGTTTTTCTCCCTATGTACAGTGTCTTGGGTTTCTATATTACAATCATATGGATGCGGGCTGCCCTTCTCAAAGTCTCACTGGTAAAGCTGGTCCATCACCTGCAGGACATCCTCTAGTATGGATGGCCCCAGGTCAAGGTTCAGGGCAAAAGACGAGTCTTCCTCGACCACTGGAGGGGCCGCCACTGGGGGACAAGGAGCCTGTTGGGGAGGCACGTTCAATCCATATCCATCCGTTAACCCTTCCTCCTCTTCCTGCTCCTGCTTTAACTCCTCTCGTTGGTAAAGCCCGTCACGCTCCACCACCTCCACAGCATCCAGTAAAGGCAGGGAGTGGCACTTATTGTGCCTGGAAGCCTTGGGAAGGGTTCTGGATTTGGCGGCCTGTGCATCCATCGCATCTGGGCTGAGGAGTCGTGGGGGCTTGGGTGGTGCTGGGAGGGTTCCGTTGGGGTTGATGTTAGAGTAGAGGTCCTGGTGGCTTTGAGAGCTATGGAGGATGAGACTACCGGTCCGCTGGAAGGCTGTGAGGTCGCCGAAGGCATCACCGTGGGCATCCAATCCGATGTGGGAGAGGTGACGGAAGTCGCCAAGCGGTAGGCTGATCATGTTGACTGACAGCAGCTCATGGCGCTTCTGCTTGCGGGGCCAGCGCATTGTGGCCGATTTGAGGTACAGGGCTGTCTTCAGAGGCATCTTGGACTTGATGGTGTGTAACGTCAGTTAGTGAGTTCAACCCTTGAAGGCTGAGGTGGAGGTCACTCAGTTGAAGGCTGAGGTGGAGGCTGGAGGTCACTCAGTTGAAGGCTGAGGTGGAGGCTGGAGGTCACTCAGTTGAAGGCTCTGAAATTGTTATGACAAACAAAATAGATTAAGAAAACTCACAGCGAGATCAACGTTATTATCCCACCAGGGGGAAATTCATTTGGTCATGTGTTTAAAAAGACAGTACATAAAACATGAAAACACAGAAACTACACTAAATAATTCAAAGTGCGATAGCTACACATTTAAAGTGAAAGTGCAATATGCTGTTTACTGGAGGAACCAACCGACTCTTATACAGCCTAATGGCTGTTGGAATAAAACAGTCCCCATATCAGTTTATTTTTTGAGTACTGTCCTGTAAAATGCTTTACAGGTGACTTATTACTTGATCTATGCCAAATATCCTTCCCGCCGTCTTAATCAAGCGCTGAAGCTTGACTTGGTGTTGCACTAGCGTGTTTCCAAACACGCATATCAGACCAAAGGACTGCTGCAGGACAGATTTATAGAACATTTGTAAGATATGGCGGTCAACATTAAAATGGTTCAGTTTGCGTTAAAAATCTTTGCAAAATCACAGTCATTTCAGTTTATTGCTTATTTTGATTCCCAGGTACTATGTGGTCACTCTATCAACTGATTTCCCATTGATCTTCGTAGTAGAGTTTTGTTTCTTCTGAAATCAATCTCTCTTTTGTTTGCTTAATGTTTATTTAAAGAAAGTTGTCTGCACACCACTGGACCAATAAGTCTGGAATTATCCCACTGTTCAATGACAGCTGGAACAGCTTCTGGAACGGTGGTGCGAGCTGGTCTGCGCATGCCCGAAGAGCCTTGCTGCTGACGCCATCTGGATCATATGATTTTTGTGGGCTGACACGTTGGAAGTATTGCTTGACGTCAAGATTGGGGAGTGCTTTGGAAAAATAAGCACCTGGGGTGTTCCCATAACAGAGGTTCAGACAGGCTTCATTTCGGGTTGGACATAGAACATATTGCTGATATAGGAATAAAAAGAGCCTCTCATAACTAAACCCCAAATGCCAATACTAAACAACCTTTGCAAAAATTAGCCATAATTGTCATGACCTTGGATTCAAGGTTGAGATGGGTCCCTTTATGGACTGGTACCTGCAGCAGTGACTGTATAATAAATAAACATACACGTAGCTTACGGCACAACTGTTAATTTATTAAGAGTTAATGCTTAAAAATGCTGAATTAATTGTCTCATGGAGGGAAAAGTCTAAACAACCTCTCGCAGAAGACGCTGGTGGGAGGAGCTATAGGTAGACGGGCTCATTGTTAATGGCTGGAATGGAACCAAATACACCAAACACATGGAAAGAATGTGTTTGACTCCGTTCCGTTGATTCCATTCCAGCCATTACATTGGTTCTCTAACTCCTCCCACCAGCCTCTGACCTCTTGTACTGGAACGTGAATACTGAGGCATTAGTTTGTTAATAAGTAACCTTTGAGATTTGTTTTTATTATTTCAGGGCTATTACTTTTAAAGCATTTCTTTGACTGTTGCTGTGATTGCATTAGATTTGGTTTCACTCAATGTCATCGTTCACACCACAGGAGGTTGGTGGCACCTTAATTGGGGAGGACAGGCTCGTGGTAATGGCTGAAGCATCATGGTTCCATGTGTTTGATGCCATTCCATTCGCTCTGTTGCAGTGGTACTACCAGTGTGTCTTAAGCTTCTTGAACGTTTGAGATAGTGTTGCAATCATAGCTTGTTCTACCTGGTAGTACATTTCACTCAGATTAAAGATCTACTTTTTCCCAAGGAGTGTTACATATTCATATACCTGTAGGGAATCCTAATGTACCTGAATCGTGAAGGTGACGCTGTCTTGCTTGTATTGTTAGTCAAAGCAAAAAGCACCTGAGGAAAACGCTGCTGATAAAGAATTTGCCCTATTTTTCAGACAATGCAGAAATCCCCAAGGTGGGCTGTTTTTCCTGTACAGTTATTACAAGGTTTAACAAACATCCTGATAGTTCCAATCATGGATCCTCAACAAATTAGTTCCAATCGATCCCCAATTATTTATCTAAGATTAGCTTTAAAGGTTTCTCAGAGATTGGGATATTTGATAGTTACTGCAGCTATGAGGACAATGTGTCAGGTACTGCCTCAGGTAAGCTGGGGTAGCTAGCATGATTCAAATACAGTAAAACGGCCCATTTGTTATGCTGTTTCCAGATTAAAATAAACAATTTCTTTGGAAAATGAGTTGTTCCGCTGACACTAAGTCAACACGGTAACCACTAACTGAGTCATTATATAGGCCACACCGTTTGATCAAGCTGTAGTGAGGAAAAACTTTTATTGTACACTGTTAAAAAAAAGGGTTCTTAAAGGAAAGGGTTCTACATGGAACCAAAAACATTTGGTGTTCATTCACTTATTGCTGAGAAATAAGTCTTGAAAGTTTACCTGAGTCTATCTTTGTATCCACACAAGTGAGGTAATCAGGAAGTAGTCTTTTTATGCTCTCTCAATACGTTCGCTCTTCTCCGTCGCGTTTGAACACTCTTCTCCAGAAGTTCCATGTGTGAATGAACGCCTGTGACAGCCTTATCAGCTCACCTGTGTCTGTGGGGTTTTTGTATTAATCCCACATGGTTAATGTATCTATGCCTGTGTGTCTGTGAGTGCCTTCTCTCTTGTGACTATCTTTGTCAGGTAGTCCTCTAGATCAAATAGAGGATTGGAGGAGGGGTGTATGATGCTCAGAGCTCTACACTGCTCGGGTTTCTTCGAGGAAGGTAGGGAAAGTGGGCAGTGCTCTAGATCAGGTAGGGTTCAGGGCTGTCCAACCCTCATCTAGCGCACCTGATTCTAATAATTAGCTGTTTGAAAAGCTGAATTAGGTTGGTTACAACTGGGGTTGGAGTTAAAACCTACAGGAGGGTAGCTCTACGGGAACAGGGTTGGAGTGAAAACCTACAGGAGGGTAGCTCTACAGGAACAGGGTTGGAGTGAAAACCTACAGGAGGGTAGCTCTACAGGAACAGGGTTAGAGTGAAAACCTACAGGAGGGTAGCTCTACAGGAACAGGGTTGGAGTGAAAACCTACAGGAGGGTAGCTCTACAGGAACAGGGTTAGAGTGAAAACCTACAGGAGGGTAGCTCTACAGGAACAGGGTTGGAAAGCCCTGCTCTGGATGATACTGTATCACTTGCCTTATGGGTTGGTGAATTCATGGGGAAGAAGCCAAAGCATCTCTTCCTATAGGGTATGGGTTTTGCAATGGCACTTACTTAGGTATACTGTACATGTATAGTAAGGGGTGGGATTGTGGGGAAAAAATCACTAACTACCTTTGGATCACCAGGCATTCCCCACAAAAATACTAAAAAAACAGATATCTATTTAAGTCAATTCAAAATGTACATAACATTTTCTCTATGGGAACACTATTTCCACACTTTTACCCCCTGGGTAGGGGGCAACATTCCATACTAGGAGACAGTAGAATAGATTTATGGTACAAGCTGGAGTTTCAGTGAATTTAAAGTTTGATTTTATTTTATTTAATCCTATTTTTTTATTTGGATTTTTGGTTGAGATGGATTGATCAGATTGATCACTTTCACCATGTACTTTTAATATCATCTCAACTGCAATTCAGGAACCTTGGTTCTGCTATTAGATGAAGCACAGTGATAATAGATTAATCTGTTGAACAACTAAACCAAAAATCTGACATAGTTTTTCCATTAGAATTTGGTTATGCTTTTAGATGGTTGAAAGTATAGTGATAATCCATTGGAAATCTAACACATTTTTGTCTGTTTTATGAGTGGGTGAATACAGGTTGTAATCTCATTCATCAATTTCTCAACCAAATATTACCCAATTATTCACGTTGAATGACGTGGTGTGCCCAGTGGACTATTTTATGCTGACACTCAGTCCTTATGGCACAGGTCCAACTGATACTCACATGGCCATGGGGCCATGCCGCCTGTCGTCTGTAAGAAGCCAAGCATGAGAGGTATGCCTCATCACACCACCTCCGTTTATACAATCCCTTCAGTATTAAAATGGAAAACTCCAATCAGAGACACAATGTTCAGCTTGCCATGAAAGTCCTGAGGGCGAATGATCTAATACATCTCTCACTAGAATGCTAAGTATGCTTGAAACACTGGCTCAGATTATCTTACAGTACATCATGTTATTGTGAATCAATTGTCTCTCGTCTGACTGTCTTTCTCTCGTTTTCTCGCTAATTTGTGGATTTGAGCATTATTATAGACTGTTATGCTTGTTAAGGAATTATGCATTTTCAAGGCACACAACATTTTGGTTTGCGCAGGAAATTATGAGTCTGGTCCTAGGCTTTTACAGTCCATGACCAAGTGGAAAAATGTACATTTCAAATACTCATAATTAATTGCATTACTAAATCACCAGCTGAACACCTTGATTTCTAAGAGAAAGTCAGCCTGTTAGGTACACATGGTGAGAGGGACTGCATTCCAGACCCTGTTTGCTTCTCACAATCATTAGATAAGGACTTGTTGCCTAATGATGTTGATCTAATACGCAAACAAACCCTTTTTCTCACACCTAAAGAACATGCAGTCTCTCCAAAAGAATATCAATCAAATATCAACCAAAATGGGATGTTTATCTGGCCTCATATTCACTAAGTGTGTCAGAGTAGGAGTGCTGATTTAGGATCATGTCAACGCTGTCCATATAATCGTATTAATTAGGATCTAAAAAGGTAAATTGATAGCACTCCTACTTAAGACACTTTGTGAATATGGGCCCTGATGTCTTTGCCCTGTGGGTAGGTTTAATTATAGTGTCCCCAAATTATATCATACACACATTTAGCTATTTAAGTATCTCTTCCTGTCATTTACCTGTACAGTTTATGTAACCATGTAAGTATTCACTTATCTTTAAATATAACTGTATAGTTACCTGTACAGCTAGTTTAACCATGATTTTTTTTAACCATGAAAAATACATTACAAACAAAATACTTTACAATTTACATACATTTAAAAACATGAACATGTAGTGTGTGTGTGTGTGTGAAACAGTTTCCTGTTCACATGCGCTATATAAGATGGAAGCGAGTTCCATGCATTCATGGCTCTGTATAATACTGTACGTTTCCTTGAATTTGTTCTGGACCTGGGGACTGTGAAAAGCCCCCTGGTGGCATGTCTGGTGGGTACGTGTGAAAAGCCCCCTGGTGGCATGTCTGGTGGGTACGTGTGAAAAGACCCCTGGTGGCATGTCTGGTGGGTACGTGTGAAAAGACCCCTGGTGGCATGTCTGGTGGGTACATGTGAAAAGACCCCTGGTGGCATGTCTGGTGGGTACGTGTGAAAAGACCCCTGGTGGCATGTCTGGTGGGTACGTGTGAAAAGACCCCTGGTGGCATGTCTGGTGGGTACGTGTGTGTCAGTGCTGTTGATCTGAGACTGTTGAACAGATCTCACTAACATGCTCAGGCTATTTCAGATTCCATATGCATTTCTCCTCAGCAGCAATAGGAAGGAGATGACAAATGGCAAGTTAATCTAAAGCTTGTTAAAAATGCACAGAGGCAGACTCTCTCACTTCGCACACCTTAGTTAGACCTGTTGTCGTAAGGTATGTCACTCATCGGATAAGATCTTTAGTTCAGGTCTGTCAGTGACTGGTATTGTGAGCTGTGAAGAGAAAGCAAGCAAACAACCCATAATACAACTTACTTTGCCAGTGAACCTCATGAGTTTCTTTAACAGACAGAAACAGGATGAACATCCCCCTTAAACTCTGTGGCAGTTTCACACCAAACTCGTAAAAATCAACTTATGCAAGGTCTGTGTATAGAGCCTCGGGACACTCCACAAACCACTTTGCACATTTCCCACTCGTTTGCAAGAGGAATACAGTAGATTGGAAAACATGAACACAAAAACAACTGGGCACCTACATTTAGTGATTTACTGATGTCTTCAAGAAATAGATGATACCAAATGTGCAACATAAGATTCGGAGACATAAGACAATCGGAAAGTATTCAGACCCCTTGTCTTTTTCCACATTTTTTACGTTACAGCCTTATCCCCCTCATCAATCCCCATAAAGCAAAAACTGTTAGATTTCTTTTACACAAGTATTCAGACCCTTTACTCAGTACTTTGTTGAAGCACATTTGGCAGCGATTACAGCCTTGAGTCTTCCTGGGTATGATGCTACAAGCTTGGCACACCTGTATTTGGGGAGTCTCTCCCATTCTTCTCTGCAGATCCTCTCAAGCTCTGTCAGGTTGGATGGGGAGCGTCGCTGCACAGCTATTTTCAGGTCTCTCCTGAGATGTTCAATTGGGTTCAAGTCTGAGCTCTGGCTGGGCCTCTCAAGGACATTCCGAGACTTGTCCCGAAGCCACTCCGTTGTCTTGGCTGTGTGCTTAGGGTCGAACCTTCGCCCTAGTCTGAGGTCCTGAACGCTCTGTAGCAGGTTTTCATCAAGGATCTCAATGTACTTTGCTCCATTCATCTTTCCCTCAATCCTGACTAGTCACCCAGTCCCTGCCGCTAAAAAACATCCCCCACAGCATGATGCTGCCAACACAATCCTTCACTGTAGGGATGGTGCCAGGTTTCCTCCAGACGTGATGCTTGGCATTCAGGCCAAAGAGTTCAATCTTGGTTTCATCAGACCAGAGAATCTTGTTTCTCATATCTGAGAGTCCTTTAGGTGCCTTTTGGCAAACTCCAAGTCATGCAGGCTGTCATGTATCTTTTACTGAGTAGTGGCTTCCGTCTGACCATTCTACCATAAAGGTCTGATTGGTGGAATGCTGCAGAGATGGATGTCCTTCTGGAAGGTTCTCCCATCTCCACAGAGGAACTCTGGAGCACCGTCAGAGTGACCATTGGGTTCTTGGTCACCTCCCTGACCAAGGCCCTTCTCCCCCGATTTTTCAGTTTGGCCAGGCTTGGTGGTTCCAAACTTCTTCCATTTAAGAGTGATGGAGGCCACTGTGTTCTTGGGGACCTTCAATGCTGCAGACATTGTTTGGTACCCTTCCCCAGATCTGTGCCTCGACACAATCCTGTCTCGGAGCTCTACGGACAATTCCTTGGCTTGGTTTCTGACATGCACTGTCAACTGTGGGACCTTATATTGACAGGTATGTGCCTTTCCAAATCATGTCCAATCAATCGAATATACCACAGGTGGACTCCAATCAAGTTGTAGAAACAGCTCAAGGATGATCAATGGAAACCGGAAGCACCTGAGATCAATTTAGAGATTACACATTTAGTTGTTTTACAGCCTGAATTTAAATTCAGCCTTTCCTGACTTCGAGCCTGCCTAACGCCCTGTACTGTTTGGACTCTGACCTGGTTTATGAACTCTCGCCTGTGCCGGCCTGCCTTTTGCCTACCCCTTTTGTTATAATAACAATTGGAGCTCAAACCATCTGCCTCCTGTGTCTGCATCTGGGTCTCGCCCTGTGCCCTTATAAAATATCTCATTTACATACTGTAAGTATTCACACCCCTGAGTCAATACATGTTGGACTCACTGTTGGTAGCGATTACAGCTGTGAGTCTTTCTGGGTAACTCTCTTTTTCCATTCCTAAAGCTCTGTCTAGTTGGTTGTTGATCAGTGCTAGACAGACATTTTCAAGCCAATTCAAGTCAAAACTGTAACTAGGCCACTCAGGAACATTCAATGTCGTCTTGGTAAGCAACTTGTGTTTATTTGGCCTTTTGTTTTAGGTTATTGTCCTACTGAAAGGTGTATTTGTCTCCCAGTGTCAGTTGGAAAGCAGACTGAACCAGGTTTTCTTCTAGGATTTTGTGCTTGGCTCTATTCAGTTTCTTTTTATGTAAAAAAAAATCCCTAGTCCTTGTCAATGACAAGCATACCCATAACATGATGCAGCCAACACTATGCTTGAAAATATGGAGAGTGGTACTCAGTGATGTGATGTGTTTGATTTGCCCCAAACATAACACTTTGTATTCAGGACATGAAGTTAATTTCTTTGCCACATTTTTTGCAGTTGTACTTTAGTGCCTTGTTGCAAACAGGAAGCATGTTTTGGAATATTAGTATTCTGTACAGTCTTCCTTCTTTTCACTCTGTCATTTAGGTTAGTATTGTGGAGTAACTACAATGTTGTTGATCCATCCTCATTTTTCTCCTATAACAGCCATTAAACTCTGTAACTGTTTTAAAGTCACCATTGGCCTCATGTTGAAATTCCTGTGTGGTTTCCTTCCTCTCCGGCATCTGAGTTAGGAAGGACACATGTATGTTTGTAGTGACTGGGTGTAATTAATAACTTCACCATGGTCAAAGGGATATACGATGTCTGCGTTTTATTTAATATTTACCCATCTACCAATAGGTGCCCTTCTTTTTGAGGCATTGGAAAACCTCCCTAGTCTTTGTAGTTGAATCTGTTTGAAATTCACTGCTCGACTGAGGGACCTTACAGATAATTGTATGTGTGGGGTACAGAGATGAGGTAGTCCATGCAACTTATTATGCGAGTTGTTAAGCAAATGTTTACTCCTGAACTTCTATAGGCTTGCCATAACAAAGGGGTTAATTACTTAATGACTCAAGACATTTAAGCTTTTAAATTTGTATTAATTTCAAAAAATGTCTAAAAACATAATTCCACTTTGACATTATGGCATATTGTGTGTAGGCCGGTGACACAAAATTCAGGTTTGTTACACAGTAAAGAGGCATTGTACAGTACACTATGACATCAGTACTTTAGCCACATCATATTCTATAATCAACAATAAAATTACACTGACATACGTTAGAGAAAAAAATATATCCTCACCAAAGTTATCACTGACCACCCCTCCAATCAACAAACACACTGTGAATGCAATAGTACAATTCTGACCGACTATGGTGAAAACACTCATGCCTTATTGCAGTAGCGACACCCAGTGGTTTGTGTAATGACTGTCACATGATGTTGTCCTTGTGTAAACGCCACACCAGTGTTTGCCCCACACCTGCCCCACCCAGAGAAGCCCACCTTCTCCAGCTTCTCCAGAATCACCCGGGGAGGCTCGTCCACATGGTACTCCCAACTGGAAATGCAATTATCTAGTGATTATTTGCTTAAGGACACATTGCAACATTTGGGTATTTGTTGTAAATTCATACAAAAACTCAAAGTAACACTAGGGAATGTGTATACACTATGAAGGGTATTTTAATAAAACATTTGTTAGACTACACTACCCATTCTGTAGATTCTGAGCTTATTTTAAAAAGCAGTACATTATGCAAATTAATCACAAGTTGATTCCTAATGTGTTGGGTCTTTCTGGCTCCTAAGTAGTTTATTATGGATGGGTCTGAAAACTCACCACCAAAAGCACTAAAGCACAGTGATAATAGGCTCCCGAGTGGCGCTGCGGTCTAAGGCACTGCATCTCAGTGCTAGGGTCGTCACTACAGACACCCTGGTTTGATTCCAGGCTGTATCACAACCGGCAGTGACTGACGCACAATCGGCCCAGCGTCGTCTGGGTTCGGCCAGTGTAGGCCGTAATTGTAAATAAGAATTTGTTCTTAACTGACTTGCCTAGTTAAGTAAAGGTTCCATAGAGAGAAACAAAAAATGTTAAATGCAAGCTTAACTTAATTCCCAAAAGCGATTTAGATTGATTATTTTTTTTGTTTGCTAATTAATCCTTTCACAAATTGTAGAAATGTTTACATTAAATTGAGATAATTGTGTGTCTCTAGAATAAAGTAACTCATTGTAGAATACATACTTGTCTCTCTCAACATAATCAATGATGGAAATAGAAATAGGCTACTGACCAGGCAGAATAGTGTGCTGATGAGTATCTACAAAAGCTTACCATATGTTGGACTTTTGGTTGGATCTCTCTGTGTGGCTAAATAATGCTTTGTGGTTTGGGGTTACTTCAGATGAAGGCACTAACTGGGTGAGTTATATTTATTTGTGCACTGATTACAGTCAATGACAAGGCAACAGACACTCTCTTTAATATCCGTTAAGGCTGTGTTACAGTGATTTTTTAATGTTTTACTCTGTCTGTAAACTTGTCATTCGGTGCTGAGGAAATACTACTGGGAAAACATGTTTTTCTACACCCCTTTCAATTTTCACTCACCACATTAGTTTAATTCAGGATTCTCCAATCCTTTTTCCTGGATAGCTAACCTTTTCACTCCAACCCCAGTTGTAACTAAACTGATTCGTATCAAGTATCTAAGTACTATTGCCTATCCTAAGACTGATGTTTTGGTGATGATAATTCACATAGCTGGGAAACAATTTTGGAAGCATAATCAATCATCACCCCGAAGACCTTAGGAAACGTTTATGGAAACCTAGTTTCTCGACGGAATTATTCATATGTGACACGTTTCATAGAGTCCTGCATTTTGATCATTCCCCCTCGGCACAGATCGAAACGGCATGCGAAAGTTGTGATGGCGTTTTTAAGGTTACTGCTCTTACATTATACCGTTTAAACGTGTCTTATCAGCAGGCAGAATATAGTAACTTTAAGCTAAAATAATACTTTTCTAAGATATTCTCCTGAAACCATTGCGATCGTCACACTGTCTTGTTGTGACAGCTCGGGGATGACGATATTAATCGTTCCTTAACTAGCTATTATTATATATATATAATGTTATATATAACAAATGCAAAATATTGATTAGCAAAGCTACTTATGTCAGCTGCCTTGGCGTTATTGATCGCAAGATAGCTAACTAACCATAACGTTCAACGGCTTGATTGGAAAGCGTTTATTTCACTGTATATCTATTCTAGTAATCTAGCTAGAAGTCGGATCATTTCGAAAGCAAAAGTATCTAACGTTACCAATGTCATGCTGTCAACATCGCTACCATGAGGGTTTTCGAGACTGACAGAGATGTCTTGTCATTTAACCCGTAAGTCATTTATCCAACTCGATAGCTAGCGATACATCTATTTATCAATAGACCAAAGCAATTGTTTATCAAACAAAATCTTATTTAGCTAAGTTATCTAAAGAAGTTGCTATGGTCCCAATTTGGCACAACATGAAGCCGTTAGGGAGAAATTGGATGATAGGACTGGGTGTAGGAGCTACCGCGGGTGTAGGCTTGATTACATTAATAATCTACAAAGAAATGAGTAGAAGATCTCAAACATTATTACTCCAGACCAACCCTCCTGAGTACTTGATCGACAGCCCAGATGGAACACCCCTCCAGGTGGAACCACTTGAACAAGGTAGGTGGTAGGCACTGCATGGCATTGCAGCAGAAGCTGAGTCTGTATGCATTTGTGCAAGGCCGTTTGTAAGGGTGTGTGTCCAGCTGTCTGCCCGTGTGTAATGAGTATGTATCTTTACTATGGTGTGTGTCTATACATGATCCCCCTCTCTCCAATGTCTGCATTTGTCCCTTCACAGAGGCGGTGGCCCAGCAGCAGGTGGAGCTGAGGAACCAACTGGATGAGGTGCTGACCTGTGTGTCCTCCCTCCGCTTCGAGGTGGCCGAGCTCAGGACCGGCCTGCAGGACATCGCCCAGCAGATCATCCAGGATGTTAAGTGAGTGTTGGTGGTGGTGGCCACATGGGTTCACCAAGGGGTCACTGAATCTAGGATATATCATGTGTCAGGTTTTTTTGTTCAGTGTCTTTTGCTCAAGACATGTATGTTAAATGTCTCTCTACTGCTCTGAGCAGGAAGGGTGTTGAGGAGAGCCAGAGGGCACGCAGACGCCGCCACATCATCAGCCATCGGGAACGCACTGACTCCATGAGCTCCAGCTCCATCTATTTCTCAGCCAGTCAAGCCGTGTACGGAGGGGAGACCAGTGAGGGAGGGTAAGATCAGCATGGACTGCAATCACTGCATGGGATAGATGGCATTATAATTACTTAAGCATAGGGTTAATAGTCCAAGGGCCACCCATCAAAAAAGGCTTCAGAAAAGGAATTCTGTGACCCAGGAAACAACCTCAAAGTTTCAACATCATTACGTAGATAATTTTATGAATATGAACACTGTGTGGTTCAAACTTTAAACGTTGCACATAAAATATTATAAATCAAAGGTGCAATTTGGAAATGGGTAATTTCCCCTAGCAACATTGAGGTTACCATGTTACACCTTGGTTGCAATTGTTACACCTCTTTTGGCCGCCATTCCAGTTCTCTGCTGCCAATGACTGGAACAAATTGCAAAAATCCTTGAAGCTAGAGGTTCCTATCTCCCTCACTAACTTTAAGCATCAGCTGTCAAAGCTGCTTATCGATCACTGCACCTGTATACAGCCCTTCTGTAAATAGCCCATCCTACTACCTCATCCCCATAGCTTTTTTATTTTTTTACTTCTGCTCAATTTTGCACTCCAGTATCTCTATTTGCACATCATAATTTGCACATTCCATCATTCCAGTGATTATGCTAATCTGTCACTATGCCACTATGGCCTATTTACTGTCTTCCTAACCTGACTGCATTTTGCACTACATTTGCACTCTGTATATAGATTCTCTATTGTGTTATTGACTGTACGTTTGTTTATTTCCCATGTGTAACTCTGTGTTGTTTTTTGTCGCACTGCTTTGCTTTGTCTTGGCCAGGTCACAGTTGCAAATGAGAACTTGTTCTCAACTGACCTACCTGGTTAAATAGAGGTGAAATAAAAAATAAAAATTCTTTGTCCGTGCTTGCAGAAAGCAAGGTATGTACCGGACCTGAGGAATCCAAAATAATACGAGATAAGAATCTGTTGAAAGTTGCTAAATAGATTTTTCTCAGATGCCAGAAAAGTGCTTTATGTAGCTGTCGGGACCTGAAATGTTTTGTGAGCTGTATTATCTAGCAAACGTTGTGCTGTCTTTAGTTTGGCTAGCAGGCAAAACAATACAGCTGCCAAAATGTCTTATATTAACTGAGAACCACTGTACATGGTTCAAAATGTCAACGGGATCAGTGAAGGATCGGTAACGTGTTGCTTGAGCCAATGCAAGGATGAACACTGATCTCACAACTAGTTCTGTGCGGCAGTGTGCAACAAAAGTAACCAGGGGGAAACATGGCAATGTCGGAACGTTGCTAGGGAAATTACCCAAGATGCACTATGATTTTGATGTAAAAAATCTGAACTTTTATATAAAGAACAAATTCATGTGAAACTTTATTTTAACCACAGAGTATTCATAACATATCTAAGTTTTTGACGTTTTGTTTCCTGGGTCACGGAACAACACATTTTTGGTGGGTGGCTATAATTCTGTAGTGATATTAACTGGCTACCCATTCTGTCATCACTGTCTCAGGTACTCCACCGCCAACGCTGAGTCGGACTACACAGATCGGGACACTGATCGGGAGACCGACAAGGAGGCGGAAAAAGAGCCGGAAGAGGAATCTGAGGAGGATGAGGAAAAGAGCTGCGCCACGACACTCACTCTACGCCAGGAGGACTCCCAGGATGAGGGAGAGGAACAAGAAGATAATGATGAAGAGGATGAGATGTTGGAGGTGATGGCTGAAGTGCCAAGTGGGGAGTTGGCATTACTCCTGGCCCAGAGTGATATCCTTCATACGGGTGATGCCAGGCTGAAGGCAGAGGGCTTCCATCTGCTCGTTGCCAACAAGCTACAGGTGAAAGGGGTCTGAGAATGTGGATCTTTTGTGGCAAATTTAGTTTTCATGTTGCTGAAATTAAAATATTTTTTGTTAAGCCTAGCTACATCTCTGATGTCGTATATTTTGTTTTTGTGGTTGATACCAGTATGGCGACAGCAGGGAGTTTCTATGGCGACTGGCCCGTGCCTACAGTGACATGTATGATTCCACCGAGGACAAGCAGGAGAGGAAGACGTATGCAGAACAAGGTGAAGAAAACATTTTGATTTTGTAGTGAACTCTCACTTTAACATGCACTGTCAGATGTATCAGGTGGTTTGTTTTTGACCTTTGATCTATACTCCACAGGTCGTGAAGAAGCAGAGTTTGCTCTAAAGAAGAATGGCCTGAATGCAGAATGTCACAAGTGGTGAGTCACTGAAAACCCTCAGAGATGTAGTGCCGACCCTTGACCCTTAAAAAAAAATTAAAAAGAAAAAAAAAAAAAAAGTCTTACCGTTTAGCAATCTCTTTCAATCCTCCACAGGTTTGCTGTTCTCACAGGCCTCACCTCCCAATACGAGACTATGCATGGCAAACTGAAAAGCAGTCACATTCTCAAGGTTTGTGTTTCTCGCTCTATTCAGAATCGAATAATGTCATCCAAGTCCTGTGTTTATAAAGTCTAATATATATCAGAAAACAGTTGTGATTGTCAAGATCTGCACTTTCCTAACACATTTTGTAAACCCATGAAAACTGGACTTTTTTTTGTATGCACAATATTCACCCTGCCTTTTCGCTTTGCGCTAGGAACATTTAGACCGAGCGATTGCTCTTAGGGACGATGACCCACTGTGTTTCTACCTACTGGGGCGCTGGTGTTATGAGGTAAGCAGAACAAGCTTTTTATCCCAAGTCCTTATCTTGGGACTTGGCTGAAAAACAACAAATAATCATACAACCCGTCTTACGCTAACTAAAACGCGCCCGTTGTCTCCATATAATGTTTCCGCTGTAGGTTTCCACTCTTGGCTGGCTGGAGAGGAAGGCGGCAGCGGCCTTGTATGACACGCCACCAACATCTACTCTCCACGACGCCCTTGAAAACTTCCTCAAGGTACTTGATCAGTTGCCCAAAGCCAAATCGACTGCTAGCCTCTATACAGAAGAAAAAACATAATTGAAATGTTTTGTTTTATTTCACCTCACCACGTTGTTTGATATCAGGCGGAGGAGCTAAACCCGGGATTCTCCAAGACAGTGAGACTTTACATCGCCAAGGTATTGGGAAAAACTATTCTGTAGACAAACAGTGGATTTCTCCAGATTGTAACTAGTGTAAAGGTTTTCATTTCTCATTGTCCTCTTGGTTGTGATTTCTAGTGTCACAAAGAGCTGGGGAATGTGTCGGAGGCCCAAAACTGGGCCCTGTTGGCGTTGAAGATGCCTAGTGGCTCCAGTGAGGTAAGCGGACATTTCTTTGGGATGGAGCTCACTGTGCACACGGGCTTGACTTTGCTAGGCAGCACTTTTACCTTTCTTTTCATTCTTTAGGAGGAGCATAGTGCTAAGTTGGAGGCGGAGCTGGGAGCCTTGATTGACAAAGCGACGGAGCTCTCTCTCTCCGGTGGGGACAAATAGGGTGGGACACGGCGGTGGCCACTGGATGGGCATTGGCAAACTAGCTCATCACAGGCCACCCAATCAGTTGTGAACTAGAAACATCCAACAACTTTTGTTCCTCCTCCTCAGTACGCCAAGTAGATATGCATCTTCCTGTCACCCGTCACTGAATGGATGGAGGGAGCTAGTTCTACTGCAGTCACATGACCGCTCAATTGAAGTCAGTACCTTTTTCAGAATTATCTTTGCCTTTATTTCTTTTTTCACAAATTTACTTAAATGTTATTATAATTTGTTTCCAAAGCACTTTTTAATATTAACCAGTGACGGCGCTACTGTTATTGAGCATGTTTCAGAGTCTCGTGCTAGTGTTGTTGACCAAATGTGTGGAGAGTAACTTGGATTGGACAAATCCCCCTGTATAGACTCCAGTGAAACAATGTTGACAGCTTATTTTAAATGTAAAATCTAATTGGATCAGAACATGTCCTGAAAATCACCAAGCCTCACAGCTCATATAGATGGCATGATTATTATTTTGAAGATTCGTAGTGCATAAATGTTTCAATGAACTAAGCACAAGCCCAGTCTTAAATTAGAAAAAGCATGGACCGTTTTGTCTTCAGCTAAAGTAGTTAATTTACTTTATTTAATTCCAGAGTGTTATTGCTGCCTTTGATTTGTTTTGAAGAAAAGTTTACATTTGATTGTTTGTTTGATTGTTAGTTAAAGATTACTTTTACTTGGCACTTCATTGCATCTGTTGGTTTCGAGGGCAAGTTATCACTATTTAACATTCCAATACACATTAGTCCTTTAAAATGGATGTCATGCTATATTCTAATCTTTCCCTGTGACCGTTGTGTGAAACTGGTTTGAGAAGCTTTTTACTGTTACTGATCCCAATACTATAGGAAGGGTTGACTTGCAGTATATTCATGAGCACTTCATTTATTAAATGCATTCATAAAATTAATGTTTATCCACTTATGGTAATCTGTCACAAAAGGCTCAACAATTCCTTTGTATTTTTTTCCTGGTCATTTAGTGCAATTGGGAAATTATGATTGGTCAAGAGTTCAAATAACTTCATAGATTTAGACCAGAGACAGGGCATCCTAATAAAATACTTTAATACAAGGCGTCTTATACAGAAAGTATAGTTCTGGAAGGGACAAATAAATAGTGTCAAGGGGTCTGTACTGGTATGTTTATCAAACACCTGCTCTTAATAATAGAATAGATCTAATACAGTGGGAATGTAAAATCCAAACAATGGTTTTGAAAAACCGAAGTCACAAAACATGACATTTCTTTTAAATAATAAAGTCAACATCATCCAGTTAATACAATAAGAAAACAAGAATCATTACAGTGTAGGAATGCATTATTTTGTCAGTAATACATAAGACGAGCTACTATTGTGCAAATCTACAGTGGCGGGTGAGGGGCATGGCCTCATGAAATACAGCCATGCTCTCACCCCCTGGCATGGTTCCAGCTGAGCTCAGTCCTTGGTGTCACCCATCCCATCTACGTTGATGGCAAACATGGCTTCAGACTCGGGGAGGAAGGGCGAGTCATAGATTTTGCAGAGCCTCGTCTCCCTGCGGCCTTTCCTCAAGTACAGTCTAAAAACAAGTAGAGGTTTAACTTGATAGCTAGCTGTATTCTTCTAGAACACCAGGGGCTTAACAATTGGTATGCTATGTTTGAAACCATCAGGACGTAACAGAATGTAAAAGACCCATTCCTTATTCTGTAAAAACCCAATGGGGTCAGCGGAGCGACTCACCGTGTAGTAGACGCATGTGCCGTGATGTTGCCCCCGGTGGGTTTTTTAGGGTCTGCTCGCCTCAGCAGCATTCTCAGGAAGCGTCCCAGGTGGCCTTGCCGTGCAGCGAGCTCTCCCCTCCCTGAGTAGTCTGTCCTGTAGAGGGCCATGGCACTGTCCACTAACAGAATGACATACCTGAGAGAGAAGGGGCCATATGGTTGGAGACCTATAGCGTTGCAGACTGGGTGACCAGTGGGTAGTGCCCTTATTCCAGATCACTTCAATTCATATGTCATAAACAATACTATCAACATGGAATAACATTTAAAGGATCTGAAACATCAGGAATAGGGTTGAGGGAGGGATGGGTCTGACCTGGACTCTGCCATCATGGCTGAGGCTTGGTAAAGCAGCTGGGACTGGTGGTCTGTGTTAAAGGCCCTAGCGTAGGCTCACTCTTTGGTCTTAATTCAAGGTTAGGCATAATACTAGCAGTATGGTTAGGGTTAAATCACATTTTAAGAAGAGAAACTAGTGACGACACGAGCGCTGGGATTCTTCTTCTTCTCTAATATATGGCGGTCTTCAAACAAATGTTAGAGGTGCATGCCGCCACCTAGTGTACTGGAGTGTAAACTACTCAATACAGACAATAGAATCTGAGCATAATGCAATTCTGGCAGGTTGAACGTCCAACCACAGAAGGGCAACTAGTAAACGGCCGTGATTGGGAGTCTCATAGGGCTCGTCCGAGTTTGGCCGGTGTAGGCCGTCATTGTAAATACGAATTTGTTCTTAACTGACTTGCCTAGTTAAATAAAGGTTAAATATTGGCAACAGTTCAGAGCATACAGCCAGTTCATTAGGAGCGCTGAGATTGGATTAGCCAAAAGGCCAGCAGATGGCGATATTGATTGATTTTATTTTACCACTCTCACGACTCCCATCTGCCAGCCAAGTACAGTGAAATGCCTTTCTTGCAAACTCAAAACACAATGGAATAATCAATAACAATATAATACTGGACAAAACACACAAAATAAGAAATATGAAGAACACAATAAGTATAGCATACTATATACAGGGTCAGTTCCCGGTCCTTCCTTCCACCCTGCCAGATATACACTATATACAGTGTATACAAAAGTATGTGGACACCCCTTCAAATGAGTGTATTGGGCTATTTCAACCACACTCGTTTCTGACAGGTGTATAAAATTGAGCACACATCCATGAAATCTCCGTATACAAACAATAGCATTAGAATGGCCTTACTGAAGAGCTCAGTGACTTTCAACGTGGCACCGTCATAGGAGGCCACCTTTCCAACAAGTCAGCATGTCAAATTTCTGCCCTGCTGGAACTGCCCCGGTCAACTGTAAGTGCTGTTATTGTGAAGTGGAAATGTCTAGAAGCAACAATGGCTTGTGTTGGCCCTTTCTTGTTTCAGCATGACAATGCCCCTCTGCACAAAGCAAGGTCCCTACAGAAATGCTTTGTCGAGATCGGTTAGGAAGAACTTGACAGGCCGGCACAGAGCCCTGACCTCAACCCCATTGGACACCTTTGCGATTAATTGGAACGCCAACTGCGAGCCAGGCCCAACCGCCCAACATCAGTGCCTGACTACTAATGCTCTTGTGGGTGAATGGAAGCAAGTCCCCACAGCAATGTTCCAACATCTAGTGGAAAGTCTTCCCAGAAGAGTGGAGGCTGTTATAGCAGCAACGAGGGGACCAACTCTATGTTAATGCTCTTGATTTTGGAATGAGATGTTCAACGAGCGGTTTGATTGCCATACCAGGAGGTGATGCAGCTCTCAATGGTACAGCTGTAGAACTTTTTGAGGATTTCCATGCTTCACGACTGTGGCTTGTGGTAAGTCTTTAGTGATTTGGACACTGAGGAACTTGCTCTTGACCTGCTCCACTGCAGCCCCGTCGATGTGGATGGATGCGTGATCGCACCAGTTTTCTTTGGGATAGGATTGGAAAGTGTTGGGTTCTTTTATACCTCAATGGTTGGGTTGCATCTCTAAATCAACTTCCTCACCACGTTTCATTCCCTTGATCTGCACCGTTTAGAATTTCTCTGCACCAACCTGGAAAAATATACAATATATGGAAGCAAACAAACTTCAGTGGGCAGGGAGCACTATTATAGCCTCTGATATTGCTAAGCCTACTCATTGCAAACAGGAGGAGACAATGAGAGGAGACCACTATTGAGATGCAGCCATTACTGTTGATTTTCCATACTATGAAATCAAGTCGGTATGATGGCCCAATATGATTGTCAAAACAATATAACATGGTCTGATTCGCCCATTTGTTCACAGAAAGGGTAACAAAAAGCTAAGTTTACAGAGATAAAATTGTTATACTACAGAGGAGAAAACATGGGTAAGTGTTATTTAATAATGATTGACAATTAAGACAGTGTTATTCAAGCTTTTTTCAGTTGTCAATGTCATTCTCTCCATAGTTTTTCTAGAGGAAATACATCAAAGGTGATATGCAATTGCCAACTTTAACAATACAAGACTATTATTTATCCCTGAAACAAATTATACAATAATTATCAAAACTTACACTAGACAACATTTAAAACTCACATAGAAGGCATAATGGGGTATTGAAAAGTATTAATTAATGGAACTGAAAAACATATACACTGAACAAAAATATTGAACACAATATGTAGTGTTGGTCCCATGTTTCATGAGCTGAAATAATTACTCCCAGAAATGTGCCATACGCACAAAAAGCTTCTAAAATTTTGTGCACAAATTTGTTTACATCCCCATTTGTGAGAATGTCTCATTTGCCAAGATATTCCATCCACCTGACAGGTGTGGGATATCGTCTGGGGAGCGGTGGGGGGGTGTCCTGAGGAATATTTGTCAGTAATAAAGTCCTTTCGTGGGGGAAAAAAAACCAATTCTGATTGGCTGGGCCTGGCTCCTCAGTGGGTGGGCCTGGCTCCTCAGTGGGTGGGCCTGGCTCCTCAGTGGGTGGGCCTGGCTCCTCAGTGGGTGGGCCTCCCCGGCACAGTCATGTGAAATCCATAATCCTAATGAATTTATTTAAATTGACTGATTTCCGTACATGAACTGTAACTCAATAAAACCTTTGAAATTGTTACATGTTGCGTTTATATTTTTGTTCAGTTTACATATTTTCATTCACTACATGGAATGTAGCACAACTATTGACTGGAGCTGGTCTCACAGCAGACATTCATGGATCTTCTTGACGATCTTGATCAAGTAGTTCTTGGCTGGTGTTACTGACGATACAATGTCCTCCACCTGGTCTTTCCTGTATAGGAAACAATGAAAATAGTGTTACAGTTGTTTAAGGTGCCCTGTTGCAACAAAGTACAATCAGTTGCCTAGAAACAGAAACAGGTGTGTGCGTGAGAAGATAAGTCTTACGTTGTGTTTCCAATATGATTTTGGAAAGTCTGCACATGAAGGAGACTGAAGGGGTAGGCCGAGGTAACAACTATGGTAATCTCAAACTTGGTAAATGTCTTGAGACTGGAGAACAGGATTCGAACTCTGGAAAAAAAGAAACATTTTGTTTTGCATTCATGTATCTATTATATATCTATAAATAGAAAAATGTCCTAGAACAGTCCAGTCAACATTTTCTGGTGGTCTGATGAGGGTACATGTCCTTTCTATGAGTTGTATTTCTACAGTATGGTGTGTGATCTTACTGTGTGTCCACACAGCGGATGTCCAGGATGTCCAGCCTCAGAGCACCCCACTTCTTCATCAGGTGGATCTCTTCTCCCAGGAGGCGACAGCGGCTTACCACCAGACCCACATCGTGCAGCAGCTGGAGAAAGAGACCAGTTCTGTTTTGGCACGAATACATGTGGACATAAAAAGTGATTCTGGGAGATACACTTAAAACACCAACCCTCTTTCTGGACCTTACCTAGTGTGGATTTAACCAAGACCCACACTTACCTTGGGAATGTATAGACTGGTCGGGTACTTCTTGCCCCAAGTGGTTTCACTGCCAATGTACTGGCATAGCAGGTTGTGCACAAGGCGAGAGTAGCAATGTGACTTTTCATCTGTGAAAAAGAGAGGAAAATGAGCTGGCAATGCAAGTCCTGTGTGTTGGCGAGAATCAGGGGAATATTCAACATTAAAAAGAGTCACTGAGCTTAATTTCTCCATACCATCCATTTGGCGTTGAAATGTGATGACGATGATGTTACGCTCAGTCTCTTCACAGACATCTCCTAAATAAGAGATCAAAGCTTTAGAAAATCATTAACATTTGTCTTGAAGAAACCCTTTGAAAGAAACCAGAGCAAAACTACAATAAACATACTAGCACCTTGTTACAGCTTACCGCTAGGTTTCTGAAACTTCACCTCCAACAGCAAGGACTCGTAGAGAAAGCTGTAGACAGTCTTCATGTCATCTTTCTCCCAGAATTTCCATTCATTCACTCTGAAACCAAAACATTTTATCAAAAGTTGAATGGAATGGTAGGCGTACATGCAGGGGGGGGGGAGAAAGTATCCCTGATATAACAGAAAATGAGAAACTGACCTATCCAGTATGGCAATGTGGTTCTCAAGTTCCAGAGTTTCCTGTCTGAGCCTGTCCACTTTGTCCACAGAGTTTTTCTTCTGTATTTCCAATTCACACATTTGCCTGTGGAGAAAAACTAATGTTTTCAATTTATCTGCACATTTGGCAGAAGCTAGTAATGTAACACACATGCTCTGGCAAAAAAGAAAAACTGAAAGGGACTAAATCAAATTTATTTGCACTAAATTATGATTAAATTTTTTTTTAGGCCTACCTTTCACTCTCTGCAATTGCTTTGACGACATTCTCCAACCCTGATAGAACATAATTCAACATAAATTCGTCAAATACCAAGCACACCGTCGATTAACTTTTTAAAAAAATCTAGAAGATTTTGTAGCATCCTAAGTTACCTTGCTGCCTTGCTTTCAGAGTTGGCTCACAGTCCTCTACCCCTGTGCCCTCCAGAGCTACAAGTTCTGTAGCAGACAGAAGACAAAATTCAAACAATTATCTTAAGATGACAAGCATGCATTATGAAAACAGATATTAGGTCCCTCGGTTCAAATTCAAATGGGATTACAGTGGAAAATATTTAAAATGGTCAAAATGAATTAAAATCCAATATACCAGCTTCCAAGTCATATAGACATTCATCAAGGTCTTTCAGCAACTTATCCATCTTCTCAATCTTTTCTCTCAAGTTATGTTGTGCCTCCTGTGAAGACGTAATGGGACATCAGTTAAACAGTTTATTAGCAGAGTTATGCGCACACACACACACACAGAACGCATAAGTATTTTTCCGTCCCAAAGGTTACTAGCGCAACATCATGAAGGGATTCTCATTACCCGGGTTGTGTGCACAAGGCCAGAGTACAAAACGGCTTTCATTTCATGAGAGCGCACTCTGCTTCTCTTCCTGAAGAATGTCCTCCTCTCTTTTATCTTGCCACCAAAAAGCTGCAACTGTGGATAAGTCACAACATCAAGACGGTTTGTCCAAATGGATCATTTCTACATCCACTTTTGACTAGAAATAGCAAGACGGAGACAAATCCTCAAATAACCGAAGAAAATAAAAGACAGACAAAAACGTAAATACCTCTTCCTCTGAAAAGCTCTTCACCGCCTCCCAAAGTGACCCGTTAACACTTTTCAGAAGATTGTCTTGGTCTCTCAGACGTGATTTCAACCTGAAAATACACCAAAGAAATAAACGTACATATCTTATTTACTAAGCAGGTTACAGATTTGAGCATCATTTTTGACTTAATCCTACAGTAAATAAAATGACACTGTATATAAAGCTTTATGACGAATCGCCAATGACATGCATCATTAAACATACCCCTCCACCATTTCTTTGAGTATCTGGCAGTCCGTCTCATATACCCGCTGTTTGGGAAGGTTAATATGCTTCTCAATTAACAAGACCTCTGTTTTGAGATCCAGATCGGGCTCAATCTATAAGAAGGGGCATATCTGTATTTAGTACCTTTTGTAATAATTCCCCAAAAGTTATTAGTAATGACATTTTGTTAGAAAAATACAATTCTAAAAACAAAGATTAAAGATTTACTCTGGCGGGCAGAATACTCTGTCGAGGTTTATGGATGACAAAGTCGATGCTGAAGAGTTTCAGGAACTCAGCCACTGTAATGCTGCCGTCTTGGAGTTTCTGAAATGAAATGTGAAAGAGCAGTGAAAACGCAGTAGAGCTGAAATGTTAACAGGAAAAGTAAATGTGGAAGGGAGAGTTGTTGACATACCTTCCGTACATCAAATGTGTAGTCCCCAGTGTCCTCAAGCTGTGACTCTAATTGGCTTTGTCTGTAAGCTGCAAAATGGCGTCAAGTTAATATTTCCTACCTGATCTAGACAGTGCACTTTAAAAAGGGATCAAGACAGACAAGGGGATGATGAATATGTCTGAGTGAGACAAGAAATGACGGCAGTAAAAGGCTCATAACTCACTAGACTCAAATGTTCCCTCACATCGGAGGTTGGAGATGCTGATGGAACCATCAGCTGCAGCTCCTGTACAGTTACTCTTCCACTGTGTGGGTGGCATCTGTCAAGATAAAATGTAAAAGCATAATGTATTAACTCGTATTGATTACATTTAACAAAGAAGTGGTAACTGATATGAAAGACGGAGCATTTACCATTTCTCTGATGTTTTCCATCGATGGCTTCCTCCTCTTTACCTGGTCCATGGTGTCTTCATGGCCCTCTCCTGGTAGGGGTCTCTGACTTTGGAAAAGATTGTCCTTGTCGTCGACCCTCTGAGGAGACTTTGTGTCCAACGTTTCTGATAAGTCTGCTTCACTGCTAATGTCTGGAAGCACTTCATCATCAATGTTGTCCATCAAGGTGTTGCCCCTCAGTTCATGACTGCCACCAAAGCTATTCTTCAGAAGTTTCCCAAAATCAGTCACACTATTGCACTCAGTCTGGTTTGGTTCAGAGGGTTTGGCCCTTTGTGGGAGTTTGGGCAAGAAACCACCAAATGACAGTCGTGATGTAAGGCTTTTACTCTTCATGTTCAAAGTAGTAGTCATATTAGGTTTGTCATTGTGAATAACATGGTCCTCCAATTCAACGCTTGCCGGATTCTCTGTCATTAATCCCACGGTCTTAGACCCATAGTCTACAGCTGTTGAGGATTCTGTCTCTACACTGTGTTCGTCAGAGGTCTTCGCTAGCTGAGACAAAGGTGCAGTGCAGCTACCCATCACTTCAGTGGATTCATTTATCACGCGGCTCATATGATTAAGTTTCAACTGGAGATCGGCCAAACTCATTCGCCTGGTCTTTGCCTTCTTTGAAGGTACATTATCATCTTTTGAGACTGAAGAGGCAACGGGAGATCTTTCTGGTTTGTTAGGAATAAAGGAGCGGCCTTCGTCTTTCAGATCACGATCATTGCTGTCTGCCAATCCCTTTAGGTCAAAGTGTTCTCTAAGGCTAGTGGGAATTTCTCCAAGTTGACCCTCAAGTAGACACAAGGAAATTTCCTTTATGGTGGATGAAGGGCTCTTCACATCATCATTGGTGGGTGCATCATGTTGTTCAATTTGCGTTGTGACAGCCTTGGTAATCTCCATTTCATGATCCTCAGAAAATATTTGAGTTTCGTCCCTGATCATTTCCTTCTCCAGGTTTGTGGGATTATTTCTGAAATGTGTTGCTTCTACTACCCTTTTCACTTCCATATCATTTGACTGAATAATTGACACCTTTGCCACATTCCCTAATGGTGCATTTGTTTGGGAGGAAAACGTCATGTTAATCCATTTGGATTCAATTGCAACAGTCTGGCTCCTTGTCAGTTCCATTTCATCAGAGCCAGAAGATGTAGGTGCCTTACTACTGCAGACGCTTTCAGCACCATTCACACTTGATAAATGTTTCCTTGCGCTGAAAGGGTCATGAAACCCCATCTTGATGTTGTCAGACTCAATAACACCAGTCTGACTTCTTGTCATATCCATATAATCTGAATCCATAGACTGATGTTGATCGGTTTTGTGACCCACTACTGCAAAATTATTGCACTTTTCTCCATTGAAATTAATCTTTGAGATTGTGGACATCCTAGCAGAAGTCTCATTCCCATGGGCAGAATGGGAAACAATCTGTGCAGTGAGAGCTTGAGTCATCTCCATACCATTGTCATCTTCTCCGAGAAGTGTTTTAGTTGAATCGAACATGCTGACAGATCGTCCTCGAACGCCTCGGAGTGAAGTCGTTGTGACACTAAAACATCTGGTGTCAATGACCCCAGTTTGGCTCCTCGTGATTTCCATGTCATCTGTACCAAGTTCTGCTCGATCCTGGTTCTTCTCAAAACTCTCCTTTTGGTGTTTCGTTATGGGAAACAATCTGCCCTTGGTCTCATCTGTAATGTTCAGACAGTTTCTGTGATCTATAGACACAGTGAGAGATTTGGTCATGTCCATACCACAGTCATCTTCTGATAGATGACTGGCTCTGTTGGAAGCTGACATGGAGATACTTTTCCTTGTAGGGTTTTGTATGCGATTGACCACATTGAGGCTTTTGGTGTCGATGGCAACAGTTTGACTTCTAGTAATTTCCATGTCATCAGGATCCGATATGGCACCAGAAACACTGAACCCTCTGCCTTTCCCCTGATGCAGCGCCACACTGTGAGAATCGTCTGAGAACATGCCAGTTTCCATAGCGGACGGCACTAAGGATAGACCCAAGTCAAACTTCATATTGGGTTTGGTAAGAGAAGGCCTCTCCATCACATAACATTTGGAATCAATTACAGCAGTTTGGCTTTTTGTGATTTCCATGTCATCTGGATCAGAGGACGCAGGTTCCCATACATTACTACTTCTCTGTCCTAAACTCATCTCCATGTTGGTACTCCGATCAGATTGAAGGGACATCTCTGTTGTAGGAAACAAGCTCTGGAGTTGCTCATTGGTCGCTGTATGGCTGTTGGCCACAATATTTCCAGTGAGGGCCTCGGTCATATCCATACCATTACAGTCTTCTGTAAAAAACTCACCTCTCCGAGAGGATTTCACGTTAGATACACTTTTTATTGTATTCCCTAGTAAGGGGATTTCGATTAGGCCTACACTTTTGGAATCAATGGCAACTGTTTGACATCTTGTCATCTCCATGTCATCTGAGTTTGGGCAGGAGGTGATATGAAAGGTCTGTTGATTTGGTTCAAAGGAGATTCTGTTTTTCTGGGGAAACATCCAGGGTGATGACTCACCTTCCTTGGTCAGAGCACACACATTCTCCTGGAGAGGTACATTGAGAGCTGCAGTCATCTCCATACCATGGTCATCATCTGAGAAGATCTGGCTTTTATTGGGATCTGATGTGAAGACCATACTTCTGCGTTCAATGTTCAGAGGGGGATTTGGGCCCATCATCCCAATGGTTTTGGAGTCAATGGCAACAGTTTGGCTCCTGGTAAACTCCATTTCATCTGGATCAGTAGAGACAGATACTTGGTTGAAAGTGCTTCCCCTAAGCCGTTGCTCTTCAGACCTTACAGTTTGCAGACAATTAAATACTCCTTTGCCATCTATAAAAGTTGTATGGCTTTTTGTCAGATCCATCTGATCCTGTTCAGTTTGTATTGTAGATGTATTCATGAACTGAGGCCCTTGCCTTTGAGGGCTAACTGAGGCCACTGTATAGTCTCTCCGTGTTGTAGACAAAGCTGGAACCTGATTCTCTTTATCAAGTCCTGACCTGCGCGCATTGAGCGCAGCAAGGAAACATCGGTTGTCTGATTTTTCTGGAGGGGATGCAGCTCTGTGGAATGCCATTTTAGTTGAGGATTTGGGAGTTGGATTTCCTCTGGGGCCACTTGACTTTGTTAGACTGGCAAGAAAATGTTCAAACTCTGGATCTATATCTCTGACTGGGGTGGAAGAGGGGGCACAATTCTCTGCTGAGTCCATGGTGCCATAGTTAGATACATTTACATTGTTTTCATGTGGCAGAACAATAGATGATTCTGAATCATTGGCGATGAGTACTGTGTGACTGTGAGTCATATCCATAAATGCTGTGTCCTCTCCTGTGAACATCATCGTTTTCTCCCCATAATCATCCTGGTTGAACATGACATTTTCCTATTAGGAGAAACAAAGTACTTTAGTGTCTCATTAATAACTAAGTCCACTACTAAAAATATTAACATAGTAAGTAGAGCACTGGCATGGTACATTTATTTTTGGGGGACAATAGTTAATACTATTCATATATTATTGTTAATCCATTTCTAAGTAAATATTGGATGAATGTAGCTGTGCCATATGAAAGTCCAATTTTAAGATCCTCCCATTTCTCAGTCATAGCTTACCTTATTTCTTTGGTGTGAAACATGGAGGGGAGCATTCAACAAGGTTTCTATGCCTACATTCACAAATGGAAGTTAAAGGCCGCTTGGTCAGTGTGCATTTTACAGTGTATCCTTAGAAAATAATTTGATTTTAGGCCTACCTTTGATTGGTTGAGCCCCGTCATCAATGGAACCCGTATGAACGCTTATGTTTTCTGCCACTGTTAAGTCAAATTGTATGTCAGTTGTAAACACATGAAAAAAAAAAAACATTTTAGAAAGGTTGGATAGAATGAAAGTAAAACAAACCCAACCACATTCCCAACTCATGTAACAGTTTCACATTTTCCCCGTTTAGTAATAGCAAAACCAAACAGTTCATCCAATGTGCTGACCATCAGCCACAGCGTGACACAAGCAGTATTGAATATGCTGCTCTACACTGAGAAAAAAAAAAAAGCAATGCAAAATGTCTCAAGCATACATTAGGCTTACTTACTAAATGTTGTGAGGTTTTGTAGAGGACTTCGGACCGGGGAGCCATTCTTCACGTCTCTGATTATTAATGGTAATAACATAGTTTATAAGAGTTTGTTATTATCTGGTATACTGCTAACAGTGGAGGCTGCTAAGGGGAGGACAGTTCATAATGGCTGCAATGTGGCAAATGGAATACATCAAACACATGGAAACCAATTCCGATACAGCCATTACCAGAGCCCATCCTCCCCAATTAAGTTGCACCAACCTACTGTGACTGATAGCTTAAATTCAAAATGTGTCTCTGCAACAAGTGTTTTTTTTTTAAAACTTACTTTGAAAACAGTAGAACATCATTGGAAGCTGCGAAACTGACTCTTCTGGAGATCCTCTTCTTCTCTAATGGTTTGACAAGCTTCACCTAGTGAGGGAGTTTTATTTAGTGTCAGAGACCTTCTCCATTTCCACAACTTCAATCTATTTAGTCTTTACCGGACTCTCCTGTCGCTCTGGGCCGGTGAAGTCGATAGATGTCCGCGGAGCTTTCAGGATCTGAATAGATGTGGATACAACTTTCATTCAGAGACGTTTGGTGATTCAATTGTAGACAAATATCTAGCTCGCTAAATTGTTTTATGCGCAACTGTTGTACAAACCGAGGAGATACGCCGTTTGGAGGATCCAACACGATCACTGCTGCGATTTAGAAAACAAACAAGCAGTTAGCCATATTAAAGTTAAAATACGACACATTTCATGGCTTATTTAAACTAAATGGGCTATAAAGAGACATTTGACTTACTCCGTCCTTGATGCATCATCAGGCGGATCCATCTCCGTCCAGCTCGTCTGAAACTAATAGTTACTGTAGATAGTTACACTGACAGAAAGTTAACTAGATAACTTAACTACCGTCGTTCACATTGATAACGGAGCACTCGGTGTGATACGGACAAATAATGAAATTAGTTAACTAACTACTGGTCGCTTGCTAATGTTAGATAATGCAATGAATTACTGACGAGTAACTTATTTAAGTATTTAACGTGAGCAAGAAGCGCTGAATGTGTCGGAACTTAAGACACGTAACGTTAAATACCTAACGTCAGCTAGTTAAGTTGCCACATGAGTACAGTACCCTGTAGGATCAATAAAGTATCTATCTATCTATCTATCTATCTATCTATCTATCTATCTATCTATCTATCTATCTATCTATCTATCTATCTATCTATCTATCTATCTATCTATCTATCTATCTATCTATCTATATCTATATATATATATATATATATATATATATATATATATCTCTAGCTACTTGTTCTCAAACATTGTAACGTTAGCTGGCAGCCATTAAAGTTGTTGTTGGTTTTGAATTTAACCGCCCTTCCTTGAGCATGCGCAGTCGGATCAGTTTCTTCAACCTGTCTGGGTTGTGTAGATACCAACGTTATACTGCTACCAGTAAATATTCCGTTATACTGCCCCCTCCTGGACGTCAGTAGATATTCCGTTATACTGCCCCCTCCTGGACGTCAGTAAATATTCCGTTATACTGCCCCCTCCTGGACGTCAGTAGATATTCCGTTATACTGCCCCCTCCTGGACGTCAGTAAATATTCCGTTATACTGCCCCCTCTTGTATTGAAAGCAAGTTTGACTCCACTTGTTATTTTAGCCCTACGCAGTGATTGTAAAGTACATAAGTACACATGATTTTAAGTACTACTTAGGTCGTTTTTTGGGGTATCTGTACTTTACTTTACTATTTATCTTTTTTGACAACTTTTACTTTTACTTCCCTACATTCCTAAAGAAAATGATGTACTTTTTACTCCATACATTTTCCCTGACAACTAAAAGTACTTGTTACATTTAGAATGCTAAAGCAGGACAGAATTATGGCACCTATCAATATAACGGTTTGTCATCCCTACTGGTTCTGATCTGGCGGACTCCCAAAACACAAATACTGTGTTTGTAAATGATGTCTGAGTGTTGGAGTCTGTCCGTAATTCAAAATAATACGAAAATCGTGCCGTCTGGTTTGCTTAAGATAAGGAATTTGATGTATAGCATTTACTTTAACTTTGTTTGACAATTGAGTTCTTTTTCTACTACTGCACTTAAGTACATCTAAAACCAGATGCTTTTAGACTTTTACTCAAGTAGTATTTTACTGGGTAACTTTCCCTTTTACTTGAGTCATTCTCTGTTAAGGTATCTTTACTTTTACTCAAGTATGACAATTGAGTACTTTTTTTCATGAGTATTACCTTATTTCTATTACAGCATATCGGATGACTGTCATTCATATTCTATTCTCCCTGTTCAATGTAACAGCGATAGGTTTTTAAAAAATGTAACCTTTCTTTAACTAGGCAAGTCAAAATTCCCTGGTCTGATGAAACCAAGATTGAACTCTTTGGCCTGAATGCCAAGCATCACGTCTGAAGGAAACCTGGCACCATCCCTACGGTGAAGCAAGCTTGAACTGAATTTAAGATCTCTGGAGAGACCTGAAAATTGCTGTGCAGCAACGCTCCCCATCCAACCTGACAGAGCTTGGGAGGATCTGCAGAGAAGAATGGGAGAAACTCCAAATACAGGTGTGCCGAGCTTGTAGTGTCATACCCAAGAAGACTCAACTGCCAAAGGTAATTCAACAAAGTACTGAGTAAAGGGTCTGAATACATTTCTAAAACTTTTTTTATTTGATCATTATGGGGTTTTGTGGGTTTTTAATACATTTTAGAATACGGATGTAGCGTAACAAAACTTGGAAAAAGTAAAGGGGTCTGAAATCTGAAGGGGGATAATTTTGGGTAAAAAAAAGTAAGAATATTCTATGGTAAATTGCGTTCTCTGTCGGAATGGGAAACACTTTAAATGCCTAAGTGACTTTTTCGTGTAGAATAGGATAATTTACGCAGCTGGTTAGGATAATTAAGGTAGAAGGTTATGAGAGAGAGAGAGGTTAACGTTAGGAAAGGGGTTATGGTTAGCGCAAATCACTTCGTAATGAAGCAGCGTCTCCCCTGTTGTAATCACTGATGTAAAAAAAGAAAGGCATCTACGTAATATCCTGTGTTGCTAGAACGTGGTACGGAAGTGACGTAGTTAGCATTTTCAAATCGTCAGGCGGGTTAATTTAGCTTATTTAGCTATAAAAAGAACTGGCGCTTTTTGAAGTATGTTCTTCCGTTTTTATAATTGAGTACAATATACGGTAAGGAAGCTTTGTTTAATCGCTACGTTAATCAGCCATGTCAGAATATTAACCATTCAGTGTTTTATTCTGTGGTTGTGGAGGTGTAACTAATAGTTCATAGCTACTTCGCTCCCCGCTGACAGTTTGAGCTGGGACTCTTTTCATAGTTTACCGGAACATTTTCGCTAAACCTTTTCCAAACCATAACATTCTTCCTAACTTGCTACGTTAACTTTCCTAACCTGTCTTATCTGTATTGAACTAATGCGGAAAAAAATCTATATTTAGGCGCTTCTAACCAGTCACAACTGTTGGCTAGTTGTGTAATCCAGAGATATGTATTTCTAAAAGTTGCCCTTTTCGTTGCAACACAGTTTGATGGCATCGAAAATTCCTAGATGCGGGCATAGTAAGTTGAAGTTATTTTCCTTTACTTCAGTCTCTACATTCACACAACTCGCCTCCACCTCAAGCCTGCGGGATACCGGTGGTTTCGGTGTTTGTCTTGCAACTAGTAATAATCTTGGCTCATAGCCTGGAAACCCGACGTTGAATTTTATTGAGTTCTAGGTCGGGCAGAAATAAGACTTTGGCTCAGGACAATTCCTGTCTCAACCTCAAGCCAGAATGTTACATAAAATGATATTTTAACTTTACCGGTTGTCCTTGCAGTTTGTACTTTTGCAGATAGAAATGTGAGCCATATCCACATGAAAGTATAATTAAATAACCTTTTTCAATGCTCAGGTAGTGCATTCAGATTTCTATAACCTGAAGCTTGCACATAAAATGAAATTTGCAACGATTTTTAATTACACTTTCCTATGGATATATTGTCTACCATTCCTACTTACTAAAGGACCAATCGCAAGGACAACCGGTAAAGTGAGTTAAAATATCCTTTGTCAACATTCTGGCTTGTAGAGGTCTTGAGAGCAAACTTTCCTGATCCAAACAAATGTATGGCCACCTTGAATACAATGTAATTCAACATCTCTCTCCAGGCTACTTGGATCATCTTCATTTGGCATTTTGTTGATCTATTTCAGGTGTGCGACCTGCTGGCAGTGCTGCAGAAATGAAGAGGGTGGCCAATAGATACGAATTTAAAGAGACCGCTGTACCGTCAGATTTCAATTTCGTTCCAAAAACCGCTATTTTCAAGCCTCTCAATGAGAATGTACCAAGGTGACTAACTTTAAATCTACAATGGGAACATAACGAAGACTATGTATAGGCAAGTTGTTAAGACTAACTACCTTATTTTCTTTCCAGAAAGAATATTGTAGCCAAAGTGCATAAAGGGTAAGTTGTCCCTTTTTATAAGTTGGGAGAAATACTTTTGAAAATTACTTTCTCATAGCATTCTGTCTTTTTTCTTTTTCTTTTGATAGACCGTCCACCAGATATGGACAGCAGCAGTCAGAACTCAAGAGCCAGAATCAACTTTTAGTTGAATCCAATGAGGAGCTACAGAAAAACCTTACAGAAACACAGGTAAGTTCATTAAAGGGATGATTTGCTATGTGTGAACATAATGCACTAGGGTTTTTCTATGGGCCGTTGAATGGAACTTCTTAGGAAGGAGAGTAGTCACAGTTCTCTCTGTTTGGTTCAGGGCTATATTGTGCACTCATTCCCTGTAGTCTGTTAGTTTGTAAACAAAACAATCCTTTTGAATTTTTCCAGCAAAAAGTTGCCCAGCTGGAGCAACGATACAGTGACCTGCAAGGAACCAATGCCGACGTCCAGAAACAACTGAAGGACTGCCATGCGCTACTAGTCGCTGGAAATATTGATCCAGGTATTCATTAGATGACAGGAATTGGTTCACAGCTACAAGTTACACAGGTTAAGTGTTTATTTGGATGGTTTGGTGAGCTTTCTAAAGATTACTTTAACCTTTTTTTCCTTCTGACTTTATTTCTCAGTTTTGGGAGAGAAAATGGGGGAAACTGCACAGCAAAATGAGGATCAACAAAGAGAGGTGGTGGTAAGGACTTGTTTTTCAGCCATATTGTTGAACTCCAGTCTGATTACTTAGACTCAAATGTTACTCAGGTCCTTGTTTGCAGGAATCTGGCCTTGTAATTGTATTTAGTGATTTCTTTCAAATTGTTCTCAACAATGCAGAACGTATCCCAAGATCTGTTGCGTGAACTGCGGACATTTGGTGACATGGCAGCAGAACAAAGTGCCCAACTAACAGTGAGTTCCATATGTTTTGATTGACATGCAAGCAGAATTACCGTTAATCCTGTATGCCAGTCTGTTCTATCTAGAGCTCGTTTGCAATGCTACTTGTTTGTTCATTTCCAGGAATTTCAAAAGACCATTAATGCTCTCACTGATTCTCGAGAGCATTTGGTGCAGGAGCGGGAGAATTTCTCCTTGGAAGTTGAAGAGATGGATAAGGCTCTTGAGGAAGCAGAGCAGCTCTTATTGGCATAGATATTGTGTGCTTGATTTTAATGTAAATGTAAGTATAAATAAACATTTTGAATCTTTTGACTCACTTAATTTTGATCAATACTTGAGAACTGAAATTTGTTTTCACTCAGTCATATTTTATTCATCTGTATTTTAAAAGCAATTGGGCTGTCAATGTTATTTAGCGTGAATAAACAATTCATTTGATGCGTTCATTGATTTTATTATTGTATATTAAACTTTTAAATATCTCATTTGGTAATTCACGTCCCTTGTCATTATTATAAAAAGAAAAAAGCTATTTCTTAAAGTCCAGGTTTTGCAAAACTTTTATTTTGAAATTCATTAAATGAAAGCTGCCGACCGGAAACCAGACGCACGTCTGTACACACTGCTCGCAGCTTGACTACACTCACCCGATAACTCGTCTTTGTCGGGATAAACTGAAGTAAGAAACCATAGCTACATGCTTTCTTTTATATCCTAAATACCTTTGTTGAATGACTGCGTAACTGGCTGCAACTAGATTATCTTGCTTGCCTTTGGGCATTTCTATCTGCGTACGTGTAGTTAATGTAAAAAAAAAAAAAAAGTATTTGAATCTGTTGCACAAACTGCAAGCCTTTACATTTAAAAAAAAAAATAGTTTCGTTTGTCACCTGCACAGGGTCATGCGTATAATCGCAGTGTACAGTGAAATTGTATGCTCTAACTGCAGGTAGCAAGGTTAGTGCTTATATACAAATGACAATTGACTTTCAAAAAACCATATTGGTCAAACTCGGGCACTATTTTCCAATTTGTTAGGTTCCACCCTGTTAGGATATTCACCTAACAGTGACCTTTTGAGCCTAAATCAGCCATAGCTCGTGTGAGCGCACAAGCTAGTCAGCATAATACACTTGAACAGGATTTTAATTTCTATCAAACAATTTAAACTTTTTTTCTCTCATTTTGACTAACGGGGTGGAAATTTGAGTGGGACATATTAACAACATGGACAAATGTATAAACAAATATTTTGAAATTATGTAGCTTCCCAAACAAAAACTTATGACACTTGAATGTGGTGTCATTGTAGGAATTGCCATTGTCTTCAATGTATAATTACTACAAACTCACAGGGAGAAAGCGATATCAGGGACTTATGTCATCATCCAAATGCTACTTTTCCTATATTGTGTGTCTTGTATTGTTAAAAGGATTGATATCTTAGTTTGCTTGCTAACTATCCACATTGTCATGGATAAGATGCATATAGCCTTATGCATTTGACACTGTCTCCAAATGTAGACTTGGCTCAGCTAGAAATGACAGACATGCCAATAATTCATTTGTGGATGAGACTGAGAATTTTGTACAATCATATGGTGGATTTTGGCAGAAATACATGCTATGGAAATACCATATAATCACAGTTAACCATTTGTATGTGTTTTTCTCTTAAATGTCTTCAAAGGGGTTTCTCATTTACAGTGCATTTGGAAAGTATTCAGATCCCTTACATTTTTCCACATTATCTTACGTTACAGCCTTATTCTAAAATTGATAAAATACCCCATAATGACAAAGCAAAAACAGTTTTTTCATTTTTCCCAATGTATTACAAATAAAAACAGATATTCCTTATTTAAATAAGTATTCAAACTCTTTGCTATGAGACTCTACTGAGCTCTTACCATTGATCCTCCTTGAGATGTTTCTACAACTTGATTGAAGTCCACCTGTGGTAAATTCAATTGATTGGACATGATTTGTAAAGGCACACACCTGTCTATATAAGGTCTCACAGTGGACATTGTATGTCAGAGCAAAAACCAAGCCATGTGGTCGAAGGAATTGTCTGTAGAGCTCTGAGACAGGATTGTGTCGAGGCACAGATCTGGGGAAGGGTACCAAAAATGTCTGCAGCAAGAGTCTGGTCTGATGAAGATTGAACTCTTTGTCCTGAATGCCAAGCATCACCTCTGGAGGAAACCTGGCACCATCCCTACAGTGAAGCATGGTGGTGGCAGCATCATGCTGTGGGGATGTTTTTCAGCGGCAGGGACTGGGAGACTAGTCAGGATCGAGGGAAAGATGAACGGAGCTAAGTACAGAGAGATCCTTGACTAAAAACCCACTCCAGAGCGCTGAGGATCTCAGACTGGGGCAAAGGTTCACCTTCCAACAGGACAACGACCCTAAGCACACCAAGTCCCAATGGGACTCCCAATCACGGCCAATTGTGATACAGTCTGGATTCGAACCAGGTTGTCTGTAGTGAGACCTCTAGCACTGAGATGCAGTGTCTTAGACCACTGCGCCACTTGGGAGCCCCTGATCTGATCTGCAGAGAAGTATGGGAGAAACTCCCTAAATACAGGTGTGTCAAGCTTGTAGCGTCATACCCAAGAAGACTCGATGCTGTAATCGCTGCCGAAGGGGCTTCAACAAAGTAAAGGGTTCGAATACTTATGGAAATGTGATATTTCTGTGTTTTTCTTATTTCTTTTTTTTTTTTTTTTTACATTTGCAAAAAAATCTTTACCTGTTTTTGCTTTGTCATTATGGGGTATTGTGTGTGGATTGATGAGGGGGGGGGGGGGGGGTGGGACTATTTTATATATTTTAGAATAAGGCTGTAATGTAACAAAATGTGGAAAAAGTCAAGGGGTCTGAATATTCTCAGAATGAACTGTATGCCTTTTGAACCTGCTCTTTTCACATTATCATAAAGTAGTGACATCACTTTCTCTCTCCAGCCGTTTGTTTTTAAACAGCTGCATGTTGGGTCTGAAAAGGGAGGAAGTTTCAATATCAATTCACCCAATAGCTCGGCTTGAAGCCATTATTCTTGTTCCCTGTTGGTTTCCTACATTCCTCATACATTGTCCCTTGCTTTCAATTCTTTGGCAATGCAAACTTTTGAAGGGAGCGCTAATTTAACGACACCTCTGACACACAACCCAATGCCTCCAAAATGACCTTTTTGGCCCCTCTTTTGCTGCCTCATCCTGCATTATGACAAACAACATAAATCACAAAAGAATGGCTCTGACTGTGAGGGTCAGCTCAGCTCTGGTATTTCTATTAGTTCTAAGTGGCTGTGCTAGTGGAAACACAGCTTGGCCATTCTAATTGTGGGGCACTGTTAGTTTGGTGCCCCACACTAGTTTGTTGGTGGAAGTGTTTCTTTCTAGTATTAACTCAGTAATACAGTTCTTATGCCTACTTTACATCATATGAACGTGACCAACAGCTCCCTAGCTAAGAGTGTTTGCTATTCTGTGTGGGAAATAACGCCTAATGGTTGAGAGTTTGGGTCAGAGAACACAAAGTAATAAAGCATATTAACAATCACACAACACAAATCTTTTCCCCAGCTCTTTCATAAATATAACTGGGGCTGGGAATTGCCAGGATGCCTCATGATACGATATTACCACAATACTTAGGTGTTGATACGATATGTATTGCGATTCGATACTGTGATTTTGTTGCAATTCGATGTTCCCTATTTAAAGATATGAAGGAAATATACTTTGTGCCGGGACAGCCCACTAGCGCAAAAAATAATATTCAGATATGTAACTATCAATATTTTCCCCCATCAAGAAATATAACCTCCAGGTACAAGATGCTCTTCAATAATTTATATTTTGGACAATGTCTTTGTTAGATTCATATTCATACACATGAGGTTAGCCTATCTTTGTAAAGAACCAGTAAGAAGGAACACATGTTTTTGCTGATGCAGACATTGAGACATGAGCCTTGCTCTATGGCCTCTTTCCCCTTAGGGCCTAGGGTAGTGGAATGGTTCTAGTACAGCCATGTGACTTCTCCTCGCTCCCCACATCCCTCGCTCCCCACATCATTAAAAGAGAATCCCTGAGTCTGAGGCCCAGCAAGCCCCAGTCAGTCTGTTTGCCCAAGCACAGACGCCTGAGGATTTACTACGGGAGTAAATTATACAGGTGGGGGTCTTTCTCCTGGGGTTACACACTATCCAGTTCCCAACACTGCTGCTGGATGACCCCATTTTTCACCCCCTCTAGATAAAGATGTTAGGATGAGAATGGCCAGCCTATTACATCACAGACCGATAGTTGAGGAAACAGAAGGCCTGATTTTTAGATCCTGCTCTCTGAACATAAGTCTGAAAACTGGGTCTTTGGGCATGAGTAGGCCTACTTTTGTCTCACTTAAGTCTCTGAAAGAGCTGCAAAGGAAACGACCAGCATCAGCTGTGAAACAAAACGAGTGGATTCCGCATGCCGCTCAATGGTTGAAGTGGTTTGGTTTCCTAAATGGTGAACATTACATTTTTATACACTACCGTTCAAAAGTTTGGGGTCACTTAGAAATGTCCTTGTTTTTTGAAAGAAAAGCAAATTTTTTTGTCCATTAAAATAACATAACATTTATCAGAAATACAGTGTAGACATGGTTAATGTTGTAAATGACTATTGTAGCTGGAAACAGCAGATTTTTTATGGAATATCTATATAGGTGTACAGAGGCCCATTATCAGCAACCATCACTCCTGTATTCCAATGGCACGTTGTGTTAGCTAATCAAAGTTTATAATTTTTAAAGGCTATATGATCAGTAGAAAACCCTTTTGCAATTATGTTAGCATAATAACTAACATAATTGTTGCGCTGATTAAAGAAGCATAAAACTGGCCTTCTTTAGACTAGTTGAGTATCTGGAGCATCAGCATTTGTGGGTTTCGATTACAGGCTCAAAATGGCCAGAAACAAATAACTTTCTTCTGAAACTTGTCAGTCTATTCTTGTTCTGAGAAATGAAGGCTATTCCATGCGAGAAATTGCCAAGAAACTGAAGATCTCGTACAAAGCAATGTACTGCTCCATTCACAGAACAGCGCAAACTGACTCTAACCAGAATAGAAAGAGGAGTGGGAGGCCCCGGTGCAGAACTTAGCAAGAGGACAAGTACATTAGAGTGTCTAGTTTGAGAAACAGACGCCTCACAAGTCCTCAACTAGCAGCTTCATTAAATAGTACCGGCAAAACACCAGTCTCAACGTCAACAGTGAAGAGGCGACTCCGGTATACATCTAATGTTAAACAGTAGTGATAATGGTTGCAATGCTTTACATAAAGTGTTGTTTTTGCAGTTGAACTTAGGCTATGTCAGCTTAAATATGTGACTTAAGAGAAATGCTGATCCCTTCTTTTCTTCTAGAGATTGTACCTTATCCACTCATGTCACTAAAATATGTATTGTACAGTATTTTTGTTATATAGCCTTCCAACCAAGGTTAGAGAATGCGGTGCTCCACAGACAATCCCAGAATACTCCACTGATTAGAACTCTACTTTGTCAATGTCATGTTTTTATCAGAGATTCAGGAAGCCAGTGGAATTAGATCATATGCTGTCAGAACTGGAGGCCAGAGGCCAGAGATTAGGCTACATTCTGGCAGGGTCTGAGAATTCCCAGTAAGTACCTTTTAATAAGTTAAACTCTCCCCCTAGCATGTTTCACATTAATGCACACAAGCCAAGCCCTAAGGTAGACTTAGACTTCGCAACGTTGTTTTATTATTTAGCCTAATGGAGTATGTTTGTGTTTTACTCCTTAAAACATTTTCATTCAAAAATGGTCTCAGTTGATAGAATCCACACAGAATTGAACAGTTTTCAACAATTCCCACAAGGGGGTGCTCAAATCCTAACTAAACACAAGAGAGTCTGTCTAAGAAGCTATGGTAGAAGGATAAACATTGCTATGATTTCAAATTTCAAATTTAACTGGAGGTGGTCCTCAGCGAACCGTGACCTGTTTACTGCCGCCCCTGGCCTTAAAATGCTGCATCCAGGCCACTGAGGAAAATGTGACCCAAATGATGAAGTATGTCTAAGGATAGTTTTTTATATGTTGGAAGTTGGAAGATGGATTGTGGTGGAATGTCAAATGTATTAAAATGCCTGTAGCATAATCAATGAATGCATGTTTGAATGATCAGAGGGAGAGTAAACCACCACCAGAGCCACTTATTTTGAAGATTTGTAAAAACAAAAGTTTTGTTTTGGATCTGCTTATCTATTTAATCTGTCAATAAAGAGGTTTTATGAATGACTAATATATTCTGGTGAAACGCTAATGGTTAACCTGAGCAGTTCAGGGCTTTGGAATGGCTCGTCCTCATAAAAGACATCTGCAGGCTTTGTTGACTTGCTGTGTGGACTGTGGCCTTGACTGTAAATTCCTCTTTAGTTTAGCATGCTTGGCCAGCTCCAGTTCAGAACACATATAGACTGTTACTGTTCTTCTCTCTGGACTGAGCTGGCCAAGCCTGCTGAGTGCTGTCCTGTCCTATAGGAGGAGCATCTCGGAAGGGTCTCTTCCCAAACCCTGTTCCACCCCTGCCACCCTCGGACAACTGGGCCGGACACCAGCTGATGGCCTCATTTTTTAGACGTGCTGCTGGATCTGGAGCTATCAGCATTCTCAGAACTCACCATAAAGCTCTCACTGTAAATATTAGAAAAGGCTCTGGTGGGTGCCCCCCATTGAAGTTAGGCTTACCTTGATTTGTCTAGTTTTAACATCTTCCATCTAGTGGGGACATGGGTAAAACGGACTGGTTGGTTCCTCTAAAGGCTTGACTGCACACTTGCCGTCTATAACTCATCATTGGCTCTTTCATATAGATGAGAGAGAGACCGGGCGGATCCAGCCTCTGCTCCCGCTAATCTCCCTGTAGAGACGTCAAACTGAAACAGGGCTTGGATTAACCACTTAGTCATTGCCAGGCCCAATGCTGTTGAAGTCGTATAATAATGTAGAGTTCAGTCTTTTGTGTAGCAGAACTGATTGGAATAACTAGTGGAATATCCCCTGGTTATTGGAAATACCAAGAATGAACAAGATTGCATGACTTCATCTTTCAGATGGGGCTGAGATTGGCCTTAGTCGAGTCGACGTGAAGTTCTCTTTACGTTCATGACCCTTCAACTTCAAGCCAGTGGCTCTGGAAGCAAAGCCTTCTCTTAGTGATACTTTGATTTCAGAAAGTAGCCATTGACTGCATGACAAATGCATCTTAAGTATAGCGGAAAATAAGTTGAACAGAAGTCTTAAGTTCAAGTCATTTCACCATTATTTGTAGAGGCTCTTGGCCTGTGATTAAATACAGGTTTGAACGTAGGTATATTCCCGCCTTATCTCAGCTCGCTGGTCACCATAGCAACACCCACCCGTAGCATGCGCTCCAGCAGGTATAGTTCACTGGTCATCCCCAAAGCCAACACCTTTGGCCGCCATTCCTTCCAGTTCTCTGCTGCCAATGACTGGAACGAACTGTAAAAACCCTTGAAGCTGGAGACTACCATCTCCCTCACTAACTTTAAGCATCAGCTGTCAGAGCAGCTTACCGATCACTGCACCTGTGCACAGCCCATCTGTAAATAGCCCACCCTACTACCTCATCCCCATATTGTTATTTTTGCTCATTTGTACTCCAGTATCTCTATTTGCATATCATCATCTGCACATCTATCACTCAAATTATTTCACCACTATGGCCTATTTATTGCCTTATCTTCCTAATCTTACTACATTTGCACACATTGTATATACAGTAGATGTTCTATTGTGTTATTGACTGTACGTTTGTTAATCTCGTGTGTAACTCTGTGTTGTTGTTGTTTTTGTCACACTGCTTTGCTTTGTCTTGGCCAGGTCACAGTTGTAAATGAGAACTTGTTCTCAACTGGCCTACCTGGTTAAATAAAGGTGAAATAAAAAACATACATAAAAAAGTAATGGAACTGGAATGATACATTATATTACTGATTAGTTTTATATTCAACTGCCATTCTTTGTAGCTGTTTTCCTCTCCTGTCCTAAATGTGGAAGAGCTCCGAAGTCCCTGTAACTGCTTTCACATCCACTTGTCTTTAACCTTCGCTTACAGTTTAATGAATCCCTCCATCAAATCTAGTTTGAAGTTTACAATATTAATTTCTAGACACCATCCTCATTACTGAGAGAGAGCACCATCTTATCACTGTCCTCTATGATAAACCCATAAACCTGTCTTAGCTTGATGATCTCTGTATAAAACTTCCCTTAGCATTCACCTGGTACGATGGCATGTGGGTCGTCAGCAGGCAGGCAGGCAGGCAGGCAGGCAGGCAGGCAGGCAGGCAGGCAGGCAGGCAGGCAGGCAGGCAGGCAGGCAGGCAGGCAGGCAGGCAGATCCTGGCATTTACCAGGCTGCACATCACACCAGCTCTATCACAGGGCTTTTTGTAGACCGTAATTGAAACCAGGCTGCTGATAGGGCTGCTTCTCTGAATCTCCGACTTAGATGGTGCGTTTTGTTCCTCAAAAGCCATATGTTAAATATTACAGACTTAACCATTACACTCTGTCCTCGGCTATTTGACCTGGGCCCATAAGATATAACAGAGAGAAGAACGCATGGCTACGTCTTTCACATTGCCCGGTCCTGCTATCTCAGTCTGCTGCGCAGCTGTCACTGTTTGCATATTTGATATACTGGGGATGCTGAAAAGAAACAGGTGTTGAGTATTAGTTCCACTATTTTATTTCCTGAAAAATGTGGACTGGAGTCAATAGAGTTGTCAGATCACATTAATATAATATATATCAATCTGACTTTTAAATTGACCATTGCTACAAACCATCACCCCCCATTAAATAGGGGAAATAAATAATG